>OZ026843.1:31983227-32583227 GCA_964023205.1 Lutraria lutraria
AGGTGTAGATGTCATGTTAAAGGTCGTTAATATGAAGATATCATGTTACAGACTGTGAATGTGTAGATGTCATGATAAAGACTGTGATTGTGTAGATATCATGTTAAAGGCTGTGAATGTGTAGATGTCATATTAAAAAGGTTGTGAATGTGTAGATGTCATGTTAAAGACTATGAATGTGTAGATGCCATGTTAAAGGCTGTGAATGTGTAGATATCATGTTAAATGCCGTGAATGTGTAGATGTCATATTAAAGACTGTGAATGTGTAGATGTCATATTAAAGACTGTGAATGTGTAGATGTCATATTAAAGACTGTGAATGTGTAGATGTCATATTAAAGACCGTGAATGTGTAGATGTCATATTAAAGACTGTGAATGTGTAGATGTCATATTAAAAATGTTGTGAATGACTTTGTGTAGATGTCATGTTAAAGACTGTGAATGTGTAGATGTCATGTTTTGCATTTTTAATACTTGAAAAAAATCTTCCAATTTTGTAAAAGTCCCATTTCTTATTTTACTATTCTAATCCTGACTTAAACACAATGGTACCCGATTAAAACAAAACTTGATAGAATAATTATATAATTATCAGAAATTCACAAGTAAACCTCAAGTTTCTCCGTTCGCAATGAATTAGTTCCGGGAACTGAAATTGCAGTCTTTAATACCTTCCAATATTGGGAGTAATTCAGAGTCTGCGATCTTTTTACATGGTAATGGGTTTAATCCATCATCCACGGGAAAGGATATTGAAATGAATTGATCTGAATTGATACAAGATGTTGGCTAATTCATCGAAAAATCATCTTGCCTGCCAACTAATCGTCCTGAAATGGTAGATTAAATTAGCCCGTGTATCTGTGTTCTACGGGGAGATGCCGGTTTAATCTTGTCGTGATGGTCGTTAGTGTTGACTCTGTCTGATGAACGAACCCAATTCCCATCTGTCGAACCGAAAAGAATCACAAGGACCCGAAACTGTCAGAAAGTTTCTGTAGAAAGTGATTATTCATTTCACTGAAAGGCAGAACGCGCGATTTTCTCTCACGTCAATATATAGACCACGATTAGCGGAGAAGTTCGTCTAGTAATGTAAATATGACAAAGTGATTATCCTGCCATCAATAAATAAGAAAATAAACGGGAAATTCGGCAGTACGTCGGCACAATATCTTATACATTTCTTATTAACCTCTTGCGAGTTGATCGCTCGGGAAATGGCTTCATCAGACCGTCTACTCAGTAATACCACGGGACCGTCGGTAGCTTAAATCTATATATTATAATATGCAGTTGTAATATTGTGACCAATGTGAACGGAATTTTTAGTATAACTATATCATTGACACCATGTTTTATCTTCATTTTCAGCAATTTAAGCCGGTTTACGTTCAGGATCCGTTTTACATTTTTACTATACAAGCTCAAATTTCATGACACTAAAATATTTGTTCGAATTGTAATAAACCATCGTTTGATCGTGTGGTATAGACAAAGAAACTCATCACATTCTTATATTTTGAATATATCCTCAGAATCATGTCAGCAACTTCTTATATTACGTTTCCTGTTTTCCGGTGTAACGTTTTCAAGCTCCCCCCGTTTCAAGTTACCCCCCGGTAACTTTAAAACGTTTTCAGAGTACCCCCGGGGGCGCTTTGAAAACGTTTTCAGAATACCCCCGGGTAATAATTCGTCAATAAATATATAAAACAATATTTTGTTGGTTTTCTGAACACAAGTAAGTGTGGAATTTCACAGGTCATGTCTTGCATTTTTGTTAATTTATTGAATAAAGGCGCGTACTCTCCATATCCCTAATAGGATTCCATAGCTTGTAAAATTATTGCGTATATACAGTTTAGAAATACAGGAATTACATGTCAATAAACCATGTTGACTGTGAATCATTTAGTATAAATTAAAACCTGAAATATAAACGTTTTCGCCATGAAGAATCAACATAGGGAGGGGGGGGATTATTAAAACGGGGGAGGGAGTTTGAAAACGTTTTAATGTTACCGGGGCCGGTACTTTGAAAACGTTTTTAAGTTACCGGGGGGTAACCTGAAAAGGGGGGAGCTTGAAAACGTTACACCGGTTCTAACTCAAATATGTCCACTACATGTGTATATAACTCATTATAACATTAATGTACATGTATATTCATGGTTACTGGAACATGTTTATGTTGTTTCCTGGTGGATCATAAAAAATGTTGATGTTTATTAGTCACAAAATAAGTCTTCTGATGTGCTGACCTTATATTATTGTGTCTGTAGGCTTGACTATGTAACATGTAAACCTGTTGTATCAGTCTATGAGGGTCACTGGACATGCCATCATCTATAAACTTCTGGCTATTTACAAGAGATCAGATATAAACAGAAATGAATGATTGGTCATTCGGTCTCAAGTGATCATGTAATATTTAGATAAGTGTACCATTAAGAAATAGAAACCTTTCAATTGTTGAACACATTAAAACGCCGTCGTAGATACCAACACATCCGCCATTTGTTTCTGAACCAATTCAGGAACATCATTTCAGTAGTACTGCCCAATTAATTTTTTGTTTTTGTTTTTTATAATATATAATATATATATAATATATATAATATAACTTTTGTAAGAGTTGTCACCCTTGTTTAAAAAATAGAAAAGTATTAATTCCTGCAGATACTGAACGGTGAACAATCTTTTTCTTTATAAAAATAATATTGATACTATGTTTTTTTTTATCTTTTTTACCATGAGTTTCAATTGAAACAAAATATTCTTTTTTCTTTAATCTTTGAAAAAAGGGTTACTCTCATAGATTTTATTTCAATTCTACAGGGAAAAACGAATATCATCGGTTTTAAAAAAGCTCATGGTAAATCATTTTCTATCATGGAAACCTATAAAAATTATAAGCATTTCCAAAAACTGTCCGCTCCCATTTTGAGATAATAATTTTGGGTAATAATGTACCTTTAAATAATTTTCTGACCAAACTGTTATGGCATGAATACAAAAAATGTTTGATATAAAATCAATGGACAAATGAAGATAATTTTATCTGAAAATCAACTTTATAAAATACACAGCTCACGCTGAGAAAGAGAAAATTCACGGAGTTATAATTTATTCCTTGACAGTTGGTATCTGTAGTGGCCTAATAAAATTCATGAAACTATCGGTAATATAAGCCTCCGTCACTTTATAAGCAAATCCCTTAATCTCAGAATGATCTATATTGGAAATAAATTTGTTAGTTTTAAAACTGCAGGTGCGATAATCATTGATAAGTTACCACCTGCAAAAAATCTTTTCATTTTTAAAACAGACACAACATGCAGTAATAGTTGCATCGAAATCGCGGAAAGTCACGCGTTCTCACGTGACAGAATGACATCTCGCTCGGAAGTTATCGCTAAATTCAATGGCAGCATACCGACATCCGGGCAACTAGTGTACCGTCCACTAATGTTTTCATATTTAACACGTAAAATGATGCGAATTGTCACATTTCGATGTAATTATGTGTTACAATATAATCCAACTTGAAATACTCAGCTATTTATTTTCATGTTACATACGTAATAACACGATGTCAAAACAGTTTGTGTAAAGTTAATCACGATCTGATGAATGCAAATATAAATATTTGGATGGACAACTTCGCGGGTAATCCAACTAAACTAAAGCAGACGTACTGTTTAGTGTAAACCATGCTAAGTACACACATTCTGATTTGTCGTTTAATCACTGTATCAAAATGCGTTTTAACTTAAATTTTGCAACCAAAATGTCGAAAATATTATCTCAATATATTTTCTCAATATCATCTCAAAATGGAGCAGATAGATTTAGGAAACTTTTATAATTTTTATTGTATGGTAACAGGTTTCTATAATGGCAAGTGATACACCATTAAATGATAATCGTATACGTTTATGTCCCTTTTAAATTAGCATTGAATTCTATAAAGATACCCACGGTAAAGAAATGCAAAAACAAAATACACTGTATTATTCTAATCCACAAAGGAAACGTGTGTCACCTGGTAATATCTACAAAAAATATTCCTCTATTTTTCAAACTGGACAACAAGCATTTTTTTCAAAATATGTTGTAAAATAAATTAAATTGATATCTTAGGGTAACTATCAAAGGAATAACGGTAATTGGGCAATACTAATTTCATGATATTATTTTTAGTAGTACATGTATTATATCACATATGCATGATGGAACACCATGTTCAGAGAATGTACATGTTCGTGTTTGTTGTTCGGTACGAATACAAGGTGAAGAACTTAAGACCAATTCTCAACAATCGATCAGGAATTCTTTCGTACATACCGAAGAGTTACCATTAATCTTCCGCCTACGAAAATAGTTCCAATTTTACAATGCAATAGTGGCATAAATGTCAATTTAAATACCATGTGCATTCAAGCCAAAATCAAACGGCTCTGTAAAAATCGTAATCGGGTAATACAAAACAGTCGTAAAAAGTACAATGTAGTACATGTGCTTTATAGTCTGCATCAAAATTCAAGCGCACCGAGCACCTCACCCTACAAAGAAATTCAGCTTTGAACAGCTCTGTTGTTCCGTTCAACAGCAGTACCTTTAGAGCTATGATTTATTATTTTATACTGCAGCTTAATGGTGGTACTTGCCGGACATAAAAAATGTGCATGCTTAAATATAAGGAACAACCCCTTTTCTTCCATTTCATTGATTTCCTTTGAATCTAAGATAAAGAATATAGATAAATATGTTTGCTTTTGTGATGTAAATGTATGTTGACACACCAAATGAACTCTATCTCATATTATACACCTTCTCCGCCTGATTCTGTCATGTCCTCCTTTTCCCTGTTGTCTCTTCTGATTTCTTCTCACATTATTATTATTATTATTGTACTGTTCATACACGAATCATTATCTAAACTGTCTTGCCAATCTACCTTTCTTATAACAATGTATTATCAAAGCCTAATTTGCCACTTGTCACTGTCATATGAAAATTGTATAATTTGTATATATATGTTCACATGGGCCTATGGCTTACTGAATTTTGAAATAAACTCTATTTATATAATTAGATCTACCAATTTATAAAGAAATCATTTGAATGTAAACGCTCAACTATTTTATAATATTTTCCTCTGGACAGAATACATTATATGGTGTAAGCTAAATTATGTATTGATAACCTGTCGTATACTCGTATTTCTACAAGTAATAGGAAATACAAGCGTAAAGATGTTTGTATGGTTTCAAGGTTATGTTAGACTAAACACAGTTTTAGTCTGACTGTAGAAATCGTCCTCGGCTCGTTTCTATTCATTGCATTTATCCTATCTATTTCAACAACAACAACAACAACAAAAATGATTTTCATTATTACTGATGAAGGCTAATACAGCCGAATCGCTTGGAATGGAATAATATATAGAGAGAGAACTGGCCATTATTTTAAGATTTTCAAGATTCTTTATTTGTAACGTAAACATATATACATGTTTCTGGTTACATGATCCGATGCATTACATACAAATAACAATAGCAAAACATTTATAAGTTATACAAGTATATATACAATTTACATGTGATGCAATTCAAACACGAAATTTATAAACATAAGATATACTGCAAATTCAAGATACCTTATTACATTATTTTAAAGGAAAGAAAATATCCAACTGAAGTGACTAAAATCGGAATTAAAAAAGCAATGCAAATCCCCAGATGTGATTTATTAAAGGTCAAAGAAAAAAAGGAAGAGAACTTAATCCCTTTTATTTCTACACATAATCCAAAGAATAGAGAGGTATTCGGAATCCTTAAACATAATATGGAAATTTTTAGTAATGATAATTCTATGAAAAGAATAATGAAGAACACAAAAAGTAAAAGTAAACGTCAACTTCCAAATCTAAGACGTTTAGTATTGCTGCTCTGATGAGTACAATGGCGAAACCAGTCGGCTATTAAATAATATATAATACCTATAAAATGTTGATAATTTTTCATTATTATATAATATATAAATTATCATTACAGCTGGGATTATTGGGGACTTTGACCCTCACCCGGGTTCCTTACGGCCCTGGCCCCCGTTCAACGAACAAAATTGAGTAGAAAATCAATAATGGACTTATAATTAATTATAATAATGAAGTTTAGTCTCAGGAAAAATCTCCATCTATAACGCTGATCATTTCTTGTAAAGAAATTTACAGTTGCTTGCGAATAACATGATAAGTACCGGTGCTGCCTCCAAGAAAAGTGTTTATTTGAACTGACTGCAAATGTTTTCTTGAAATAATATTAAAAATAGGCATACGACTGAGACTTTATATTGAAAATAAAAAATAGATTTATTTGACCATACAGCAATGTTACAGATAAGGGACACCACTCAAGAGATCTTGCGAGTTAGTCTATACAGAGTTGTCTTCATCATATCATCACAAGTTCACAACTCTTATGTTTGTTAAACTGTGTTTGATTTAAAATATCAAAACTGAATATGAGTCAAGATTCTTGGTATATCTTCAAAAGTCTGGTGCAGAAATACTTCGTTTCAAGTTTTCATGTAAATGATCAGGTTCTGCATTGTTATACTCTATTCTTTTAAAATGAATTCTTCATCTACAGCAGTAAGCCTTGATACTTAGAATCATAGGATGATTTTATAACGGAATCTTCCAACACTTTTTCCATTTTATTGATAAATAATCAACAAGGCAACACTTTATCTGTTGTTTAAAGGATAATTCGACATCTATGGTTATTTCAGATACGTCCCAGAGAGGGGGAGAGAAGAGAACGGTGCATTTGTATGGCTTACTTTTATTTCAAATAGTTGTACCTGGTTCTTTATCGTGCCCAGTGTAAAGCACTGATATATCCCAATCCGTTTTATATCACAACTTATACGACATATACACGTGATACTGTCAAATTCTGCAGACGAATATGGCTACATTTTACGGTTGAATATAACACATACGTGTGACATATTTGATATGTAACATATACGGCTCAACAATAGCACATACATAGTTTTCGTTCAGTTTCTACATCAGACAAACCCATCAATGTATGGAGGCTTAATTCTGGATGGTATATCAGAAGAATTTAATTTCTCTTCTGTACTTAACGATAAAAATCCGAGTCTTTCATAAACATTTTCACATGCAGAGTCTATTATTCTAACGCTGGACAATTTCAATTCATTTCGCCATTTGTAAGCACTTTGAGTTGAATTCGAACGTTTCGTTTCAAAGTATCCTTGGTGTGTTTTATTGTCATGGGAGCTGCTGTATACCCAGTCTAAGATGTTGTCAGTCAACTTGGATGCCATAAAATCAAAAACATATTTAGCTCCCTCGATGGGTCGCTCTGCCAAAGCCTCATAGAAAACAGTTTTATATCGATCCGGGTAGGTTGCACTAATAATTCTTGCAGATTCTGAATCATGAAACATTTGACTACACAAAGCTTGAGAATGGCTAGTAATATTTTGAGACATCTTAAACCCCCCTGTAGAATGTTGACGAGAGTTTGTGATTCCTCTAGGGTCTCGTATTAGATGTATGATTTTCAAGTTCGGCCAGAGATCTAGCATGATTTGGACTAATTCTATAGATATTCTGATCGTCTTCAATATTCTATGTTCTGTTCGCAAGCAGGTCTCTTCAAGCTGTTGAAGACATTTTGCGTAAGACCGATTAACGCGTAAACATTTGTCCAAATTTGGTTTCATTGGCTTGCTGCGAAGCTTCTTGATAAAAACGTCCAAGGCTTTCGGGTGCAGTTTTATGAATTGGCATGTAAAAAGACGGTAGAACGTAGTGATGGCAAACTTATGTGTATGTATTAATTCTGTTGGTGCCCTGTAACGATAGTAAAATAAAATATATTCCTGTGTTAATAATGAATAGTTTGTCTTCTTTGTCGCTTTATTTGAGTTTTATGCTCATTTTCAACAGTCAGTCATATGAGGCAGACAGTTAATCTAGCCATTGTTCCTGAGAAGAACCAGTACTAGACTCCCATCCTCCGTAAGCAACTGCCTACTTTCTTACATAAAGAGACTTGATCGGTAGCGGAGCTCGAACCCGAATATTTTGTCATTCACAAAAATTCTGACGAGTGTCAAGTTTCATTGACTATGCCATTTAAAGGTTGACGAATGAAAATGACCACGTGTGTCAAAATATATCAGTGAAGCACGTGTTACGACTGAGTATCACGTGCCTCGTCCATGTATTATTTACATGTATAACTTGTCTGAACATCACATATACCTCGCCTGAGGTCTCTCGTGGACAGACTGACTACAATATTTATGATAAGCTATTACAATTTTGTTAAACCTGGAAGAAAGGAACAATAAAATGTACAAACCGGCAAACATCATTGTAGTAGCAGACTTCATTCTTCTTGTAATATCCTTGATTAACTAATCTGAATAATGGTTCAAACACGTACATACTTTTTTCTGCCTGACTAGTGATGGAACCTAACCACGATGACCCAGAACGAGCATGTGTCACCAGTAGAACGAACGTTGGGGACTTTTTGTCTGTTTGTTGTATGCGCAAAGTTTCTAAATTCTTTACAGCATAAACTTCATCAGATAATTTCGGTAAATCAAACACAGCATTCTTTTCAGTTTTTTCTGAAAACAAATAACGAAAGGAACTACATAGAAACTACTTTAAAATGTACATGTACTAACATTTTAAAACCTTCAAAAATAATATTTTCAAACCGGCAAAAATAACATTTTAAACCGGCAAAAATAACATTTTTAAACCGGCAAAAGTAACATTTTAAAACCGGCAAAAATAGCAAAATCGGATCAAAATAACAACAAATGATATAACAAAAAAGATTCTCAAACAGAATTTTGTTCTGACTGTCCAATCATTTTACGAATACTCACTAGACCACTCTCAAAGGAAAGCTGTCCGTCATTTTTGTGATATTGGAGTGGGGTCGATGTATTGGACCGAAACTCGTACATGTATTTGGATTTTCGGATGTTTTAATGATTCGAAAATAAACATACCTAATATTTCAATGAAAATAAATCTACTAAGGAACACAGAATCACCTGAGCAAATTTCATAACACTCAATATAAACACATTTTCAATAATATTTCATGCAGGACAAGGTGCTAAACAGCACTGTCCTGAAAAGAGCTGGGTGCACCAGCATGTACAAACAGAGACGTATTCGCTGGCTCGGTCATGTTATGCGCATGCCCGACGGAAGGATACCCAAAGACATCATCAGCGGAGAACATGTCTAAGATAAATGACCTATAGGCAGACCACAGCTCCGATTCAAAACGTGTACATGAGGGGCATAAAAGTTTTGAACATCGATCAGAACGACTGGGAAGCAACAGCCCTCAAACGGTCAGTATATGGAGACACACTGTGCAGAAAGGTCTCATCAAGTCCGAAGACACACCTGCTCAGCAGCACAATATAAAGAAAGCGAGATGAAAGGCTGCAGCTTAGGCAGAGAGACCAGTAGAGGACTTTTACTACCGCATAGCACTGGCCAGCCACACCCGACGCTGTACCAGAACTAACACCCAGAGTGCAAATCTTCCGAGACTGAAGGACGACTATAATATACCTTGGCCAGAATTAGGCATTCAATATAGAAAATCCAATCAAACAAAAGTATTACACAGAAATCCTACATAAACATTTTTTTCTATTTTTTTATCTTCCACATTGCACTGTTTTACATGGTTTTACAATTAGAATAATTTAGAATTTTAAATGAAATGCCACCCCATTCCCAACAAATGAATAGACGATTTGAATCGATGAGAAAAAGTTCGGGTAACGATTTTCATTCCTCGTGCTACACGAGCAGTGTGGTAGAAAGGGAATTGTTAGAAAGGTGCCCATCGTGTAGTCTTTTAAGCAGTTAAATACACACGTTTTTTATCTACATCTGGTCAAAACAACGCAAGAAAAATAAAATGAATCCCTTGCTATTTGTTCAAAGCCAATAACATTCTTTAGTGACTTTTGATGAGCAATTTTGTTTTCGTGTATCATCAAAGCTAAATCAATATGAATTACTAGTAGGCCTACTTGATTTTGAAATATGAAATAGCAAGTCAACGGAGTACCTTTAGTAATGATAAATTGTCAAGGCCAATGAATTGGTAACCCTTTCGAAATAATTCAAGTGACATTTAAGTCTCAATCTACCCATTATTCAAATATTGGAGTGTCTTTGGCTTATATATATATTACTTACAGTACCATGACTGGCAGTTTGGTCATATCTAGTTTCATCGATTTAAAGCAACTAAACCATAGTTATGTTATACTTAAACCAACTGTAAAAAGTCCATTGCACTTGATTTGAAAGGTATCATTATATTCGGTAGGTCATCTATAAACCAATATCGCACATAATTTATGTATATTTTTATCAACAATAACTACTACGTGTTGTATCGATGTATATAGGAATATCTTACAACAATTAGCCTTAAAGTAACTACAAATGCATAATCGGCTTATAACGTTACACAGGATAATAATACATTATATTCATTTAACTACTATAATAACGAACCTACCTACGTACGACAATTCATTCGCGTCTGGGGTAAAGTTAAAAAAGTAAACGAAAATAGAGACAACCGATGAGGTTCGAACTTGCAATAAAATTTTCGCTCCAAAGCAATTCTATAGGCTTTACCAACTGCGCCAACCAGACATCTACAATTTCATTGCTAAACTATAATACTATAATTGTACATCCGTTTCTGATAAATCCATTTGACCATTTCAGACAATGGTTGTAAACGTTTGTGTACACATGAAATGAAACGTCACCATCACATTATCCTAACTGAGCAGTAACGTCATACAAAAAAAAATGATAATAAGTACCATTGCAAAATTTACGGAAATGTCCCATCGATTTCGTTTGAAAGTATGGTTAGTAGCGTATATTTTAGTACTGTTTGTAAAACATATTTTGTAAAATCGTTTTATTGCTGAAAAGAGCACAGTTACGGTAAACATTTGGTAAATACCTCTCTGTCAGGACATGTTCTATTTTAATACTCATAATGTCTGATAATTCTGCCCCCTTTCGAAGAAAAAGGGATATATTGCTTCGCACAAGTCGGTCGGTCCGTTGGTCGGTCGGTCCGTAGCAAACCTTGTCCGACCAAACATTAGAAAACGATTTGAATTTGGTATGGAGGTTAATCATCACATGTAAATGACCCTGTTGATTTTGTAGTCAGTACGTCAAAGGTCAAGGTCACAGTGTCTATCAACATGAAAGCCTTATCCGACAAATAATTAGAGAGTGATAAGGTCGTAGGTCCTCAGACTTGGTTTATTTCTAACGAACTTACTTTTTAATACATCTGGTTGTTTTTTCTGCTTCTTCATCTGAAAAAAAGATGAAAAATGTTTCTTTTGTGTTCTAATTTTGTTCATATTTTACATAAGTAAAAATTGACTCATGAACTAAGACATGCATGAATGTTTAAATACCTTTAAGATCACATTACGTACACTCATTGATCTTGATATGCACCTGACTGAGCTTCATTCCAAACACGAAACTTGGTCAAGACGGCCTTAATTGTCTTATCACTTTTTGAGGTGATATATATGGCTAGTATAGTTTGTTTAGTTCTAAATCACTTAAATCACTTACTAATATGATATCTGCCGCTAATGGTTTGTTTAGTTCTAAATCACTTACTGGGTTGATGTCTGCCGCTATTGGTTTCTTTGGTTCTAAATCACTTACTGGGTTGATGTCTGCCGCTATTGGTTTCTTTGGTTCTAAATCACTTACTGGGTTGATGTCTGCCGCTATTGGTTTCTTTGGTTCTAAATCACTTACTGGGTTGATGTATGCCGCTATTGGTTTGTTCAGTCTTCCTTTGTTGCGAGTGTCTCTCTCTGAGTGATGTATAGATTGTGTCCTCGACAGTCGTCGTATGTTTTCAGTAGGGTGAGTTATTTTTCCAGTGGATGAATTAACATCAGAACTCTTAGAACCAGGCAGATGCATTCCGCTGACGATGTCACCTAGACGGAAGGTGATATGAAGAATTACTACATAGTAGAGGTTGGACTCCATACCAGAACATCTTAATACTGACCCCACTCTGTACATGAATCGACCGTGCAAGGTCATGGACATTTACTCTTCTAAACAAGACATTTAGGAGTTTAAACGTGTGGTGTAAAATAATTACGATAGCTTGAAATAAAGACGGTGAAATTTTCTGTCGGAACAATGAAATAATTAAAGTGTAAAACGAGAATTATTCACATTTATTTCAGAATTTGTGACATATGTACACTGGCACCTAAAACGACTGTCGGATGGAACGTAACGACCTTAACACTCGTCAACAAAGACAGTCACTTACCATTGTGTCGAGCATAACTACCAAGTTCTGTCACCAGATAAACGAGGCCGGCAACGATGAAGAAGATAAATGTGTTTCTAACGAAATAATTGAATTTCATCTTGTATCTAATTTGATAGACCTGAAACTAAGTTAGAAATACAGGAATTAGACGAACGTGCTTTATTACAATTAAATCAAACATTCATCTGACGACTATATATTGGAGATTCTGGTTTGTATTTGTCAATACATTTGTATAAATAAGATTACATGTACAAATGTATATATGATTGTACATAAGTAAACTTATAAATTTCAAGTTATGTTGATGTTTTTATTAATTGGTTAAAAAAACAAAATATGGGATTGATTTTGAATATTACATACAGATAGGTGGCACCATACTTGACATACAAAGAGGTGACACCACAGTTAACATACAGGGAGATGACACCAGTCTTGACATACAGAGAGGTGACACCAAACCTGGCATACAGGGAAGTGAAACCAAACTTGACATACAGGAAGGTGACATCAAACTTGACATACAACAATGTGGCATCAAACTTGACATACAGGAAGGTGGCACCAATATTGCCATATAGATAGGTGACACCAAATTTGACATAGGGGTAGGTGACACCACAGTTGACATACGGGAGGTGACACCAAACTTGACATACGGAGTCCGGGAGTTGACGTCAAACTTGACATACAGAGAGGTGACACAAATCTTGACATACAAGGAGGCGACACCAAACTTGACATACAGAGAGGTGTAAAACTTTACATGTAAATATACAAAGCTCAAATAGGGAACATGCATATATTGTTCCATTGTTCTATATACCGTGTCTATTATTATTTCTTGTACGGTTTTTTATCACCATGTTCTACATTGAAAGGCGCTTTTAAATCTACCAATGTCATTGCCAGGTGTATAATATTTATGATGTTTGTAATATTTTTATATTCACATGGAACTTCAGTAACATGTAATAAATAAGATAATATTTAAATACATGTATGTACAAAGTAACTAGAGTATATATAAATACATGTATGTACAAAGTAACTAGAGTATATATAAATACATGTATGTACAAAGTAACTAGAGTACATATAAATACATGTACAAAATAACTAGAGTACATATAAATTCATGTATGTACAAAGCAACTAGAGGAAATATAAATACATGTATGTACAAAGCAACTAGAGTACATATAAATACATGTATGTACAAAGGAACTAGAGTACATATAAATACATGTATGTACAAAGTAACTAGAGTACATATAAATACATGTATGTACAAAGTAACTAGAGTACATATAAATACATGTATGTACAAAGTAACTAGAGTACATATAAATACATGTATGTACAAAGTAACTAGAGTACATATAAATACATGTATGTACAAAGTAACTAGAGTACATATAAATACATGTATGTACAAAGTAACTAGAGTACATATAAATACATGTATGTACAAAGTAACTAGAGTACATATAAATACATGTATGTACAAAGTAACTAGAGTACATATAAATACATGTATGTACAAAGTAACTAGAGTACATATAAATACATGTATGTACAAAGTAACTAGAGTACATATAAATACATGTATGTACAAAGTAACTAGAGTACATATAAATACATGTATGTACAAAGTAACTAGAGTACATATAAATACATGTATGTACAAAGTAACTAGAGTACATATAAATACATGTATGTACAAAGTAACTAGAGTACATATAAATACATGTATGTACAAAGTAACTAGAGTACATATAAATACATGTATGTACAAAGCAACTAGAGTACATATAAATACATGTATGTACAAAGCAACTAGAGTACATATAAATACATGTATGTACAAAGCAACTAGAGTACATATAAATACATGTATGTACAAAGCAACTAGAGTACATATAAATACATGTATGTACAAAGCAACTAGAGTACATATAAATACATGTATGTACAAAGCAACTAGAGTACATATAAATACATGAATGTACAAAGCAACTAGAGTACATATAAATACATGTATGTACAAAGCAACTAGAGTACATATAAATACATGTATGTACAAAGCAACTAGAGTACATATAAATACATGTATGTACAAAGCAACTAGAGTACATATAAATACATGTATGTACAAAGCAACTAGAGTACATATAAATACATGTATGTACAAAGCAACTAGAGTACATATAAATACATGTATGTACAAAGCAACTAGAGTACATATAAATACATGTATGTACAAAGCAACTAGAGTACATATAAATACATGTATGTACAAAGCAACTAGAGTACATATAAATACATGTATGTACAAAGCAACTAGAGTACATATAAATACATGTATGTACAAAGCAACTAGAGTACATATAAATACATGTATGTACAAAGCAACTAGAGTACATATAAATACATGTATGTACAAAGCAACTAGAGTACATATAAATACATGTATGTACAAAGCAACTAGAGTACATATAAATACATGTATGTACAAAGCAACTAGAGTACATATAAATACATGTATGTACAAAGCAACTAGAGTACATATAAATACATGTATGTACAAAGCAACTAGAGTACATATAAATACATGTATGTACAAAGCAACTAGAGTACATATAAATACATGTATGTACGACTTCACAGTGGATTTAAGCACTCCTAAGTCTTCTTAGTAGCTTTCGTGTACGGATTAAATTAAAATATGTTGGTTTTTTTCGTATCTGTTTAAACACAAGAAAGTATTATGTATAATATCGGTAAACGATTTGACCAAACAGTGCAAACACAATGGTGTAATAATGGTGATTTTTAAACTTACATAGTACGAAAATCTGCCATCATTAAATTCGACACAAACTGTTTGTACTTAAACAAACAAACCTGGTGGGCATGGATCAAATACGATACATTTGAATGGCTCGTTTTGTATTGGAAGAGTTGATAGAATAATTGAAATAATCGCTTACATTGTAATAGAATATAAAATACCTTAAATAAATACCTTTCCGGAATAAATCTCATCGATAGTGAAGAAAATTTTAAATCCCTTCTTTCAACAACTACCCCGCTACTACTATCCGATCTTGTCAGTTTTATGCGTACTAATAGACATTTGCGACGGTGAGGGTGGTGGACATCGGATTTCGTATTAAATTCGGGGTCATCTCAAAATTATTGATACATACTCTTGCAAAAGGCAAAAAAACGTGTTTATTTTACAATTTTATTCATTTTCATAAGAACTAGAACTAAACCAAGCATACGCAACAATTTCGGTACTTTTTTGTAATGAATCTCTTATACGACTCAAACACCAGCGGACAAAAAAAACTTCAATGGTTAGGAAACATAAAAAATATTCTTATCAAATGTGAATTAAATAATATATGGTTAAACGAAAACTTCCCAAACAAAAAATGGATCACTGCCACTGTATCAAGAAAACTAAATGACTTATACATAAACGAATGGCACTCATCAATAAACACCTCTAAAAATGCCTTAATTATAGACTAATCAAATCAACTTTCGAATTTGATGACTACCTAAAAAATACGCCAATCTGCTTTCTAAAATACATTATTAAATCCAGAACAAGAAACAATAAGATACCGATAGAAACTGGTAGTTGGAACAACATAACCGAAAATCTAAGAATATGTAATTTATGCAACTCAGACATTGGTGACGAATACCATTTACTTCTTGAATGTCCGTCTCTAATCAATCCCAGAAAGAAACACTTAGATAAATTTTATTACACGCATCCAAATACTTTTAAATTCCATAATTTAATGAACTTACATTCAAAACGTCCTGATGAATATTATAAATTGTGCAAATTTATCAAAGAAATAATTCTAAAATTCCAGTAATAAATGGTTTCAACAAAGCATCTAAAAACACCCATGTGATGCCTCCAAATATACTCTCATAGATTCTTTGAACTATGACATTATGGTATTTTGACAACTATTTGAGAGAATCTGTGTATACTATGAATGTGATGCCTCCAGATAAACTCTGCTTGAGCTGACCTTTAAAACCCTGATATATTTGTATCCGTCATTATTCAGTTACTCACATAGGCACATGTTTAGTGATTAAGTTTTATGACTTTGTAGCCCTACAGTGTAAGTAATACTACTTTTGATAATGTTTTAAGTTTGTTTTTATGTTCGCTACATGCATTAGGATGCATATTGTTTATTAACAATGTTTGAGTATTTTATAATAACAGTGTCTATGTAAGTTTAATCTGACCTTTTCATGCAATATTTTTTGTGTTGAAGTTAACATGTATATGTATACTTGAAATGCATTATTTTCACTTCAGTTATATAACATTTGTATTTGTTAGTTTATCAGGAGTCTTACTTGATTTCATATTGTGCTATTATCTTTTTCATTGTTAAATTCTTTATTATTATAAGTTCAATGCTGTTAAAATTAAAAAGTATGGAACGCCGTTTTGGTCATAATAAGTATAACTATTATAATTGAGCTGATGTATTATTCGAACATTTTGTATGCGACATGTATGGCTTATTTGGTTATTTGTATTCATTTTGTGTATTACAGTCTTTTACTACATTTACGCTGAATAAAAGATGAAGCATTCTTGTTGTTGAGTCAGCACAACCCATAAGTAAATTTGACAAATACATGTACTATATAGAAAACAAATAAACAAAACTTTTTCCTTGTCTTCATTCCTACTTTTTGTCTCCATTATACAGAAACAAATAATTGTTTACCTTTTTGTTTACCTTTGTCATATTGTTTTATTGACTTAAGAAAACTTTTTTCGCAAATAAAACATTTATTAAATGACCTAAGTGTATATTTCCTACATTGCTCTCAAAAATCAAAAGTCAGAACATGTACCATATTTATCCGTTTTTATTGTTATAAACTTTTTGTTTTTGTACATTTAAACGCTTATGACACTTAAACTCACACAAAAGTGCTACCTAGCTGAGTATTATTTAATTTTCCTTTTTTACAAAAAAATAAAAATAAATAAAGAGCCTTACATGACGTATAAATTATTATTCTATCAAACTGAGCAAAATATATGTGCATTTTTCTTCTCTCTAATATCTTTTGTAAAGTTAAATATGTGCTGTATATATATATTTATATGTTAATATTCTTATTTCTTTTTTGTAATATACAATGTGTGTGTTTAACATTTACTATAACTTGATTATATCTTTTGTACACAACTAACAAGAAAATTTATTATGTTACTAACCTTTTACACTTGTATTTGTATATTATGTTAATACTCATGTTTTCATAATTGTATGAACTGAGACATTGAAAATAAACTTGTAAAAGGCAAAAAAAACGTGTTTATTTTACAATTTTATTCATTTTCATAAGAACTAGAACTAAACCAAGCATACGCAACAATTTCGGTACTTTTTTGTAATGAATCTGTTATACGACTCTTGGTTGTCGCGAATTGATTCTGCCTGCGTCTACCAGGTACCTGGCGTCTACGTGGCTCTTTCCTGTCACTAGCATCGGGCGACTTTGCATTTTCAATTGACCCCTAAATTGGCATATACTCAATAGCTCTAAGCTGATTCTGTGTGAATGTAATCGTAAACAGAAATGCACATTCATGAACAAAACTACTTACGTCTGTATTTGTCAAAATTTGTTACAAGTAAATAAATAACTCAAATGATCACGAATCTAGACTATTTAGAGTTGTAGTGTAATTTACCCTGATAAATGATAGCAACGGACCTAAATATACGCATCATATAATTATATTATAGGACATCTGAATGATGCTCAGCGGTTTGGTTTAATGCGCCACAATGGAACTGAAATACCTTTTCCTACTTGGACACAAAAATGAGGGCTAGAAACTAAGATTTGTACCCGTCCGTACACAGGGTGCTCTGTGTATTCACTAGTATCCACAGCTACAGCTGAGTGGTGGTTTATTGATATGCTACACCAGAAACACTAAGACAACAAGTAGATTGTCAAGCTTAGGACTTTTAAATGTTTACACTGAAAAACAGCTGGACTCTGGACATGTTCTAGATGTAATCAGCAGGAAAAGGAATCGTAAAATTACACTGATGATTTGATTAGAACTAAATAATTTCGTCATGTGTCTTTGCTCCTACTGAAACAATCACATAAAATATTAAATACGGCTCGTATTTATTGAAATGCGTTTTTGAAGGTACATGTAGATCTACTGTTTTGTTTTTCTTTGTATTTGATATATGTGGTACATATTAACCGCCACGAGCATTCAGAAATTTTGCGTACGCACCATTATTGGTCAAGCTACGCACTTGGAAAGTATCGAACATTAAACAGATATATTCGACAGTATCGTGTTTGTGTTGAGCTCATGTGTTATAAAACAGTAGGAACAATATGGAGACATCGACGGGAAGTGTTACCATGTGTAGTAAATATATGCCGGGTCTTGTGTGCCGGAAAAACCCTAATCGGTTTAATTCTGTAAATATGACTTGATATCAAAATAACATGCATATACACCAATGTAATTCATTTTCATTATAAATGTGAGACGACCCCTTTAATTTAATCCGAAGTTCGTATCCGTCACCGTCTTAAATCGCAAATGTCTATTATGAGAACTTTAAGTAAGTTTTAATACGAACTCCAACGACTTTTCTACGTTTTTCATTTGTGTTACTGTTATTACATTATTATTATATTTCTTACAATACAGAATAATGCAAATTGATTATTATTCTTCATACCATTTTTTTCTCCTTATCTTTTTGCGTAAAATTGAATATCTCTAACAAGTGTGTGTTTTGTTTTTGTTTTTGTTCGTTTTGCTTTGTTCTTTCTAAACAGGAACTCCAGACGACGGTTTTCTACGTTTTTCTATTTGTCCGAAACTATCGATGTCACATTTTGTATATGTGTTATTATGTTATTATAATATTTTCTTACTATACATTATAATGGAAATTGATCATTCTTCCTGATACAATTTTTTTCCCATGCGACAAAATTCCAAAAATATAGCTTAGTAAGGAGATACAAGTACTTGTACTTCAAATTTTGAGTAGGACTGGTAAGTTAAATCCAAATGCAAATTGCACTAGGTGATTTATTTCTTATTTTGTGTTAATGCATTTTGGATTATCGAAGGAAAACTCAAGTATGAAAGTAAAACGAATGAAGTCTCCGAAGTTTTGCATTCAGCTTAGCTCGGAAGGCAGAGAAAGTAAGATTAAAGGATCAAGGGGCGTGTGTTCAAACTCGGGGTGCGGCACGTGTGGGTGTGGCACGTGTGGGTGTGGCACGTTTTCTTCTTGGTGATTTGTTTAAAGACACTGTGTTTAATTTCATACTTCTACTGATCATTCATCAACACGAAGAATAAATAGGTATAGTTATTTACACAGAATCTAGAAAAATTGCTTGAATTAACAGACCTGTCCGAAATATTGTTGGAGAATCTTCCTAAACAAGAACATAAAGTCATAAATTATTCAAATTCACAGGACCCTAGCTTATGTTAGTATCAGCATGTAGTACAGTATCATACTTAGATAAATGATATAGTATGCATGTTTACTACATTAAAAAAAATACAGAAAAAGGGACCCTACATGAACTTATTCAAGTCAAACACGTAAATTTATACCATGACAAAAACAAATACGAGGGTTGATCCAAAAACTAACAGAATCATCCCGCTCGTACATGTATACAACAGAGCATGATAACATATACTCAAATATAAATAATAAATGTAATGTAAAAAATGGGTTATTTTCTGGGTACAGAAAAAGATGAGACAAACGATTAATACTTAGTAGATCTAGTACAACAGAATGAAGGCTAAACTTACTAAAAACTTAATGTTTCAAACGTGGAAAAGAAATCAAAGTACTGAAGGTATTCATGGAAGCTGAACCTACATAGACTTGTACGACAAGAACTAGTTCAGCAATTATATGGCGGATGAAGATGAAGGTAGTACTTCGGTTCTGCACAAAAATTCATGTTCGGCGAGCGAGTGACGGCTAAAGAAAGTTGAATTGTCGATCAGTTTCTAAAAAGGGTATATAGACTTATTAATTTAACTGAATATTGACTGGCAGTGCAAGGCATTTATAGAATGTACATGTAAATGAACAATTCGAAATGATTTTTTGTTGGTCTCATTTTTTTCTTAATATCTGAACGAGCTTTAAATTCCCGTACAAATAATTTTTTCAACAGTACTTACAAGTGTGATCCCTCAATAATTCTCGATTTACTGACCCTTTTTAAGACAACGGTGTAAAAACAAGATTCCGTCCAAGCTGATAGAAAGTAATCCGATTCAATAACAAATTGCGCGATGCATTTATTGTGACTGACGTAAAAATCACCATTTGTATATCATTGGATATTTCTTATCTTTATGAACAAAGAACACATTTTTCAATAACTGTATAAATCAACATATTTTAATAAGAAAAGACTACGCAAAACTTACAGAAATTATCTCTTTCAATAATCCTGATATCTTTTATACACACAGAACGTGACAGTACAACTTGTATGTTCTGTGTGTTTCATTTAGATAAGGCTGATTATAATACTTGTATTTGCGAAATTGGATTTATTGGAAAATTTAAGTATGGTTAGGCAACCCTAAAATAATTTTGTTTTTTTAAGTACGCGGAGACTTATAACAAATTTAGCGATTAATAAAATAAATACATACATACCTATTACATGATAAAAGTTTATGTCGCCAATAACAGCAGATCAATCCAAATCCCTATTTTGGCCCTTTGTGCCGATATGTCACCTAATTGCAAGTTAAACATTTCAGATTGTAACGATAATTGGTATGATTATACATGTATACACATGTACTATATAATAGCGACCATAATATCAACTCCATAATCATTGGGGAAAAAAGCTTTTGAAATATTGAAGGTCGGTCTTTGTAATTGTGAGAATACAGTATCCTTTCGTAAATATTGGGGGTTATTATTCAGCGTTTTATAGTCATGGTTGACAAATGGACGATACCATTGTGAAGGTAAACATTGTATCTTATAGACAAATCGTTTTAAATCCATAGTAACATGAACCAGTGTCGTGGTTTGTTCGATAAGGTGCTATGTATTTACATATAGTTAATAGTTGCCATCATTTAGTAGAGGTGAGTGGTTCGAGCTCAGTCAATAGCATTTTTTTAATAATTATATAATCATGATTAGGTTTTATAATTCATTTATTGAAATTTGTTTGTTCTTGTAACATGTATGCATATAATTACATGTATGTCCTTTTATTATACCTCACATTCGTTTCCAATGTAAAGTCGCCTATACCTGAGCGGGCATTAATTTTTAATAACACACTGTAATAACACATGCACATAAATAATGTGCGTACAGTTCAAACGGATTTTCGGTTATTAAATATTTTTTCATTTATTTGACGCGTTGTTCATAATTAAATATGTTCTAGATTGTATATTCTACTTGAAAATACTTTGGCCTTGGGTAACAGTACTTTCCTTAGGCTGACATTTTTACTGTTACCCACAAAGCTATGTGTTATTTATATATTAACGCCCTATCAGAAATGTGATATTTATAATATAAAATTATACATATTGGAAGCTCAAAAGAGAAAAATGTACATGTATGTATTTGTTCCCTGGTGCGTTTATACAACTTTTTACATCTTATTTCAAGAAAAAATCATGAAGACTAATACAAATTCGACATATAAACACAATAACCGGCTTTATTACTCTACAATTCTAAAATATTTACACTTAATACTCAATTGTGGTAATTAGATTATTTTCATGGGGCAAATTTGAAAAATAATCATATCAATATATTAATCAACTTAGAAATATACATTACTTATAGGATTTTTGTATTGGTACTGGTACTGGTATATATGTCCAGACTTCAGGTACACCATTCATACTGAATTATTGTCTTCATAGCGCTCTTATCGTATTTCTCATCTGGTTGCCGTATCTATCCGCTGCAATACTTATTGATTACTTTTTACATTGATTTATGCTGGAAGTCCTTTATATCACGCAAGAATCTGACATTCCTTAAAGTATTTTATTATTACTGTTACTGTACATTGATATATAATTCATCCCCATTCAATTGATCTAAATTACATGTATGAAACTTGTGTGATTACTTCTTACGTCTAACTTCCTAGTATTCTGGACATTGTATGCACTATGATATGGTTCCGTTAGACTATTGGGGGATCGTGCTAACGCTTTTATATAGGTACCAAAGATAGATTTATTAAGGTCATTATAAACCATACAAATAACAAGCTACATTTGTATGTCTTTATAAAGACAATCACGACAATCTTTGATGTTATTAACACTGTTTGAATTAAAAGTATGATTTTTATTAAATTCCTGAATTGCCATTAGAGTACCGTGTGAAAACCATTTATCAGCTAGCAGTCCAGTTAGGTCACGCTTAAAATGTTGATATTAGGTCAGATAAATAAATCACGCATTCAGACATATCTATTGTGTATTAATTCAAATAATTGTAAAATGTTAGTCAAGGATGGTTTATAACTTTATTTCGACCGCAGAAGAATACATTTCTGTACATTTTTACTTTACACATTACTGAAACAATTGCCGACTCGGTATAAGTTGGCGTGGTCTTAATTTTTTTAACGCTTGTAGATATCACCCAACGGAAGGAAGGCCTTCTCCTGAATCATTCAATAGAATGTGGAATTTCTTCTGAATAATTAATACGTCATACCAAGAAATATACTTCAAAAGCTTATAGTCACCTTCGCAACAAGTAAAATGATCATACAAACTGAATTTTTAAAATTCTAATGTAACACGTAACGTGTATACATACAATTTACAGTCACACAATACAATACATGTAAAACATAAAACATGATATCAACTTCTTAACTGAGAAGATTCAGCATAAATTATTCAAGTCCTAAATATTATATACAGTATATTTCTATTATTTGATAGAAGTTTGTGTGGTACTAGTAAAAAGGTAAAACATTGTTGATTATCATTACGTATATACAATGGCAACTAGATAAGAAGTTGATATCATGTTTTATGTTTTACATGTATTGTATTGTGTGACTATAAATTGTATGTATACAATTTAATGTTAATAAAATATATGTTATGTTATGTTTGTTCTAAACACATGTAGTATTTATTTCCGTGGCGTTTCACACTATGTCAATTTACTAAATCTTGCGTATTTCAGCCGCGTTTGGCATGGATGTGTGATATATTACAACCCTTGTTTGGCTAATGGCTATATGTATATATTTGGACAGTGGTTGCATTCTAAAATATGGTGCTCTCATTCAGTATATGAAACTGAATGAAGGCAGTGCTTTGCCGAAGGAATTGTCAAGAAAACACGAGTTAATCAACACATGTGTTACCTGGATATGCAGTACGCAGTGGAAAGAATAACTTTGAAGAAATCCACGCCGAATGTCGGTATTTTGTTGTATTAAAATTTAAAATTACATAATTTGAATAGTTAGTCACTGTTCATCCACAATCGATGTAATATTTTACAACTCTGACCTAGTGCATACTAGCAGAGACATAGATAACATCTTTGTCTCTGATACTAGTGTAAAACAGTAGGCATAACCTGTAATCAAGGGTGCTACATATCGATGTAATTTCTAGAACATACTTAGTCTAGTTAGTATGAAATAGCAGACATAATCTGTTATCAAGAACGTATATAGACGTATATAAGTCCTTGCTGTAATTATCGATGTCATCTTTTACAACTAGTGCATACTAGTGTGAAAAAGCAGGCAGTATCTGTGAAAAACTATAAAAAGTTGTTTTTGAAATATCCCAGATAACTCTAGCTTCTTTCAAAATAAGTCATGTAGAACGACACATATACCACATACGAAGTGAACGTATTTCTGATAAGGGAGCATGTGTACATTCACTAAATCATCATATGTCAATAAGACAGTGACTTTCAGAGATAAACTTAAAAGCTGGTTCATCAAAAAAGTGAAAAAAAATTATCAGAAAAAGTTAGAAAAGGGATGGAATATTTTAAAGACATGCAGTATGAGCGAGCAACGCAGCAAATAATTTAAAGCTATGTAAAACAAACGAGGCCTATTCGAATTTTGAAATTAAATTAAACCAGCCACGCAAAAGAAGAAAAATTCAATTTGAAATTGACGAGGTTCATCGCGAATATGAAAAACAAGACGAAAACCGGTTCATACAAATTAATGACAACAAACGAAATTAACCAAAGAAGAAAGTCAGATCTCGACAAAAGCTGGAAAAAAGGAATATTCTTTGTTGTAAAAAAACATGATTTATAGCCCAGTTGCCGTGACATGCAAATTAGCGTCATGTGGTGAAATCAGTTCATAAGAACATATGTCGCGGCATCGGTTATTATACTCGTATACTTG
Organism: Lutraria lutraria; assembly: GCA_964023205.1. NCBI lineage: Eukaryota > Metazoa > Mollusca > Bivalvia > Venerida > Mactridae > Lutraria > Lutraria lutraria. The sequence continues at coordinate 32,008,206 of OZ026843.1, forward strand.
ATTAGCTTGATAACATTTGTGCACTATCAATGCATTTTATGTAGACAGCATGCACGCTATAGATCTTTGCATAGAAAATACGTGCATTATGTTTAATCGGTTATTAATGGTCATTGCATTTGAAGTATAAACGTGCCGTTAAAATTTGAATACCATTTACTTATGTCAAGGACTTATATACATACATGTATTTATATAATCAACATGATCTGAATCGTACATATTAATCACCAAAGGATAGTACGGTACATTTTTTCAAAATTTAGTTGTGAATAGTTTTAACTATAAACGAGGATGAACTAAATACTAATTATTATTTGTTGAATGATATATTTATTAACATTGAAATATTCTGGCAGTTAAGTAGTTCAATAAACTTGTACACAGATGGACGAATGTAAAAATAACGCTTGATATATTGTTTTCTTATCGTGTCATAAAAAGGACATTTACATATAACATGGTATTCGTCTTCCAGGTCATGGGAATTACATAATTCACAATACCTTAAATTACATGGAATACTGTTTGTTGAATAACGACCAGTATGATTCTTAGTTTAAGTCCAGCTAGTCTTAAACGACAGAAATAAATTCTGTATTTCTTGGGTAAAACGTTTAAATAATTTTCATAACAAAAACTCCTTTTACTATGATACAAGTTTGTTAAAATACTGCTACGATCTAAATCATCAAATCACTCTTTCTTAAAGGCATCAATTAATCTTTCTTTGAAAACAGCCGGAGATAACTTTCCATCAATAGTATCATTTTCATTAAACACATACCCAAAACCATAGTTATTTAATAAACATTTATCATTTTAACGACATTGAAATGAGTATCATCTTACTATCATTGTATGCTCCGTATATACTGCTATTAGAAATATTTATTTAAAAATGTGTTACAGGAGAAATCCTAGCATGTTTAAATTTGTGCAGTTAATATCCTCAACTAACAAAAAAGAACTTATCAATCTTGGAACATTTATAAACAAAACCCATGACCGACGACGTTCAATCTTGTATCGATTTCACGTAATATTTATACATACCATGATAATTATTTATTTATCTAATGATTAATAGTTTAATGTTATATAAGTAAATTATGTTGTCCCCAGACAAATGTTTATTGTAACATGTGTGTTTTATATTCATAGTACTTTATATTCATAGCATTGTTGATTGTGTGCATGTATCACACAGTATGTATGTATATCTATTGTACATGTATATTTGTTTCGCAGTAATAAGATGTATCATCAACTTTTCTGTATTGTAAACCCAGTTTTTAAAACCATTGTTACAATCTTTAAGAGTTTGTTTGTACATATTCTAATAATAATATCATCTGAGTTTTTTTATATTTTTATCCAATACTTAATTATTCTTACAAATCTTGCTATATACAAAGGATTACGCCCCGTAATTCTCCATACACAGCAACATTATGAGTGCTTTTATTGATCTTAAGTATTTGTTTGCAAAATTTTAGATGATTTTGAATTACCTAAATTTCACATCCATAACTTAAAGTCCCATAAGCACATAAATGTGTCGGTCGTAATTAATAGTTTCTGTTGGTCCTGTAACAGAGGAATCCAGTGTGTTTTCCTCAGACAAACATTCTGATAAAGTTTGGTGAAGATACAATCAAAATTTGACATCTACAGTTTTAATAAAGTTTTCCTAAGATTTGACCTCGTGACCTTGTTTTTGACCCCAGATGAACCATGTTTTAACTTATCCATAATATCATTGAGACGAACAATCAGACAAGGTTTGGCCAAGATCCAATTAAAACCAGGCAATTTAGAGCTTTTACAAGATTCTTACCTAAGATTTGAACTGTGACCCAGTTTTTGACCCCGGCTGACCCATATTCAATCTTGACCCACATATCATTTAGGAAAACATTCTGACAAGGTTTGGTGAACATCCAATCAAAACTGTGACACATCTGCAGTGTTAAAAATTTTCTTAAGATTGACCTGGTGACCTAGTTATTGACCCCAGATGACCCATATTTGTACTTTAAGGTTATATCATTAGAACAAACAATTTGACAAAGTTTGGTGAAGATCCAATTATAACTATGAAATCTACAGTGTTAACAATTGTTTTTCATAAGATTTGACCTAGTTTTTAACTTGTCCAAGATATTATAAAGACAAACATTCTGACAAGGTTTCCTGATGATCCAATCAAAACAGTGACTTCTAGAGTGTTCACAAGGTTTTCCAGCAATTTGCCATAGTGACCTAGTATTACTACGGAAATGACCCATTATCAAACTTGACCTACATATTATTGAAATAAACATTATGACAAAGTTTCATGAAGATCCAATAAAAACAGTGATTTCTAAAGTGTTCACAAGGTTTTCCCTTATTTGGCTCTGGTGACCTAGTGTTTCACCCAAAATGGCCTAATATCAAACTTGTCCGAGATTTTGTTGATATTAACATTCTGACCCATTTTTGCTAAAATTGAGCTAAAATGTGGCCCCTGATGACGCCTGACGCTGAATGGAGATCGACTGATCAGAAAAGCTCACCTTGTCAATTTGTGACATGTGAGCTAAAAATCTCCAAAACTGACAAGGGTTACCTGTTTTTAAGTTTTCTATTTCCTTCATTTTTCTAGAATAAAATTGTCATTTCTTTTTTTGTGCGAACTTTTTATAATTCAACTTATAGACCAGTCAAATTAAAAGATGGGGTAGGACTAAATGGTACAGAATTTATTTTGTTATAAAACGATCATGTATGTGTTAACATACATAAAAAATAAAATAGTCTAAAATCTGACCAGTTTTAACAAAATAAATAAGTTTTTCTTTTTCGGATAATTTCACTGTCCGAAAACCGGTACAGTTGCGTATAAAATCCGTATTGCCTCGTACTTTAGTGCGTCGTTTTCATTAACTGACGTCAAATAAATCAGCCTACTGTCGTCTTAATGTCCTTAGGAGTTGATATACTAAGTAATCACTCTTAAAGATGAATATCTACCCATATTAGGCATGATTTTGATAGTCGGTATTCAATAAAGTGTCCTAACCTAATACATGTATATACTTACTACGCTTACGTGAACTCCTCAATCCGATATTTATGCTTAATCCGGAATTTATGCAAAAAGATATACAACATGTCATACTGTTTATTTGATCAACAATTGAGCAATGATGTCATAGAGTTGTTTACATATGCATGCGCTGGTTTCAAGCCTTACATGATGGGTCAACTATATTTAGGTCTTAATGAAAATATATCCTAGAATCAATGTGAAAAGAACACAAGGGGTATATAAATGAAAAATCAAAGGCCTGAAGGCCTGAAATGAGATGAATTTTGTGATGCAGGGATCTCTCTGAATCGATACAAAATTTAAAACTATCAATAATTCTGTCCGAAACGAGGACCTAGTACTGTAGGCTACTGTTTATTCAATCAAATATTAATGTACAAGGGTAATGTTGCCTGTTTAAAAAGAATTATTTCACCATATGAATCATCAAGGCCTTGTAACATATCCTTAATATTAAAGAACTCCTGGGTCTAGAAATCACGAAAATATACACCAATCGTGTTCATCAAGACCGTGATATACCAATTTAAAACCGATTTTTAAACGATGGTCTTATACTACGCAGGAATTCTTTTTCTTCATGCAACATTTAATGTTATATTTATGAATATATTGTTCTGAACTGGAGCAGCAAGCTCTTCAACTTACAAAAAGTATGTCTCGACATCACTCGGACCGCTGTTAGCTACAGTATATTTTTATATCGTTCGTGATTTTATGCCCACATCGGCGTTTATCGAAAGAATATACTCGCTGTAACAAAGTAAGGGAGATCACTGGGTAGATTTGACAAGCTATTTTCGGTTTGATTTACAAATGATGCATAAACCATGTATCAATGTCGCATGTTTTCCAAAAAATGACCACTTAACGGTAATTAAATTTCCAAGTGGTAAGAATTATCATTGTATTTATTTGCCATGAACTGTGATTGATTTATTCGACGGCCCACTGTAGCATTCGGAGGCGGGGCGTACTGCAGTGTAGTGTGAATTAAGATTGACTACGATTAGCGGTTATTGACTTTCACAACTGATTATTGAATGAATCAGGACTTGTTAGGGTATTATGTTTAGGTAGATGTGACCATTATGATTTTTAAAAGATATTTCGCCACTCGTTGTCATCTGATTTTCGACTTGTTAGCGAGTTAGTATGTATAACAACAATGACCAATGAAGTGTCCAATAGAGTGCGTATATGAAGTATCCGATAGAGTTGGGGTCTAAACGCTAACAAGAGCTCCGCGGTCGGAGACATATGCCCCCCAAACAGGGCCTTGACACAGAGTTATCGCTCAAACGATTTTCAAACTCCATGACACAGTGACCTTGATCTTTGACCTAGTGACCCCAATTTCAAAAGGGGTCATCTACTGTCCAATGCCAATGCACCTGCAAAGTATCAGGGCCATCAATCAATCTGTTGACGAGTTATCGATCGGAAACGATTTTCACACTCCATGTCACAGTGAACTTGACCTTTGACCTAGTGACCCCAGTTTCAATAGGGGTCATCTACTGTCCATGGCCAATGTACCTGCAAAGTATCAGGCCCATCAGTCAATCCATTGACAAGTTATCGATCGGAAACGATTTTCACACTCAATGTCACAGTGACCTTTGACCTAGTGACCCCAGTTTCAATAGGGGTCATCTACTGTCCAAGGCAAATGCACCAGCCAGGTATCAGGCCCATCGGTCAATCCGTTGACGAGTTATCGATCGGAACAGTTTTCACACTCAATGTCACAGTGACCTTTGACCTAGTGACCCCAGTTTCAATAGGGGTCATCTACTGTCCAAGGCCAATGCACAAGCCAAGTATCAGGCCCATCGGTCAATACGTTGACGACTTATCGATCGGAAAGGTTTTTCACACTTAATGTCACAGTGACCTTTGACCTAGTGACCCCAGTTTCAATAGGGGTCATCTACTGTCCAAGGCCAATGCACCAGCGAAGTATCAGGCCTATCGGTCAATCCGTTTACGACTTATCGATCGGAAACGGTTTTCACACTCAATGTCACAGTGACCTTGACCTTTGAACTAGTGACCCCAATTTCAATAGGGGTCATCTACTGTCCAAGGCGAATGTACCTGTGAAGTATCAGGCCCATCGGTCAATCCGTTGACGAGTTATCGATCGGAAACTAACTGGTCTACCGACAGACAGACAGACAGACCGACAGGCTAGCAAAACAATATACCCCCTCTTCTTCGAAGGGGGGCATAAAAATAGAAAATCGATAAAGTTACAGCACCGGTGGTATTTGCTTACTCACTGTGTGTGAATGGGTGTTTGAACTGCGTGCATTACCGCTCTGTTAGCGAGTCTGTGTAACGAAAAAGACCGAAAAAATGTAGTACGAAGTCAATCCTAAAGCTACTGTAGAGAACAGTGCAGTGTTGAAATTCATAGTCTGCGTGATCGCTATATGAGAAGAATTTACAAGTAAATTCATCTCATAAAAATGGTTAAATTACTTTAAATCCGTTTTGGACTGTATGCACATTGTGTCTGCGCATCTGATACTACGATGTGTTATTATATAAATAACACACAGCTTTGTGGGTAAGGCCTTGGGTAACAGTACTTTCCTCAGGCTGACATTTTTACTGTTGCCCTAAACTTAAGCTATGTGTTATTTATTTTATTACCCCAACTTTTTTTCAAGAAAATACTGTTAAAAATTTACTATTACCCTGTGACAGTAAAAAAATGTTCATTCATGTGGTACCATGAATCAGGTAGTTGTATTTAGTAAATACAAGTACCTGCATGAATGTAACAGTAAAAATGTTCCCTGTTTGCCTATGGGAAATTAACATTAGGAGAAAAGTGATGGGTAATAATAACATGTAGTTGAGAATACTGAACTCTGTCAGTTTACAAACTTATGCATACTGAGCTCTGCTGGTAAAGATAGTTGAGCTAACTGAGCTCTGTCAGAAAAGATAGTTGTGCATACTGAATCTGTCAAATAAGAGAGTTGTACATAATGAGCTCTGTCAGTTAAGACAGTTGTACTTACTGAGCTCAGTCAGTAAAGATAGTTGAGCTGAGCTCTGTCAAATAAGATAGTTGTACACATTGAGCTCTGTCAGTTAAGATAGTTATGCATACAGAGCCATGTCAGTTAAGATAGGTATGTATGCATGCAGAGCCCTGTCAGTTAAGATAGGTATGTATGCATACTGAGCTCTGTCAGTTAAGATAGGTATGTATGCATACTGAGCTCTGTCAGTTAAGATAGGTATGTATGCATACTGAGCTCTGTCAGTTAAGATAGGTATGTATGCACACTGAGCTCTGTCAGTTAAGATAGGTATGTATGCATACTGAGCCCTGTCAGTTAAGATAGGTATGTATGCATGCAGAGCCCTGTCAGTTAAGATAGGTATGTATGCATACTGAGCTCTGTCAGTTAAGATAGGTATGTATGCATACTGAGCTCTGTCAGTTAAGATAGGTATGTATGCATACAGAGCTCTGTCAGTTAAGATAGGTATGTATGCATACTGAGCTCTGTCAGTATTCAATGAACCAGTATGTTACTGCTTAGAAGACTGATCATCCCTACATAAGTTTCATCATTCCATTAACATGGTCAAGAACATAAGAACAAAATCTGTAAGTATTAGTCTATATTTTCAGAGTTTGCCTACTCTAGAATAAATGTACAATAACATATTAAGTACACAATATAGCAACAATTAGAGTCTCTTATATCATGTATACATATATACACACATACAGAATGTAGGTAGAACAAAGAAGAATGAATCATTAAAGGTTGGTACATTTATATGATGTTTATGAATGTATATGAAGTATTCATATAAGATTTCAATACTGCAAAAAATGTCACATGTATTCAATGATGAACAATATTGTCAACTTTACTCATTTCTAAAAAGTAGAAAAATAAAATTAGGCCAAACATGTAGGAACTGCTTATAAGCCTCAGTTAAAATTTCAAACCGGAAACAAAAATGGTGGTGACTTAATTAAACAACATTGAGCAAATTAATTCAGAATTGAAGTACAGGTAAATTAAGTACAGGTAAATTAAGTACAGGTAAATTAAGTACAGGTAAATTAAGATAAAATAGATACAGTTTACAAGTTTGCTTAGTATGTTGGTTTTTGATCAGTTTGTTTAAAACACAATACATAAATGTATTCAGTACAAAATATGCTGCAAGAAGTACATAGCAAAAGAGATGAACAGGTAAAAGTTAGAGGAGATGATAACATTCTCTACAGACTTAACAAGATTTATAGAAATACAGGTAAGGAGAATTCTAAAAATACAGGTATCTATCACAAAATGAACATCACACACTCTTAAACATTTCCTGGTGAAGAAATGGGTAACTGAAGACAATAAAATGTTTAAGGTATTGTGAAATAAAATCTGCTGTCAAAGAGATTCAGTTAGATTTATAAAACTTAAATTCTCATAGAATTGGCCTGCCAATAAATAAACCAGCAGTTAAACAAATCTTCTTGCAAGCAAATTCTCACCAATACAAAGTTCAGAATGAATGAAGGGAACAAGAACATAAGACAATCAGCAGCAGAGAAAGCAGGAAATGAGAGGTAACTTTGACATTATTCAAAAATGGGTAATAGAAAAAATTACAATAAGAAAACAATAAAATTGCAGTTTTTAAAATTAAAACTCCTAATTATGGTGATAGTATGAACAATATATGATAAAGATGTTAATGTTATATCATGATGATGGTGATGATGATGATACTGAAGAAAATAATTATGAAAATAGAAATGAAACTACAAAACAGGTTGTATAAGAGAAACTGAACAGTTGACAACTGAATGTGTAAAGATAAAAATGTTGATAACAAAAACAGTAACATGGCAACAATGGTAATGATGAGAATTAGGATAACAGTGAAGTTCACAAGAGTTACACATAATTCTTTGACAATTCAGATAACATGCACTAAGATATTGCCTTACAAGAAATCTAAACAAATTTGATAACATGTAATTAACTAATATATTTTGATAAAACTCATTCAAACAAGATGTATGCTGTGTAGAAGATAATGGTGTAGATTTAAGAAAAATCTATTGAAAAAAAATTTGGACATAATTATTATCATGTTTATTTGGTTAATAGTAAAACATCAAAACTAATCAACAAACTATGACCAGGGCTGCCAACAGCTCATTGAATATCAGCTGAAAATTTTCCAACAGAATAAGCAATAACATTGACAGCATGTGATAGGATAAAATACAAAGCTTACCAAATACTAGGTACAGTCTAAATCGACACAAATATGTACCGACCTGACAATTTCATCATCTTGAGTCAGCAAAAATGCTACATTGATCTAAAAATGGCCCATGAGATTTCAAAATTCAATCTGCGAATCTGCGGGAAATCGGCAGCCCTGTATGACATAATTATTAAAACAAATGCAGGTTGTTAGAATAGATAAAGTTTTGTGAAACTTGGAGACAGAACATGTACAGATTACACCTTAAAACCTTACAGCCAACATGATAGTACATTAACCAACAACACATTAAATCACAGAGCTCCTCTGATCACTAAACATGATAAAAACATAAAAGAACTAAAAGCACTACTTAAGGTTTTATAAATGAAACAATATATACTAGAATCTAGCATTCACTAACAATATAAACAACAATAACCTACTTATCTTATATTAAAAAGACAGACAACTGGTTTCAACAATTAGTATATAACAGTTAGTAATTACTACAACTAAAATATGTACTTAAAAGGACTCCTTATTGCAGTCTATTCTGTAACAGACCACACTTCTATAGTATTATCAACCACTTTGCCTATGGCACAATTCTTAAAATTTTGGGAACTGTTGAAAACACAAGTGCATAGACCACGTTGATTTCCTGAATATAACGAGTTATCTTCAATTGGTCCATGATCTGACATCGTTTACAATATCCTAAACAAACAGACCATGTCACAGAAATAATCAAGTGTAAGTCAATAGGATGGAGCATGTTTATATAATACTGTTATTGAATTTTAACTAAAGCAAGTGTTACCAACTGTTCCATGTTATGCTGACTATTGTATGAACTTATAATAAAGTCCTAAGGAAATATTGACATTCAGAGCATAAACATTATTTCAGATTATGAAATAAGTATTGAACACAAATAATCAATCATTATTGGATTTTAAAACAAGACTAATTTTTTAGACATACCGTAACACATACTCAATACAGCAAATTCATCCACTGTGTAATACAAGACACAAAACAGTTTGAATGGAACCACCTCTGAAGTTGTAAAAGCAAGCTATTTGTGTTTTGTAACAATGAACAAAAAAATGCTGCCTTCAAGCAAGATACTGTATGCTTTATGAAAGAACATGTAAGCTTCTGTGTTAAATTTGAGTCAATTTGTTTAAAAAATGGGATACACAGCATGTATCAGGTACAGATGAATATATCTTAATCAGAATGATCTAAAAGGGTATTTAAAAATATAAGGTGTACCTATCAATATCACATACATAAGACCAAGAACAGTACCAGCACATCAATTCTGTACTTTAATATTATTAACAAGTGATCAATAAGGCCAGCGATCAAAGGTAGAGACAGTACATGATTTTAAGATGATGTAAACATGTGGACGAGGTGTAGAAGAATTTTATGTTTTATTTAAAGAAATGTCACAATCATATTTGATTACCTATGCATTCAAATATTGCATGAATTGAAGCAGAAGGTCTTGATAAATCAGAAACCATCATTTAGGTGCCATGGAAACAGTTAAAACAAATCTGGTCCGCACTGGCGAAAAAAATAGTAACTTTTACCTATGATATTATCTTTCATTCAAATGAATGCAAGACTAAAGGGCCAATAAATACACAGTATTTGAAAACCATAGAGAAACTAGTGGTAGCGTATTGTAAGGTTTTGGCAATCTTGTAAAATGATCATTTTTCTCCTAACTTTTTAAATATTTACATAAAAAGACAAAAAAGCTAAACAAACAAAAATAGACATAAAAATGAAAAATCTACAAAACTACTGAAAGTATTATTCTATACAATAGAGTACCTGAGAAAAATAAATAAGAACTGTTTACTGTTGTTTACAACAATCGTTAAGATGTCATAAAATACATCAAGTCACTAAATCCTTTAAAAACGCGTCAAATCATTAAAAAATGAAAACAAAAATTTTAAAATTAATATATGAAGGAAGTTAAGAGCAGAACTGTCAAGAAGTGTTGGAAGATAAACTTTGCCAATTAAACACAGTGACTTTATTGAGTCTAAAAAAAATCATTGATAAATTTACAGTAAAAAATGTATAAAAGGTCACATATTATGAATCACTTGTTAATGTATGATTTTACAGGCCTATTGAGAAACTGAGACTGCAGTATTCTATTTAAAACTGTATACCTGACATTACTCGCTCACTGGGTGTTATAAAATCTAAACAAGTATCCTGTACTATATAACAACAGTCAAATAATTTTGAGCAATCATAGGGGACTCAGCTTAAGACTAAGAGGAAAAAAACTATCAAGCTTATAAACCATCATTCTATGGCTTAATATAGTCTTCATAATGTGCATTCTGTATACAGTAAAATCTTGATTATTCAAACACCGATTATCTGAATACCCTGTTTTATCCGGATAAGATCTACGGTACCAATTACGACTATATATATATATATGAAATTTTAAAAAATATCCAAGTCAAGCAAATTAATAATGAAAACATTCCATAGGTATTATAATATGATTTAATAGCCGACCAGTTTCGTCATTGACTCATCAGGGCATTAATAATAAAATGGCATTAAAATTTCATATAAATATATGGATATCGTTACTGAAATGGATTATTTGAAACTATGAATTATTCGAAATTATTATTTCAGAGCCTAGGAACTTGAATAATCAGAGTTTTACTGTATATTATTTGTACATCAAAATCATGTACAGTTTAATTATTAATACTTGTCTTAATCACAGAATATGTCTACGTCATTACTGATACTATAGACTTTGTATGGGTGAAAACCACACAAATGATTAATAAATAAACATACTATAATAATCCCAAATGTTTTTAAATGAGTTTCTAAATTTCAGACCCTGCAATAATCTAGGTACACTTTATAAACCCAAGTTTAATTGATTTCTTACAAAAACCCTGTATGTGCCAATCTACAAATTAAACTGAACATTCATTTAAATATATATCAAATACATAAAAATGTCTCTGTTTGGCCAAAGGCTATCCAAGTTTGAAATTTTGGGTGGGTAGGTAGGGATTTTTTTTGCATTTTGAACCAAGACTAAGCCAACAAAAAATCATTTGGAAACAGACATTATCCTTTAACACAATTTAGTAAGTGTTAGACGCATATTTAAATTGTTAAAAAAATAAGCAGACAAAAAAGACAATTTGTGGTCCTTGTAATAAAAAAAAATATAGACCTAAAATTAAAAAAATATATTTTGGTTGCAGTCATTTTTCCAAGTCTTAGGGCAAACATTCATATTTTTATTCTTGGCCTTAATCTAATACATGTTTATTTTTCATAATTAAGAATTCGCATGTGTATGAGAACTGACAGGAGATGTTGATAGAATTTAGAATAATCTTAGCAGAGTCCAAAAGTGGTTGATATGAATTAGAATTTCTAACTCAGTATGATCAGGCCATAAAATAATCATGTTCATATTTGTGTAAGACAATTTTATACCTAAAAGTTATACATTTTGAGACAGCCAAAATGTGGAGAGTTTAATCGCATATTTTCAGACCATACAGGACACTGACAAGAATTCAAGACAGTTTAATAAAAAGTAAGACAGAAATATCATAATTTGCACTGGTGATCAATGGATAACAGCAGGGCTCTAATTTGACATACGCATACTCACAAACAAAATAAGAGTGGAATTAATTAGCTGTGAGTTTATTTCATAACAACTCACATATTTTAGCGAGTGTAGATTGTGGCCAAATAATACTGTAAGGGGAAGTAACCACAGTGGAGAACCAAAAGTTGGCTTTATATGTAACTATCATGCAAACCTGTTTTTGCAACAGTTCAATTTAGAAATTTTACCCGTCTGCAAAAATTTGCCTCTACCATATTTCAAGCCCTGATAACATTAAGATACAAATAGGTAACTAATAAGATCGTGATCAATATTGGCTAAATCAACAGTTACTGAAAGAAATCATCACCAGAACCAGTCAGATTGGTTACTTGAAAGTTATATGAGCATGTATAAATTATCTGAATGATAGTAACTTGCCATTGTGAGCAGTACCATTAATTTTGTCAAATTCAACTTTCTAATCTAAACAAAGGAAAATTAGAAATGAATGTAAAAATAAGATTTGATGTTATTATGACTGAAAATAATAATATGAGGTTTTCATATTTTAAACAATACAAACAGATTTTTATCTCACAAACAATACAGTCATAACATATTACATAACATTGATTTACCCTACAATGCACAGTGATAGAAGTCAATTCTAAATTGTTTTTCCAAATTGAAAGAAATCAATGAGAAATCTTTTTTTATCTGTTAATGAAAACACTTATCATGGGACTTAAACTTCCTCAAAATGAATGAACTAACGAAAAGAAACAACAATGAAATACTGTCATACAAAAAGCGAATCAAGCACCACATTCATTCACTAGACATAATTTGGTTTTGATTTTGAAAAAAGATACAATACAAACAAACATGGTACAGATCTGTCAACGCCTGGTTTTATAACTACTTGTAGCACACAATAATGTAGATAAATATCACAACATCAAGTCTCATTTAAAAAATATGAAAAGTAACGCAAAATATATATATATTTAAATGTATATAGATTAAATGTAGAATTCTTTGTAGCTCTCTACTATTTATCAAGTAGACAAAAAATATCATCTTAAACTTAGTCACCATTTTTATGAGTCAGCCAAATTGATTGGCTCTTCCACAACAGTGTTGTCTTGGTCATTTGTGTCGGATGATTCAATTGGTTGATCAGTTTTACCTTGGATTAATGCCAAGGCATTCATTTCTGACAAGTCAGGCAGTTCACCACTGTATTCAGCAATACTTGTAGCAATAGAACCAGGAATTTGAACCCTTAAATCTGATCCTGGCTGATGTTCTATGAGAACTGAGGGCCCCGAAGTCTGTATACTCAAATCCAATGTTTGTGTAGCATTAGCTAAACCAGGTACAGTACTTTCAGACAAAGTTGAGGGACCATTTCCACTTTCAGTCACAACACGGGAATTCTCCATCAAATTTGAACTATGCCCTGGAAGAGGCACATTTAAAACACTAACCGATGTCTCTGAAGGTGCAGTCGAATGTTCACTGGCTAAAGTTGTAGCAATGCTTTCAGCTAAACTTTCAGAGACACTGAGACAATTTTGCCCTGATGTGGACACAGACAAATCACTAGGCCCTGAACCAGGGATATTCAAAACACTCTGCCCTGACACAGGCATACTTAAATCCAAACTCTGCGATGGAGGTGTAGATGATGTTGAACCAGCAACAAGTGTGTTATCTGATGAAGGTGTGGGTACATTCAATAAGAAATGTTTTTGAATTGTTTCCCTATCAGCAGCTGATAACCCAGCGAATGCTACACTCTCCATTTCCTTTGCAATGACTTTAGGCCCTGTTGTGGGAATATTAAGTTCCCCGGGTGAACCTTGGCCATACAGACCTTGGTATGATAGCGGTGTTGCAGATGGAGAATGACCATCATGTCTCATGGTTACTGTGATTGGTGGATTCTGACACCTCTTTAAATGATCTGAAACACAAAAACATTTCTTTAGAATTCACAAATTTTAGAAACTCTCATTAATCACAATTAGATATACATGTATAGATTGAGTTTTTAAATCTCAAAACATCCTATCACTTGATAAAATGGTATAAATAGCAGAAATCAATGAGTAACATACACATACTAGAAGCCCAAGGGCAACATGTCGAGCCCCTGTTTAGCCAGCTTGTGATCTTGACCTTTGAACTACAAGTATGGGTGATATTCATGACATATCATTTCATTGAAGTAAACTTTTATACCAATTTATTTAAAAATCCTTGAATGCAAACAGAAGTTACAGCCCAGACAAGGAAAATATATTTGACCGAATGTGTAATCTTGACCTTTGACCTATAAAAATCTGGGTGTTGCCCAAGACACATGGTCGCATTGTATTATGGCAAGTCATTTTTAAATAATTCAATGCATAAGGGAGACACGGCCCTGACAAGGTGTATAATGATTATTTTTTATGTTTGACCTCTAAGTGTGACCTTGACCTTTGAGCTAGAGACCTTGATCTTACGCAATGCACACCGCCTCATGGTGTTTTACAATTATGCCAAGTTATCTTAAAAAGTTTCTATGCATAAGGGAGATACAGCCCGGACAAGGTGTATAATGCTCATTTTTGATGTTTGACCTCTAAGTGTGACCATGACCTTTGAGCTAGAGACCTGGATCTTGCACACTGCACACCGTCTCATGGTGTTTAACAATTATGCCAAGTTATCTTAAAAAGTTTCTATGCATAAGGGAGATACAGCCCGGACAAGGTCTATAATGCTCGTTTTTGACGTTTGACCTCTAAGTGTGACCATGACCTTAGAGATAGAGACCTGGATTTTGCGCACTGCACACCGCCTCATGGTGTTTAACAATGATGCCAAGTTATGCATAAGGGAGATACAGCCCGGACAAGGTCTATAATGCTCATTTTTGATGTTTGACCTCTAAGTGTGACCTTGACCTTTGAGCTAGAGACCTGGAGTTTGCGCACTGCACACCGTCTCATGGTGTTTAACAATTATGCCAAGTTATCTTAAAAAGTTTCAATGAATAAGGGAGATACAGCCCGGACAAGGTCTATAATGCTCATTTTTGACGTTTGACCTCTAAGTGTGACCTTGACCTTTGAGCTAGAGACCTGGAGTTTGTGCACTGCACACCGTCTCATAGTGTTTAACAATTATGCCAAGTTATTTTAAAAAGTGTCAATGCATAATGGAGATACAGCCCGGACAAAGATCCGGACGGACACACCAACTAACTCACTCACTAACTAACTAACTAACTAACGTACAGACACGCAACCGCCATTGTGGCGACTATGTCGAGCTCACCGCAGGCGGGCTCGACAAAAATCATACTTGTTTTCATTCAGGTAGAAAAATAAATTTATCATTTGTCAATTTTTTATTTATACGATTTTCTCAGGTCAACCTGTAGTGGACTGTGTATAATGACTGCTTGGGTCATAAAATGAAGATTTTTTGCTTATGAGACAGCAATCAGTACCATTCATTTTAATTTCATTTTCATAACTAAAGGTTGCATACAATAAAAAAAATAACCTACACACATAAAAAAATGAGACCATAGAATAAATTGTGGACAACAAAATAGTTAGGTAAGGCCAAAAAAAATATGTCTGGTTCAGGAAACATTGCCACAAAAAGTTAGGGGGGTAGGGATTTTTTTTTGCTTTTCTCATCTTCCCATCTCTGTGTGAACTACTTTAACCCTTTCTCTTTTTTTTGGAAAAAAATCGAAAAAAAAATTGTTAGGGTCGGCGGGAAAAATTAGGGTAGGTCGGGTTCCCTGAACCAGACATATTTTTTGGCCTAAATATAATGGTTATCTTACAATTAGAATAGTTATGTAGCATTCTAGCCCGTCCTAGTTTTACTTTAGCTCCACAAGTACACAACAAAGTAGCATCATCAACAGCTTGTACACCAGGGTAGGTAATTGCTAGTTCTGAAATGTGTAGCATTCAAATCATACTCTGATCAGTGTGCAAACTATGGAATGATCTAGAGGTAACCTAACACCAAGCTGTATAATCTTAACATCATGAAGAGCGTATGACATTAATAGATTAAAATTCTATTTCTACTAAAAGAATAAACACAAAAGCGCCAAAATTTGCTCAATTACAAACAAACATTTACAAGAGATTTTCATCATTTTTCAGGGATAATTTGATCTTGTTAACAAAACAGAACAATTCATTTATTTTCCCATCCATGTAACAAACATATTGCATGGGTAGCAGCTAACAGACATGGTTTAAGTATGAGACAGAAATGATGAATATTGATATTGAAGGAAAACTGAAGATAGACTATTAATACTTTGTTTGAATCTCTGCAGAGTCACTTGTTGTTGTTCTGGTGTTCTCTCCTTCTGTTGTATCTTTGGTTTCTTTTTTGAAGTTTTCACTTCCACTGTACCTTCGACTTCCGGAGGTTGTGCCGTTACAGGAAACTGCACATCTGTCCCAACTGTAAAATACATGATACAATACTTGTCAGAAAATCATCAACTACTTTGTTTTTGTTTAGTGTTGTTTTATGGCACATCCACTAGTAGTGGGTTGTGAGTGCAAAAAGGCTGAAATACCCTACCCCCAACCCCTCATGCTTGCAAAAACATCATTTTTGAATAAGTCAGACTGAATCTCGACCCTTTTGTTTTAAGATTTTAGGACTAGATTAGATTATAATTTGTAATTCTTTATGTGGAAATCATGATTTTGTATTATACATGAATATTCATATCGTGTACCAAGAACTTACTTTGATAGTTTCTAGCAGCTAAGACTTCATCCATATGAGCACTAACAACGTTTTGAACAATAGCAGCAACTTCAGCACTGTACGGTTCATCAGGATTTCCAACAGCATGACTGGCTACTGCTTGAGCAATGGCCTGACTGACAGCGGCTTGTTGACTGGCAGCAACCTGTGCCAGTGCTTGGTTCACCGAGGTGTTTGGTACAACCTTATCATCTATCACAAGTCCTGTAGCATTTGGCTGTAACAGTAGATATTATAATACAGATGAAATTGTTAGATTTTGTGTAACAAGATGTATCATAGTTTACAGCGAACATAAAGAACATACTGTTGGACCAGTCATCAAAACACCTAAACACCTATAGTGAAGTAAATTCTTATACCTATATACATGTACATGTATTTAGCATATGAGCATGTAAAAATTGCGTTTATAGGCTATAGTAAATTATTGATTTTATCAGATCACTTATAGTTTGAGCTTAGCACTTTAAGAAAATAGTTAAAACACTGTTATATAAGTGTTGAAAAAGTTCTAAAAACTACCTTGCCAGCTTCTGTTTCCATATGTCTACTGAATTCAGTATCCACAGGGTAATATGGTTTATGTTTGCTGTAGTACTCCAGCAAACTGGCTGCGTATCTCTCATCTAATATCTGCATTTCAGCTTGTTGTTTTTGGTGTCGTTTAGGTGAATGTGTTTTCCGTCTTACAGCCCGCTTGGCTTTTTCCCTACGTTCCTCAGAGGCGAGTTTTTCCTGTTCGCTATCAGGAAGAGCAGTGGTAGGATCTTCTTCTTCCTCCTCACCAGACATTAGGTCGGGTATTGTCGTCTGTTCTTTCCCAGTGGTTGTAATCTAAAGTAGTAACAAGAGAAATTCACCAGCTGTAATTACTTCTAAGAGAAAAAATATATCATATCATATTTCACCATACTTAATCGAAACACTGTTTTTATGAAATGAACTCACTTTTGTGGTACCTTAATCAGGAAATGGAAATGCTTTTTCTTAATGTTATACTAAAAAATAAATTTCAAGTATTCTCTTTTTGAATCAAGCTCTCAGAAGAATATAAGAAAAGTATAAACAAACTCTAAGAAATCTAAGACAACATTTTCGTTAGTACGCTACCTTTACCAACTACATTATTTTTTATTTCCATATACTCAGGAGGTATTGTATCAACAGTTGGTTGACAGTATCATGTAAAACCATAATCACACAAAAAACAGATCAGGTTTCACGATATTAAATTTCAGTTCAGTAATAAACAGATCCTGCTCACACTATGAGGTGCACATTGAAAATGCATTACTATGAATTATCAACAATTATAAAATCATCTGATGAAAATTACCATTACATTATTTCTGCAGTAAATCATTGAACAACTATACTACAGAGCCCATAGTACTAATTTAACTGAATAAAAGCGATGACCTAATTTTGATTATGTTATTATGTAATATCCATAAATAACTCTGTATGTTCTTAGAATGTTGGTTCAATTGTGGATTGAATACATTTATAATGTGGACCTGAATTTTATGCACCATAATAAATAGTTAAGTGTTGTGAAATAGATTCTCAGTGACTTTTTTCTTTCTTTAGATGGGTTCAGTAAATGGACCCTTCCCAATTGCATTTGGGTTCAATTTTACCAAATCTAAATTAATAATATCAAACTCAGATATAAAATGACAACAATTACGACCATTATTTGTCAAGAAGTATAGTATACCAAGGCCAAACAAGCAGAAAACTCAATTAATTTGGCATTGTCCATTGATATAATTTCCCAATTACCTAGTCATTGCGACTCCAAATTCCCAATCTGCCAAAGAGATGGAAAAAAATCACTGATTCAATCTGGATAGTGTTTACTGAACAATGACCAAAGTTACCCAGGAACAAATTTCAGCAGAAACCACGTTATTTAAGCTACTAATAACACTTATAATGCCAGCACTTAATTATGGCATAAATTTCAATGTTATTCTCAACATGGTACACATGTATTAAATCATAATTATCTCAGGTAAACAAAGAAGCTACTTTGAGACATACCACATAATGTTTAAAAGCTTCAGAAAGTTAAATATTTAAACTAGCTGTTCTCTACAACAACACATACAATCAGAAACAAACAGTTACAACAGATAAACATACAGGACTTGGTTTTCAAATAATTCTGGTATTGGCAAACATATGATTTTGACGCAAAAATCAATAAAAATTGTATATATACCCGTTACATTGCTTTAACAAGACTGAGTGAATTAAAAGGTTCATTAACACACTTCCCCTGATATTTGTACCTGGTCAACTAGTATTGTTCTATCATAACCCCAGTCAGTGTGGTATAATATACAACAACAATAGATTCATCTTTTATAATATTTTTATTGTTTCTTTTCAATTTTCGTCAAAGTGGTACAACCTGGCCACCAATTAAGACACATATCAATGCTTCACTTATCTAAGGCATCTGAACAGCACATCAAGGGAAATGTATTAACAGAAATGTAGAAAAAATAATATTTAACAATGAGTACAACACAGGCCCTACATTAGCACACATTTCAAAATATAAGTTCAAGGGAAATAACTCCGGTTCTAAACTTTTAAAAAATTCAATGAATGAAACAGTAGATGTGAACTTACTACACAACTGTACACATAAGTACTACCATGTCTTGATTAAAAGCGTAAGTTTGTAAAAAAAAAAACAGAACAGTCATTTACTTGCCACATGTATACCTAAGAATGATAGTAATTTCACTATTATACTTGACAGTCAAATATTCTAAGCTGGTTTCATGTTACTCAGTTATCAGACATTCATTTTTTTCACTAAGGTTTAATGTAGCACCAATAGCCAGGGACATTTGGTGACTTGTCAAGTGTTTGACTTGGTTTCATATATCTGACAGAAACTGTGGCAAGTTTTATAGTTGACCAAAATAGCTGAGCATATTAACAAACATAACATTTAATTCATGTTTGAACGCAGGCAATTAACATGGCGCCTAGTATGTTCGAAATTTTAAAACTTTACAGTGGCCTATTTTTTAACTACTAAATGCTATTTTACATTGTGAAAACAGTCTCTTTCTGAATATCAACATGATGACAACTTAGACTGGAGTTTTTAAGAGGATTATGGCCTGATAACTGACAATTTGTGGTTGTCTAAATTACCCTTGGACACTTAGTACTCAGGTGAGCTGAAACAAAAATAACAAATAAACGACAAAAGATAACATAATTTGAAGCATTATGTATCTTATTCAACTGAATAATTAGTCAGCAAAATTCTTATGAAAAGCACTATGATTACAAACAGAAACTGAAAACATAGAGACATACCTGAGCACTTAAACATATCATATAATTTGATGTAAAACAGACACAGCTAATACATCAGAATGGAACACACAATTAGGACTATTCATTATTAACCTATGTAAACGAAAAACAAGAGGGCCAAGATGGTCCTATATCGCTCACATGACAATCACTGTTCACTCATTAAAACATTGTTTTGAACCAGTGACCTAGTTTTTGACCCCAGACGACCTATGTTCGAATTTGTCTTACATATCATTAAGACAAACAGTCTGACTAGGTTTGGTGAAGATACGATCAAAATTTGACATCTACAGTGTTAATAAGGTTTTCCTAAGATTTGACCTTGTGACCTGTTTTTTGAGCCTAGGTGACCCATATTTGAACTTGTCCTTAATATCATTAAGACAAACAATCTGACAAGGTTTGGCCAAGATCCAATCAAAACCATGACATTTAGAGCTTTTACAAGATTTTTACCTAAGATTTGACCTTGTGACCCGGTTTGTGAACCCGGCTGACCCATGTTCATCCTTGACCCACATATCATTGAGGCAAACATTTTGACAAGGTTTGGTGAAGATCCAATTAAAACTGTGACATCTACAGTGTTAACAAAGTTTTCCTAAGATTTGACCTGGTGACCTAGTTATTGACCCTAGATGACCCATATTTATACTTGACCGTTATATCATTAAAACAAACGATTTGACAAAGTTTGGTGAAGATCCAATAATAACTGTGAAATCTAGTGTTAACATGGTTTTTCATAAGATTTGACCTAGCGACCTAGTTTTTGACCCAAGATGACCCATGTTCGAACTCGTCCAAGATATAATGAAGACAAACATTCTGACAAGGTTTCATGATCATCCAATCAAAACAGTGACTTCTAGAGTGTTCACAAAGTTTTCCAGCAATTTGCCCTAGTGACCTAATTTTACTACAGAAATTACCCATTTTCAAACTTGACCTACATATTATTAAAATAAACATTCTGACAAAGTTTCATGAAGATAAATTCAAAACAGTGATTTCTAAAGTGTTCACAAGGTTTTCCCTTATTTGGCCCTGGTGACCTAGTTTTTGACCCCAAATGGCCCAATATCGAACTCGTCCAATATTTTGTTGATATTAACGTTCTGACCCAGTATTGCTAAAATTGAGCCAAAAATGTGGCCCCTAGTGTGGTCACAACAAAAAGTTTGACGATGCACGACGCCGGACGGAGAGTGATCCTAATAGCTCACTTTGTCACTTTGTGACATGTGAGCTTAAAAGTAACAACAAAAACCTAAATTATGAGGAAAATTGAGCAACCAAAGTTGAAATACTATTATCAAATATAACATGTCCAAGCAAGCCTCCATGCTACACAAATAGCAATTGACCAGCACATTATATCATTCAATTATCTATTTCTTTGTACAATAAGTAAGGCATTTTTTTTATTAGGCCTAAATTAACAAGAGGGCCTAGATGGTCCTATATCGCTCACATGACAATCACTGTTCACTCATTAAAACATTGTTTTGAACCGGTGACCTAGTTTTTGACCCCAGATGACCTATGTTCGAATTTGTCTTACTTATCATTAAGACAAACAGTCTGACTAGGTTTGGTGAAGATACGATAAAAAATTGACATCTACAGTGTTAATAAGGTTTTCCTAAGATTTGACCTTGTGACCTGGTTTTTTACCCTAGGTGACCCATATTTGAACTTGTCCTTAATATCATTAAGACAAACAATCTGACAAGGTTTGGCCAAGATCCAATCAAAACCATGACATTTAGAGCTTTTACAAGATTTGACCTTGTGACCCAGTTTTTGAACCCGGCTGACCCATGTTCATCCTTGACCCACATATCATTGAGGCAAACATTTTGACAAAGTTTGGTGAAGATCCAATTAAAACTGTGACATCTACAGTGTTAACAAAGTTTTCCTAAGATTTGACCTGGTGACCTAGTTATTGACCCCAGATGACCCATATTTATACTTGACAGTTATATCATTAAAACAAATGATTTGACAAAGTTTGGTGAAGATCCAATAATAACTGTGAAATCTACAGTGTTAACATGGTTTTTCATAAGATTTGACCTAGCGACCTAGTTTTTGACCCAAGATGACCCATGTTCGAACTCGTCCAAGATATTATGAAGACAAACATTCTGACAAGGTTTCATGATCATCCAATCAAAACAGTGACTTCTAGAGTGTTCACAAGGTTTTCCAGCAATTTGCCCTAGTAACCTAATTTTACTACAGAAATGACCCATTATCAAACTTGACCTACATATTATTAAAATAAACATTCTGACAAAGTTTCATGAAGATAAAGTCAAAACAGTGATTTCTAAAGTGTTCACAAGGTTTTCCCTTATTTGGCCCTGGTGACCTAGTTTTTGACCCCAAATGGCCCAATATCGAACTCGTACGAGATTTTGTTGATATTAACGTTCTGACCCAGTATTGCTAAAATTGAGCCAAAAATGTGGCCCCTAGTGTGGTCACAACAAAAAGTTGGACGACACACGACGCATGACGCACGACGCCGGACGGAGAGTGATCCTAATAGCTCACTTTGTCACTTTGTGACATGTGAGCTAAAAATATGTTTGTTTGCCCTTTACCAACCGTGAATTTTAGAAGAGGGTCAGTAGGTAGTGGAAATATTTTATTTCATTTCTGAATTTGATCTTTACCCAGCATGAAATTACACTTCTATCTAGAAGCATTCTATATTCATTTTATGTATTCTGCTACCATACAAACATTTATTGTGTGCTTTAATCAACCATAAACATGTACTCAGTGTCTTAATTAACACATTATTGTTTTCCTTCATTACTTCAAATGATACTTACTTTAAATGTTTATCGAAAGCACTGAGTACATGTATATTTTCCCAAGTATAAAAGTAAAGTTCTCCCAGATTTTGCAATAAAATCTTTTTTGAGTCGGCTTGATTTTTTCGGAGGTCGGTCGGTAAAGGGCAAACAAACTTAATTTTAATTTAAGCCTTAACAGCAGCCACTTCCATTTTCAAACCTGACCAGGACTCTGAAACTCATATTACACAAATAGATCATTAATATGCATTTAATGAAAATGTAGGACATTACAACGTAAATAGCATATCAGCACTACCATAAAATATGTAGGAACATTATTAAACCAAATAACTCCTTACATAATCCTATACAAGTAAGTGACAGCTACCCTCCCCCCCCCCCCCCCCCCCCCTGAGTGAATAACAGACGGGAAACTCAATGCCTCTTTCAGGCCTTGATCTCTAAACTTAAAGTTGTGTACACCTTAAAGAATGCTGATAGTGAGGACTAGTCACAGGACAATCAATGACAGACACAAGGTAAACAATACCATATACGACAGTTTAAACCCACTAGTAACACAGATACATAATTTTAAAAACATAACAATAATAATACCAAACTTATAACAAACAAAGTTGAAACAATCAATATACAGTCAAAATTAAAATAAAAGCACATGCAATATTTTGAAATAGCATACGACCACCATAATACATGGTATGAAGGATAACAAAGTTTGTTCATTAATTGATTTTTATAAGTCATATTTTATATATCCAGTATTCGAAGAATTCATTCCAAATAACCCTGCAGTTTATCAAAAGCAACTTGAGCAATCAATATATGCATTGATACTTGTAAGAAAACTAACCAATACTTTGATATGAAAAGAAGCAAATTCTATTATTGTTTGGACTGTAATTTAATTATTAACATAATAATTGAAAAATATCATCAATATGTGTAATAAATTCTGGCCAGCAGATTAAAGGCAAACAGAAAATACTCAACTGCACCCAGTCAGCACATTTAGGTCAATACCTGTGTATGAAAACATGTAACTAACTAGTGTATGACTAAATAACTACAACAACATTCATGTATACCAGTACATACATACATGTAAGTAACAATTAAAAGAGAATATAGTAACAGCTTAAAAAATAACTTATAGGCATTAAAAGGATTGTTATATAATTCCATATATCTATTTAAACACTTTAGTGAACAAAGGAACTAAGTAAACAAGTAAACAATATTATATATAGGTGATTTGCATCAACTGCTAGTTTCCTCTGCAACCATAATGTACAACAGGCTGTTTCAAGTAACACATGAAATTAAGTCAAGTCAGTTAGCATAGCATATATTGTGCATATCTTAATATTACTGGATCTATCATGCGGAATTTTGTTCTTTTGTAACTAAGTGTCTGGCTGAATTATAAGTTTAAAAGTAGGCTTAGAGTATTCATGACTCTTCAAAAGACACAATATTTAAAAACAATAGAATTATAGATCTGATTTATAAGTCATACATGTTTTTCCAATTTTGAGCAAAACACAACAAAATTCCCCATCCAAAGGGCATGGGTCATGTTCCTAAAATGCTGAAAACGACATGTCTAAATACTTCTACTCTTTGTAAGTTTATTATTACAATATAAACCACAAATTAATAAACATTCAATGGTAGTAATGTAAAAATAAGTATCAATAAATTTGCCAAATTTAACGTAACATAACTCATGAAACAGCAACATAACAGAGGAGAGATATTTGCACAAGACAAGAAAAATGTGAATCTATATATTTTTACTCTACAAAAGCTATGGTACAACACTCCACTACAATAGCAGGCTTAAAGTTACCTTATACAACATCCAAGTATTACAAAATAAGACCATAGCATAATATTCCCAAACATAGTATATTTCTAATGCTGTAAGAGTTCCTGCTTGTCTAAATTCTATATATTTAATGTATAAAAGGGACTGTCAAAGGCTTAAAAACAGTAACAAAAACCTGCCAAACAGTGCCGAGATCATGGGGAGACATATTATAGAATATTATTACATATCCTTTTTAATTTTATATCTGCATTGTAAACAGACAAATTTGATGTGTAACCACACATTTAAAATCGAATAAAGGGTTCTAAATGATTATACTCCAACAAGTTCCTCTAACAAAAAACTGATATTTGAGTTGATAAGGTAACTTTGTTAAGTACAACAATAGGTGAATACACAAAGTATGAGTCCACCACACACCATACACATATATAATAGATAAGGTGTTCTAGCTATAATTGCAGGTTACATGTACACTCACACATCGATGCAAGCCATTTCATACCTGTGTAGTAGAGTAAACTTGATGATATGCCGCATGAGGGTCAACATACTGTGGAGGAGTGGCTTGAGTCGTGATAGGCGGAGTCACAGCCACCTGCTGTACTGCCTCTTCATGTAAACCTTCAGCCTATAAAGACATTGAAATTAAACATGATGAACAGTTAAAAGGATACCATAAAAGATCATAACTTCAAATTTACAAAAGTGGAATACACTGTCTGATTGCATACATCTTAAACAGAGTTCAACAGCCACCACAACTCATTCACAGATTTCTGAGTATAATCACAACATGTACAAAGACTCCACTGTAAGACTGTCTTCACAACAAGGAAAATATTACACATATACTGGGTACATTTGTTCTTCATTAAATTAGCATGTATAATGTCTGCAGTATATTAATACATCTGACTGCAGGGATTTTTTGGGGGCGATTTTATAGCCGAAATTCTGTCATATTCCCAATGGAAAAAAGTATCTTTTTTTCCCAATTCACAGACAAAAATTCCCAATAAAAATTATTTTTTTTTAATAATTTTATAAGTT
This sequence comes from Lutraria lutraria, assembly GCA_964023205.1. Classification (NCBI taxonomy): domain Eukaryota; kingdom Metazoa; phylum Mollusca; class Bivalvia; order Venerida; family Mactridae; genus Lutraria; species Lutraria lutraria. Next base: position 32,034,092 of record OZ026843.1, read on the forward strand.
CATAGCATCACTATTGGTAGTAAATACCTTATTCTGCTACTGTTCTATGGGAGAATAAGTAGAATAAGTTTAACATTGCAAAAATTGTAGTTATACAATTTTCCCAATTTCAATTAAAACACTGCGAAAATTCCCAATCCCAAGTGTATGTGGTCATATTCCCAAAATACCGAGAAAAAACCCAGGACTGTTCACTGTAATAGTCAGATCATTTTGTCACTACCAGATAATACACTATATATATATAAATATCTATTACAAAGTAAGCTAGTATACTACTCAAAATTTGATGAGGACCACTTAGTTATTATTTGAACTGTTTGTAAATACAAATGTGATCCTATCCAAGTTTGAGTAGAATACTTCAATGATAAAATATAGACGTTAATATACAGATGACAGCACCTGTCAAACAAGCGTTTTCTTGCATGTGAATAAATTACATTTTTTTATAACAGTCAACATTGTACAGTAAAATGATTCTTGTAAACTGATAGTCAAAAATGTCATATGTAAGTTTAGTTCTGATCACAAGTGTTTAGTGGTTCAATCTGTACGACATTACTTGTGAAGGGATTGAATTAACAAACTCCATGAAAATTGAAATAGAGACAAATTCTGAAAAAGTGTTTGGTGCGGATTCAAATGAATTGAAATGATGCTATTAAAACTCTCACAGGATTTGATTTAAGCTTGAAATATTCAATTATTTATCTGAAAGTTATGGATGACCCCTGAGAAGGAATGAAAGATGTGTTCTTATGTCTATACAGGGCTCTGCAGAGAGATTAAATTCACACAAGATTCTAATAGATAAACCAAAGTTTCCATGGTAGTGAATCAAATGATACATTAATGTTAAGAATTATGTTATTGCCACTCTTAGTTTAGCAATTGGGGTAATCTGCAAGGTGTCATCACTTCATTTGTTCTTCAAACACCAAAAAAACAAAAACAATCTTACACACAGTAAAAAAATTCTGGATCTTGTTACCACAAATATGTTTCAACAATGGCCAAAGATCTGCCATATACATTGTCAATACACTTTTCGAGAAAAAATACAATCTATGAAATATTTCATGTGGATTTGCAATTACAGTTTCAAATTTTGGATCAATTAAGTTGGATTACTGCAAACCAGGAAATTATTTTGCGCAATTTAAATTAGAGAGTTTCGCGGTCGGGTCATTCCCGCGAAAGTAAAACGCAGCGAATCACTCTCTTGTCATAAAACCGCTAAAATAAGTCTCTACAAGAAGATTGTCTTATAATTGTTTGGATGTGTTGTTTGTCCATTAACTACTGCATTCGAAACATGGGAAACAACTTTATTAATTAATTTCCTGTTTGAGAGAAAGTTCCGTCCTCTTTCTGCTCATTTATTAAAATTTCAGAAAAAAATATCTTAAACAAGAGGGCCACATTGGCCCTTTATCGCTCACCTGAGAACCAAGGCCAATAACCAATGACCAGGTAATATAGTTTCCATCTTGTAAAACTCATTTTTACGTAGATTTTGAGATCAAAACCAACAATGAAGGTATAATACTGTTAAACAAGCTAAAACGTAGCAAATTTTCTAATCCAAGGGTCCATAACTCTTGAAGTTGTGGTCCGATTCCACCCCCCATAACTTAACTTGTCCAAAACCATAAGGTCATACACATTCATTGTAAATATGATTAGGATTGGTGAATAAATGAAGGCGCTAGAGTGTAAACAAGCTAAAATATAGCAAATTTGCTAAGTCAAGGGCCTATAACTCTTGAAGATGTGGTCCGATTCCGCCCATAATCGAACTTGTTCGATATCTTTTGGTTATACTCATTTACTGAAAATATTATTAGGATCGGTGTATAAATGAAGGCGCTAGTGTGTAAACAAGCTAAAATATAGGAAATTTTCAAAATCAAGGGCCCATAACTCTTGAAGTTTGGGTCCTATTCCGTCCATAATTGAACTTGTCCAAGATCTTTTGGTTATACACATTTACTGAAAATATTATTAGGATCGGTGAATAAATGTAGGTGCTAGAGTGTAAACAAGCTAAAATATAGCAAATTTTCAAAGTCAAGGGCCCATAACTCTTGAAGTTCTGGTCCAATTCCGCCCATACTGGAACTTGTCCAAGATCTCTTGGTTATACACATTTAATGAAAATATGATTAGGATTGGTGAATAAATGAATGCACTAGAGTGTAAACAAACTCAAATATAGAACAAACTCAAATATAGAAAATTTTCTAAGTCAAGGGCCCATAACTCTTGAAGTTCTGGTCCGATATTGCCCATAATCGAACTTGTCCAAGATCTTTTGGTTATACACATTCACTGAAAATATGATCAGGATTGGTGAATAAATGAAGGTGCTAGAGTGTAAACAAGTTAAATATAGCAAATTTTGTAATTCAAGGGCCCATAACTCTAGAAGTTATTATCAGATTTTGCCCATAATCGAACTTAGCCGAGACATTGTGGCCATATACATTGTGAGCAAGTTTAATCAAGATTCGTAAAGAGTTGCGGTTGCTAGAGTGTAAACAAACTAATTGTGGCCGGACGATAGACGCCGGACATTCACCGATCCTAAAAGCTCACCTGATGAATCAGGTGAGCTAAAAATAATATGTATCAGTCAAAATCACAATTAATTGAGACTTGAAAGCTGTAATGGTTTGTTCAATCCATTCTGACATGTTTGCGACCCATAGTGTGAACAACATCCTTTAAGGTTGGTAGTTATCGGTTTATTGTTTTTGACACTGTTATTAGAATAGATATTAGGTTAAATATACACAATAATGACTATTGTTACAGTCACTAATTTTTGTGCAACTATTTCTTCATTATGTTCAAATTATGCATTTCATTCAAAGCGTGTTTTGTTTCGCGGAGTTCGCAGTATCCTCAAATTCGCGAAAACATAATGCCGCGAATATGTCTGGGTACATAAAAACGTGAAAATTTCTTGATGCAAAAGTTTCCTGGTTTACAGTATCATTTACAAACTTGATCCCAACCTAACACTGAAGCGGTATTGACATAACTTGAACTATTTATTACCTGCATGTCTTCTGCAGTCCTCATTTCAATTTCATCATTGGTTTCTAAGACAACTTGTTGCTCTGGTGTCATGGCTGTTGATGTACTGTCATGGTGTTCTTTCTTCCCTTTACCAGCTCTTGGTGAAGTCCCTGATCCACTCAGTCCTCTTCTCTCATTACGAAATTTGTCACATAATATGACATACCATGAATCCTGTATAAATATAATTAAACAGTATGAAATGACTAATGGTAAACTGAGGAATAGTTTGATATGATTAATTAATACAGTTCTAAGCTAATTGGTAGATGAGCATATTCACTTGAATAAAATATATAAATGGAGATCTAAAATTGATTTCTTCTTCAATATGAATTAACAAACTTTTCTGATAAAATCCATGTTAGTCATTTTGATCATGTAATTTGTAAACAGAACACTTACTGCAGGAGATATATGACTGGCTTTCATCTTGGCTGCCAAAGTAGGAAACGTTTCTACTATAGCATTAGCTACTGCCATTTTCTGAGTGGGGGTAGGATATCTGAAATTATTGATGTTACAATTATGTACATAAAAAGAATATATGAACTACACATGTGCACCAAGATTTAAAATAATATTGATGTTGTTGTTTTTTGTGAGTGAAACTCATTTATTTGCAAGGATTGTCTACATGGTTTCCAATCAAGAAGTGATATTATACTTAACATTGAGGGTCATTTTGACCTTCAACTTTTGAGGTCTGGTGAGCACCCTGTCACTAATACCCTTTAACAATCAGTGATAATCATAAATTAACTTTGTGTGGGTGGAGAGACAAACTATGACAAAAAATCCCTTTATAAACAACAGATTATCAGGTAAATAGATCAAACACAAAGCAGATGTTTACATATATTCAATGGAATATATTTGAGTCAGGATGTAACCTGCAATTTTTTTAATGCTTTTCGTAAAAAACTGATCTTAATTACTTTTAATTAAGAATCTTATGACCAATACTCACAATCCTGTGTATTTGATCAACTCATGAAAAATTGTGTCAATCAACTGGATTTTTCCAGCTCTTGTGATCTCCCCTGTTTGTATCATCTGTAATGCTTTTAGACCATAGTCAAGATTTGAGACAGGAAACTTTTCAGGAAATGGAATAATTTGCTGTATTTGGTGTGAATAGTACTTAGGATTGCTGTTCTTCATTGATTCTAAAAATTTGCGTCGCATTTTCTTGGTAGATATTTCTGCTGCCAGTTTGTCATCTGCTGCAATATTAATGTTCACAATTAAAGAAAATGTTTTGAGTATGTTAAAAAAAATTAGCATGACGGAAGAAACATTTAGAATTGGATGAAACAAACTGATAATTCAAGTTGTAATTAGTTGATGAAATAAAATGGAGAAATGCTACAGCTTAATTAGTAAGAGAAAAAATCTGATCAATGGCAAGTATCTACCTAAAACAACTGAATACATACACTAAGCTTCAACAAGTTAATAAATACAGTACAACCTCTGAAGAGCAACATCTTTTGGGAACTGTAAATATTGGCTGTTGTTTAGAGGTTGTTGCTCTACAGAGGTTAAATTTATATTAAATATCAGCTTACAGAAATTTTGAAGGTGTTGTTATAGAGGTTGTTGCTCTACAGAGGGCCGCTCTGGAGAGGTTGTACTGTATACACAATATGACAAAAATAAACTACTACTACATACCAGCAGGTGAGGTGTTATTACTAACAGCAGCATACATAGACATTGGGTTATACTGGCCATCTTCACCAGTCACTTCAGCATTATGAGCATCATGTTGACCAGTCACATCAGGGGTTAGTGCTTTCAGACCTTCAATGGCTCCACGACTATCTTCATCTGATTGACCTGCTTCAACTATACAAACATTCTCAATATCAGACACCAGAAATCAGATTCCAAAATACTTCAATAAACAGCAATCAAGACAAGAAAACACTGTGGCAGCAAACATTTTATTATTTCTTTATATCAGTATTAGGTCAAGGATGAGGGAGTAAGTTGAGTTAATATTTAATTGGTCCGTGGTTTTATTTAGTGTTGGAAATATTCAATCATTTATATGACAGAACTAAACATACTACATTCAGAGTACAGTTTCAACCTATTATTCATAAAGATACTAATCATATGCATATGGGTGATTCCACACTAGTGGTCAATATGATGGGACATTCTCTTAAATTTCAGAATATTATGAATATGATGTTTCTCACTTTTTCCTACTAGGAAAATTATTCCTTTTACGTAAAATTGTGATGGCAAGATAACGTCTGACATCGGGAAGAAAATTAACTACATTACATTCCATGCAGTCAAAACTGTAACTCTTGTTACATGGTGTCCTAATTGTTCATCTTTTTTACATAATATAGCTAGATTTTGGCATATTAGACCACTGAATGTAAAAAAATTCATTACATCTTTCTGTTATAATCTTTGAAAAAGTTATATTTCACCATTTTTGAAGATAAATTTATGTTGAAATTTCAACTCAAAACATGCAGTTTATTGATGTATGTTTTTTTTAAAAAAACTGGGTATTTTTCAAATATTCTATGATAGCAAGGCATATAAAATGGATAGTAATTGAAAGTTCAAATCAGTGGTATATTGTACATACTTGATACAAGCCATATTCCTCATCATTGACAGAAAATGTGGTATGTGTTACTCCTGTTACAATGGACACTTAGGAACACTTGTTACATGGTGTCCAAATGCAATTTCTTAGTTTTTCATTATCCTTCAATACTAATTGATTCCTATGTACACTACAATGAGAGGTTCTGTCTTTGCATATGATGATTCCATGTTTGAAGCCAGTAAAAACGACATATAAGTGCCAATATAATCACATAAGGACACCATGTAACAGGAGTTACATTAAAAAAATCTTGAATAGTGTACTTTTAAAGTTTATAAGCTGAAATTTTGTGGCTTTTAGCATAGCATTTCACTGTATAAATTCACTACATGCCTTAATCATTACTGTATGTATTTCATTTTTGTCTTTTCTGTTGTTCTGTGTAAAGAAAGTTCAAGGCAAATGGTGTCCATACGTAACAGGTGTTACACATATTTATAAGAATGTGCTTTTCAGAATACATTTTGAATCTTTGAAAGTTTAAATATATATCAATTTGGATTTTTTTAACATATTCACACATTTACAGATGCGCAACTCAACGTGTATCATTTTTTTAGCACTTTTCTGAACACTCTTTACATTTCCTACAATTTGGTGTCCTTGTTGTAACAGGAGTTACAGTTTTATTATCATATTCTTTAATTGACTGTGCTGATCTACTTAAATTATTCAAAAATATGTTTAAATTTCATCACAAGTTTGAAAAATGACCTCAGCCAATATTAATTGCAAGCTGTATTGGCTAGCCATGATTTGATTCACCATCAGTTTGAATTTTGGTGTCCCTCTGTAACATGAGTTTTCGAATTTATTGCACAATCTTTGAGATTCTGTGTAAAAAGTGCAACCAAACATCCAAGTTGTTCACATAAAAGTGCCTATAGACATATACCACAAAAAAAATATTCATTTCCTTGTAAAAAGCATGATTTATCTTTTCAAATATGTTCAATGGTTACATGTAACACTCGTTACATTTTTGGACACCGCATCCTTATCTCCGATATCTGATATACTTGTTTTGTAAAAAGCCAGCACATTACATCATCAATAAGTATGCACAAACACCTGTTTCTAGGCACTGTGTAAACCCCCATCACATCACATCATGTTTGACTAGACACATATGAACACTCGTTACAAATTGGACACCAAAATTCCTCTTTTTTTTGAAACCCCAAAAATCCCATTGTAGCATAGCAGAATAAAAAAAATCAAGTCATTTCAGTACACAAAGACTTGTCCATTAAGAAAAACCAGCTACAAGTGTATTATTTGTTTTTAGTGTTCAAATAACCTTTTGACAACTTGAACAAATCATAGGACACCAAGGTAACAGGAGTTACATGTATTTTCAAACTGATTTTTTTTTTAATTTCTTGTTGCAGTAACCTATATTTGTGTTCCTTTCAATTTACTGACCATTTATTTCACCAAAATAACAAAAAGTATTTAGATAAAACTCTTAATGTCTGTCACAGAGAGTGACAAAGTGGCCAATACTGTATGTCCCATTTAGAATTCGTAAAAATGGTGCTTTTTTCGAAGAAAATTCAAGAATAAAAATTATTCCCAAAAACTTTTTTGAAATATTTTATGTTTTTATATTTCTATATTCTACTATAAATTGATAGGTATATTCTAAATTGGACTTAAAAGCAGCAAATTAGTATAATTTTTCAATAATTCGACACAACCCCCATATTGACCACTAGTGTGGAATCACCCATATATCTTAATGTCAATCTGAATACTAATAAAACATTAATTTACCTTTCACCCTTACTTCTGCAGGCTGTACAGAGTAAGCATTAGCAGCAGAAGTATCTGAGGATGGTGTGTATGCCTGTTCCTGATCAGTTACTGCATACGTTGGCTCTCGTTCAACAGCACCAGTATAGGCTGCTAACTGTTCTCTATCAGTAGCAGCATGATGTATACTCATATCTTGTGCAGTATTCTGTATGGTATCCACTTCATTTGTCACAGGAACAGTTGGCGGAAATGTCTGCGTTCTCAAAGCTTCAAACGCTTCAAGGGTGGACTGAATATTTTGAGACCGCAATGATTCAGGAATACTGTCAGTATCAAGACGATGCATTCTGGCTAACATATCCATACTAGAATGTAACTGAGGCAAGGCAGTAGTTTCAGGAGTAGATCTTACAGGTGATTGTTGACGAGACTTTTTAGGATATGGTGGTGGTATAAATGCGTTTGTGTCATCTGTTGTGGTATCAGCCTTACGTCGCCCAGTTTTACCAGTGGAAGAAGATGGTGTTGTGGTTTCACATATTCCGCTTGCCTGAGCAGATATCTTCAAACTTCTATTGACAGCAGCTATCTGACTTTCCAATGCAGCAATTTGCGACTCTACTTCAGCTGTGGTGAGAGATTCTTTCCCCGCTGCTAATGATACTGGTAATGACATGGCGAGACCTTGTTCAAGATGCGTTTGCCTGATATGCTTAGGTGAAAGATGCGAGATCGGTGGTATACGCTGAGTACCGGAATGATAACCGGCATACTGACCAATGGAGTTTGATTTTGTGTAAACTTCGGGTGTAGAGATCGGGGTGGCTGTAGACTTTTGAAATGAATCGATAGGAACAGGCGGTCTAACCTGAGTAGCCACTGAATATGCTGGTGAAACAGATGGTGATACTACTGTAGAATTCACAGTGGACACTGTATATAACGTACTAGCACTAGTTGCAAATGATGTCACAGGTTCATATGTAGAGGTAATTTGTTGTAAAGATGGTCTAAGTGATGCCATGGCATGAGCTGTTCTAGGTGACAGTGGTGGTACAGGTGGCACAGTAGGTGAGAGATCCTTGTCACCCTGGGAGACTGAGGCCTGAGCTTGAGCCTCCTTTTGCTGTTGTTCAAGGTAATCAGCGCTTGCCCGCAACCACTGAGGAGTGTCATTTGGTGTATTATCTGCTTTAGAAAGAAATAAATGCTTAGAAATTCACTGGTAACAATATTATAATAATTAATAATAATGGTTATAATCTGGCTTAAAAATGTTAATGAACTTAGTTAGCAACGACAGGTCGACAGCATTATTGAATGAGTGTCTTACAAGCATTTGAAAAGATCACCACAGTTAACATCAAGCTAAGTAATTCAAGTTAATAAAATGTACTGAAGTATATCTATTAACCACCTCACATAGATAGCTTCTAAGTGATTGCATTATGTAATATAATGTATACAGGGAGGAAATATCTAAATGGCAATAGATTAGTCAGCACATATAAAATTGCTTCATACTTTAACAAATTTTGTACACAATTCTAAAAAAAAAATTCAAATAACATTAAATCTAAAATTATCTCACCCATTATCATACGTCCAAACACTTTGTATTCTGCCACTTTTATGTCCAGCCACATGACAAAATGTGACAGTGTCCATGGCTGAACCTGTGACAACAAGTTACTGAAGTCTTTCTTTACAGATCCAAGGTCCATCATCTTCAGTTAAGAACCTTCAACAAAATAGCACAGGTCTTATTAATGATTTAATCTAGGCATTTTTTTCAAAAAATTGGGAAGGGGCTTAAGCCTTTCATTTTGGGAAATTCAACCGCAATTTAGGTCAAATTAGGACACAATAACTGTTAGACAACCAAGTTAGAATTATAATAAAAACTATATTCTCCAGTGTTCAGTTAAAAAAAATCTTTTCACCAAGTTTTTTCGTAAGAAATGATTATAAATACATTTCAATAAATAATGCTAAATAATGTAATTTTATTCACAGAACGAGAGACAAAGATTTATGGAGAATCTATTTCATTAAATTGGAATTTTAGCATTGTATTTTTTTGGACTTTCTTTCCCCAAATTGGGAAAAATCTCCGACTTTGGCATCTAGAAAGAAATAAACCACTGCTCAGCCCTTTTTTTACTGTTCTAGAGAACAGGTATCGGGTCCCTTTGATGGGGAAAATTTGTGTCATGAAATTTGGGGATTGCAGTGATTTTTTTCCAAAAATTTCTCACTACCCGTACCCATCAAAAGAAGAAATTTAGCGGAACAAATTCCAAAATGGGAATATATAATAACATTTATTTCTATGGAATATGTGATTATTTAGTTGTTTAAATCATAAATATAAATATTACTACACTGTAATTGGTGACAATGGTGTGAAAAATGTTTTATTTCTCTACTTTTTACATGATCATGTGGAAACACTTCTTATTAGGGGGAAATTCTGGTAATTTTAGGGGGAAAATGAAGGAAATTTTACTAAGGGAAACTGCCTATATTCAAAAGTAAATATGGCGAAAAAAAATACCACTGGATTGGTTTTTTAATTATGGGATTTTTTTCTCTCAGTGGGGAAAATATATAGTTTTTTACTTGGGGAACGGGGGAGAATACCGGACCCAAAAATTGCATAAAAAGGGCCTGCTGCTGTACGAATGTTATTCTAATATTCTATTCTACTGACGATGCAGAAATGAGGAATTGAGAAGATGTTGTTTACATGTATGTAACTGGATTAAATTGTCATATGCATTATGAACAACAGCTAGTAGGGGCAATTAAAATTGGTGTTATCAGATAGGAGTTAATAAACAACATATATTGAACGTTGACATGCTCAAATTATTTACGACTCACTGACAACCTGCCGATGTAAATGTATTTTTGTGTCTTATATCCAGGTGACAGACTGATTGTACTGCATTCATTCATGCTAAAGAAATTTAAATAATTTAATTATTCATCATTTTGTTTTCTAATTTTCTAATCGTCCACGGACAATTACCACAGAAAAATCTACTATCTGAAGGGGAAAGTCATGTGCCGGGCATTGGAATCCTGCAACCCAAGTTAACAGTCTTCGGAGTCCATCAAAATGGCCATTGGCCCAGTAAATTTTAAAAGGACAGTGGTTCGTCGGTCAGGTATACTATAAAGTATAATTTTTCAGTGATAATTTATCATGTTTCACTACAAAAAAATGAAATATTTTTAATCACTCTAAAAAATATGGGTTTTTTTGCCAAATTTCGTACATGAAATTTTGTGTGCACTAGAAGGTCATTCAGTCCATTAAAGTTTGCATTTTCACTGGACTAAATGTCCAGAGCTTAAAAAAAAAAGACTTCAGTGAAACTAAAAAACAAAATACATAAATCTTCAGAATTCTGCAAGAGAGTTAAAGTCCTATAATCATAAAAATTTATTGGTTGTAATAGTTTCTGTCCTATAACAAGAGGATTCCGGTGTGTTTTCCTCCCGTGCATACTTTATAGCAAGAAAAAATGTTTCCAAAACCACTATCGTATTTTTTTCAATATAATTGAAAAAATACTATTTATAGAACTGCTGGGTTTTCCTGTAGTCATATTGTGCACACGACATGAAGTGACGTCAAGCGCTCTATATATTTCAAGTTTACAATAGCAAAATTCATAGCGAAATGAGTGTTTTTAGAAGAAAAATGGCTTGTTTTGTCGGTAATAATTATCTTGGGATAATATATATCAGTAATTGTTTGGGGTTTTTTTTCATATATTTTTTATAGCAAAAAGCTAATGGGACTTTAAGTAGTGGCAGAAAGCATCATTCATCAGGTTTAAAAGCTCACCAGAGCTAGTGTTGTTTGTTAACAGACTCCGTAAAATAAAATTTATTTGACATGACATAGTTCCATAGCAAGCAAAGGGTTGATAGCCTGCATTACTTAATATCCAAATAGTGAATGACAATGACATTCACAAATACTGTAGAACATATTGAAATGATTCAAAGCTTGTGTAAAGCCCTGTAGAGCACGGAGTACAAATAAACAGTACTGTTTACATTGATAATTGGACTACAAACTTATCTCCCTTTGAATAACATCTTTACAATTAACTATTTGTTTCATCAATGTAATGACATTGGAAACTCAAATAAGGCATACTGCTAGTCTGACATGGAATGCAACATATGGGTGGAATGTCTACCAGGTTGTCAAGACAATTGACGTACTTTACAGACGAAGTCTCAACAAATTACAATTCATTTACTTTTGACATATTTTATAAAGTTGAATATGCCGCAGATAAATTACAATTCACTCATTAATTATCAACGAAACCAATCGCGCATTGTGCATAAATATATAATGAAAATACCTTCATATGTGTAAAAGTAATACACCCAGCATATTATGCATAAATAAATCAATACTTGAGAGAAAAACAACGCTAAATTTACAAAGCCTGCTTTGTTCAAACTAACCGGAAGTTTCTCGCACCTGCTTAAAGCCCGTACGAATGTTAGTATTTGAAATCGTCGTCATCTTAGACGTTTTTTTTCTATTCAATTAATGTCGTCATTTTTAACGTTTTACTGTATTGTCCGAACTTCTGATTGATTGAAATAATTTAAATGACCTTTTGGACACACGCACCATTATGTGCCAACTTGACAACGCAGTACCTTCATCGATTAGCGGAAAGAACATTATAACAATACGTACCATGCAGGGACGATCTATAACATAATATATATAACTACCTGATTACATGTTGTAATATAGAGTCACTGACAATACTTGTTATGCTAATTCGTTTCTCAGTACCTTAAATATACAAGTGAATGTATAAAGAAGACATTTTACACCCACAAAATTAAGTTAGATAAATAATCAGAGCCTCTACACAGAATTCCCTCATCATCGAATTACACATATCCCTAGCAAAAAATACAAAACTATACGTTTAAATCCTGCATGAATCAAATTCGAAAACGATGTATCTGTTAATTGAATTGACGATAGCATTACTTCTCATCATTTACATAAAGAAATATTAAAGATTTCAATAGCATAAGCATAAACATGTATATACATAAATAGTATTGAAGTCGTCGATCTTAGGCACGTGTGCAACTCGTTACGTTTAATCAAGTATTTGGACTTTACCAAATTAAATGACCTTTAACCTCGAGCCCAGTCTTAATTAGATTGTAAAATTCCACTGACCGCATGCTCTGTGTTTTGTTTTATGACTTAAGCGCCGTACGTAAGACAGTCGATCATTTCAATAAAGCACGCACTTAATTAATTGTGTATTCTGTCGTTCTTTAGTTATATCAGAGACATAGATAATATATCCGTTATCTATGTCTCTGGTTGTATTATAATTATATCATTTATTATATAATATGATAAGTTTATTAATTCCTTTGCATTTACAAATACACGAGCACATTAATTATAACGATTAAGCAGAGACATAGATAACAATTAACTGTGCATTTTACTGACGTATATTAAATTACAATTCAAAATTGTTTAACAGTTACAAGATTATTAGACTTTAAATTATTCGTACATATATGGAGAAGATCATTTTGTTTTACATACTTAATGGGATAAAAAAAGTGCTCTTTTTCTTATATTCAGTCATTAACATATAACACAGAATTTCTTAACACAAAATTTAGCATTATGAGTAGTAATAGGCGGTACCCTGGTACCATGGTCATATAGAATATAGAGGGGGTCGGTACCAGAAGTAAACAAAATTGTGACAAATTGTGACAAATTGGAAATCAATGTTGTACCCCAAAATAGTATGAATTGAATTTTCGGAATGTTCTGGTACCATTATTTTGTGTGTGTGTGTATAGACTTAGACAATGAGAGAATTTTCTTTCGAAAAGACATGGTGGCCCTGAAAAGGGCCGTTGGTGGTCCTGAAAAGGACCGTTGGTTGTGACTGTTAGTCGGATCTTCATTTCTTTATTTCTTTACCATACTTGCCCCGAGGTTGTTTCTCAAGATCATGTTTTCGTTTCTTCGTTTCTGTCATCTCCGGTTTCTTTTTGTCATGCTCCGGTTTCTTTTTCTCATGCTCATGTTTTCGTTTCTTTGAATCATACATAAACTGTACAGGTACAATCATTTCTTGTGGCTTAAACCGTACTTCTTGATTTTTCATGAGTCTGACCATCTCTTGCATGACTTGATTCATCTGTACCATTTCTTCCTTGATACCTTGTAGAACAGACAATCCCGTTGTAGGCTTTGTAATTGTATTAGACTGTTTATCCGTCATAAGCTGTGTATTCGCCATAGAGGTCTGTGTATTCGTCATAGTGGGTTGTACATCTACCATAGGCTGTGTATTCGTCATAGGTTGTATAGGCTGTGTATTCGTCATAGTGGGTTGTACATCTACCATGGGTTGTGTATTCGTCATAGTGGGTTGTACATCTACCATGGGTTGTATCGGCTGTACATCTACCATAGGCTGTACATCTACCATGGACTGTTGACTGTATTGGCTGTACAGTGGTTGACTGTATTGGCTGTACTGTGGCTGCCTATACTGTAGTTGACCGTACTTTGGCTGGTTGTACTTCGGCTGGTTGTAATGCATACCCGCATTCGGGTCTATCAACTCAGATGATTCTAGTGCTTCTCTCAATATATCGTATGGCATGTTGAAGGACTCCATGCTAGATAATGAAAAAATAGTGTCTGCGCCGGGGGTATTTATACTTTTTGCCTGCACGCGCCAGTGTTCTATTAGGTCAAGGTCAATTGTGAGAAGTTTTTTTGAATACGTGTGACACTTCAAGTTTTTACAAGTGTGACACTTCAAGTTTTTTTTAACAAGTGTTTGACACGTCAAGGTCAAGGTTATATTGTAGATATGCTTTGTACACATTATACAATCACAGCAATTTGAATACTGTACACTTAATACTATCACAGCAATTTGAACACTGTACACATTATACAATCACAGCAATTTGAATACTGTACACTTAATACTATCACAGCACTTTGCAGACTGTACACATTATACTATCACAGCAATTTGAACACTGTACACATTATACTATCACAGCACTTTGCAGACTGTACACTTAATACTATCACAGCAATTTGAATACTGTACACATTATACTATCACAGCAATTTGCAGACTGTACACTTAATACTATCACAGCAATTTGAATACTGTACACATTATACTATCACAGCACTTTGCAGACTGTACACTTAATACTATCACAGCAATTTGCAGACATTTGTTGAAAATGATTGTACATCACATACTAACACTTATATTTGTGGGGGAAATACTTTGTACAATCACAGCACTTATATTTGTTGAAAATGATTGTACACATCATACTATCACTTATATGTGTAGGAAATGTTTAACTTACCTCACACCGTCTATTTGTATTTGGTGTTATCAGATAGGAATGTAAATATTGACAATATGAGAGTGATTCTTTCTGAATTGTATGGGGGGCCCTGAAAAGGGCCGTTGGTGGTCCTGAAAAGGACCGTTGGTGCTTGTATGGGGATTAATGGCGTTGACCGCATCTCCCCATACAAGCAGGACACCACTTGTCCCATTTCTGGACATCCTTCGGGTCCGGTGTAGGTTGGTAGAGGTTCGACGGAACCTCTACCAGTTCATCTTCCCAGTTCTCTGGGGTTGATTCTTGAGGGGTATCCCCCCAGTCCTCTTCCCCAGAGCTGACCACAACCTCCTCCGCGAACTGTTTCCCCTCTCTTAGGGTCTTCACCTCCAACCTCAACTCTTCTAACTGCATCTCCAGTTGTTCAATATACAACCCTAAGGTTGTATACTTTCTCTTAATAATGTTAAGCGTGCGTTGCGACATCTTGATACAGAATGAAATTAGATCAAGGCAAGGTCACTGACTCTCATATGATACAAGGACTCTGATTGGTCCATTTTAACAGTATTTCATTGGTCCATTTTAACGGTATTTCATTGGTCTATTTTACTGGCATTTCATTGGTCTGTTCTAGGTCAGTGTTTTTCTCATGTTCCATAGCTCATTTATGTTTCATGATTCAACATGGGCAACTGCTTGAAAAGTTCTTCTGATGAACCTGAACAAGAAGATGTTTGGGTGGTCAAGATGGGTAATTTGTACCCAGACTTGTCTGAATTCCAAGATGCATGTGTAGAAGTGAAGATGGATATCAAGATGGGTAATTTATACCCTGACCTTGCCATCTTTTATGATGAGGATTTGAGAGCCAACTATTGGCGATACCTATTTCTTGCAGAAATGCAATGAATTACCCAACGGCCCTTATTAGGGCCACCATATGTGTTAGATTCGTTTTATATCTCAAGCAAAGACAAAAGCATATTACATTGTCTATCATTTTATTTTTGAAAACATTTATAAAGTACAACAAAGTACAACACAATACAACTCACTTAGTCTCCAATTTATACACAATTGTCCAACACATTGTCCAACACATTGTCTGGATTACACAAAGTCACTCACAGTTTTTGTTGGATTCTTTTTGTATTTACGTTTTTTCTTACTCTGTTCTGCGTCCTGTAGATCGACCTGTTCACCTTGTTTCTTAGGACAGTCTGCGATGAAATGTCCTTGTTCATGACAATAAAAGCATTCATTGTTGAAGGGTTCCGTACAGCTTGTAGAATAATGTCCTTTCTTTCCACAACGATAACACTTGATATGATCCCATGTTACATTTTTCTGTCCACAGAGCTGATCCGCTAAGTTGTTAAGCTCTTTAATTTTCTTCTTTAATGAATACATCAAAGTTTGATCTCGGTTCTCTTCAACTTGGTTCATTTTAGGATCGCTCATGTTGAAATGATAAAAAACGGACGGAGCGTACGTCTTTTATAGAGTGTCACGCGTTATGACCTTGAACCCGAACTATAAAAAACGGCGGAGAAGTTTTAAGATCATAATCATGTCAGATACCGACAGTACTAGTGGTGAGGATGAACCTCCAACTAAACGAAGTAAGGTTGAGCCTGTGCGCGACTATTATGACATACAGTCACGCATGGAAAGAAAGTCAAGAAAATTCAAGACTCAATCCAAAGTATATGATGTGACATTTCAGCCGTATAATCAATCGTTTGAATTTACAAACAGGTTGTTTAATGATATGATGGATCAACTCTACAAGAGATGTGAAGTGAGATCAAATGATCGAGTTCGAGTATCTATTCTACATCCTGATTTGGACTTTGGAATACATGTTCCGTTTAATAGGGCATCTCGTATTAGTGGAGATACATTATTGGATGAAATTGAACGTGTGGCACAGAGTAACCGTCAATTTAAAATTCATGATGGGGCGGCACAGATGGAAATTACGCATATTGCTATGCCACAGGGATCCGGAAAGAAAACGTTTAAAGCACCAAACTTATCCAGTATGCGGAAGTCAAAGACAAGTGTTGTGTGTATTGACAATAGTAAGGACTCTATGTGTTTAGCTAGATCGATTGTGGTAGGACGGTGCAAAGTGGATGAAAATCAAACCCCGGAATGGAAAAAACGATGGGGTCTTATACGTCAGTCTAAGAAAAATCTTCAAAAATACGAAGCTGAAGCATTATTAAAGCAAGTGGGTATTTCATCGGATCAGTCGTGTGGTATAGAAGAATACCAAAAACTACAGGACTATATCTATCCCAGCTATGTGATTAAAATCCATCCACAACATTATGGAAGTGAATTGTTATTCAAACCACCCGCTATGACTGAAAAAAGTCGTGTGATTCATATCTTTCACCATGATAATCATTATGACTGTATTGTATCCATTACCGGATTTCTCGGGCGGAGTTATTATTGTGAATGGTGTGATGTCGGTTATGATCACCGTGAAGGACACCAGTGTAGCCATATTTGTCAGTGTTATGCTCACACCCTGTGCCCAGCAGGACAATCTATAAGATGTCCGGATTGCCGTCGCCTATTCCAGAGTCAGGCATGTTTTGACAATCATAAAACAAAAACGGGAAAACAACGTAAAACCATTTGTGAATCCGTATGGAATTGTAAGAAATGTGGACAAAAGGTGATTGAAACGAAACGGAGTCACGTTTGCCCAGGGACAAAGAAATGTAGGTGTTGTAAAGCCATAGTAGGACCAGATCATGACTGTTACATTCCAACGTATGAACCACCCAATAGAAAACAACCAGAAGTACCATTCATCTTTTTTGATTTTGAATGTCGTTTTGATTCTGGAGAACATATCCCTAATTTTTGTGTGGCTCAACGTGCTTGTGGTGACTGTATGTGTAAGTCAGTGAAAACTCCATGTGAGTATTGTGAAGAGGTGAATGAAGCCAGACAAATGACATTCCGTGGTGAAAATACGTTACAACAATTCTGTACTTGGCTATTCCTCCCTACCCATCGAGGATCGACAGTGATAGCCCACAATGCTCAAGGCTATGACGCTCAGTTTATTCTTAGATATGTGGTTACTCAGGGGACGGCGAAACCCCAGTTGATTATGAATGGTAGTAAAATCATTCAATTGAGAGTGCATGGAATACGCATGATTGACTCCCTCAGTTTCCTGAGTATGCCTCTCTCCTATTTTCCCAATACATTTGGACTGACCGAGTTAGCCAAAGGATGGTTTCCATTCTATGCAAACACCTTGGCGTATCAAGATTATGTGGGACCTTATTTACCGCTACACTTTTACAAACCGGATAGTATGAAACCAGAGCGACGTGAAGAGTTTTTAACCTGGTACAATGAAAGAAAAGGTGACGTATTTGATTTTCAAAAGGAAATGGAGAAATACTGTCAATCGGATGTGGACATTTTAAGACGCGGGTGTGGAGAATTTCGTCAACAATTATTGGAAAGTGATCAAATAGATCCATTTACTGAAGCTACCACATTAGCTCAAGTGTGTAACAAAGCCTGGCGCAAAAATTCCATGCCACCTCATAGTTTAGCCGTGATTTCTGATGCCGGGTATCCCAATAAAACCCGGTATTCCATGAAAGGCATACGTTGGCTACAAATGATGGCTGTCACCGAAGAGATACATATTCGACATGCCTTGAATAACAAAGGCGAAGTCAAAATTGGACCTTATTACGTGGATGGCTATTGTCAAGAGACCAACACCGTGTATGAATTCATGGGATGTTGGTACCATGGGTGCCCCACCTGTTTTCCTAACCGAAGTACCATCAATCCGTATACTTTGAGAAGCATGCAACAGGCCTATCACGATACGTATAAACGACTGGAGTCTTTGAAAGAACAGGGGTACCCTGTTGTGGTCATGTGGGAATGTGAATTTGATCAGCGTTGTCAAAAGGATCCTACCTATAAGACAAGAGTGGAACGATTCTATCATGGTCAAGAACCGATACAACCCAGGGAAGCTTTGTTCGGAGGTCGTACGAATGCCGTCCGACTGTATCATGAAGTAGACAACGATCAAGAAATCAAATATGTGGATATTTGTTCTCTCTATCCGTATGTGAACAAGTACAGGGCTTATCCGATAGGTCATCCAGTGATCATGAGTCAAGAACAAATTGATCAACAGCATATTGAGAAATACAAAGGACTGATTAAATGCCGTGTTCTACCCCCGCAAGATTTATGGATGCCTGTCTTACCCATACACTGTAATAGTAAAATGGTGTTTACGCTATGCCGTACCTGTGCTGAGAAGGAGATGGATTATTGTACACATTCCCCGTATGAACGATTCTTGTATGGCACATGGACTCATGTTGAATTGGCTAAAGCTATTGCTTTAGGCTATCAAGTATCAAAAGTGTATAATGTATGGCACTGGGATGAATGGAGTACGGACGTCTATCGGCAATACATTGATAAATACTTGAAAATGAAACAAGAGGCTAGTGGATATCCTCCAGGGGTGGATACGGAAGAGGCTCAAGATAAATTTAAACAAGATTATTTTGAAGCAGAAGGAATTCGTTTGCAACAGGTGGAGAAAAATCCAGGAAAACGAGCTTTTGCCAAAACCATGCTGAATTGCCTCTGGGGTAAAAATGCTCAAACTAACCTCTTGCCTAAAACAGAGTATGTTCATCGATTGGACCAGTTCTACGGAATACTGAACGATCCTAAAAAGTCTGTGAAATATGCAGAGTGTTTTGATCATGATGAATTCGTGTTAATGAATTACACTGATGAATCGGACAAAGCAGACCCTCATTCATCAGCCAATCCTGTGGTGGCTTCATTTGTGACGGCTTATGCTCGATTAGAACTGTACAAAGTGCTTGAACCTCTAGGAAAGAGAGTACTGTATTTTGACACAGACAGTTGTATGTACATTCATGACCCTGATGGCTATAATGTTCCTATTATCTCCAGTCGATTGGGAAAATGGACAGATGAGGTACCAAAGGGTCGTATTGTGAGATATGTCGCTTTAGGTCCAAAGAACTATGGGTATGAATACATTGAAAACGGTGAACTCCATCAAAAATGCAAAGTGAAAGGCATTACGTTAGACTACAATGCCACTCAACAAGTGAATTTCAATACGATGGTGGATTGTGTGAAAGACAGACACCATTATTCGACCGTAGTTGAATATGCTTCTCGGATTAAACGTCATAAGGACAGAACCGTGACCAGTGAGAAACAAGTCAAAACATTTCGTTCGGTATATACCAAACGTATTGTGGTCGAGAATCATATGACTGTGCCTTATGGTTATCTACATGACTGACCTTGACCTTTTAGGTAATGACTAGAACAAGTCATCTAAAATTCATTATTCATAAAGACATGGATTGGATACCCTTACTACCGATAGAGCTGAGACTTAAAATTTATCGTTATGTCATATGGGCTAACGCTAAAACATGGAAGATGGAGTTAGTGCACACATGGGCTACTCATAATGCTATACATAGCTTACAACATACAAATCATCGACGGATAGAGAGACTGTTGAAGGATGTAGGTGATCGCCAGGACTTGTCATTCAACCAAAAATTACCGATTCTACGAAAACTGAATGTGGTACAACAAAGCTTAGATCGTATGTTATCTACGACATGGGATTTTTTAATCCACGATGCTAATTTGAGCGACGTATCTGCCTTAGCTAACAATTTTCGTTCTACCCCCAATGTGATATGGTTCAGTATGGCTGAAGAGGACAATGGGAGATCTCACCCCGGATGGCGTCCGTATTCACAGTTTAAAATACGTGGTATCATGGTATTTAAGAGACAGGTACCGTTCACTCATGTTATTCATATTCTACAGTATCGTGCCGTGTTCTATAAATTAAGGCATCGCTTAAGAGAAGTCAAAGACGAGATTGAAGCCGTTCATGCGAATCGACCTAGAATAGTGATTTGTTCAGGAAATATTCAATTATGGTTAAACCATCTAGACGATTTATAAGTTTATATTACATTTTGGATTTTGAGCTGTATACGGATACGTTATACAGTATTGTACAAGATGACCTTGTCAAGGTCAAGGACATTCGCGCGTGGATTCTGAACCCTCACACGTTTGAACTATTTAGACAGATGATTCGTGATGCTATGATCAGTGCACACTTAGACTTGAAAGCTATCCATCGAGACGATTGGAATACTTATGTATGTAACGATAGAGTGATTCACACGATTCAAGAATGGAACAGTTTGATATTATGAACCATAGCCTGTTGAGAAAAGCATTGGTATTTGCTTATCGTATGAAGATACCTGAAGGTCATCATTCTCTGGAATGGATTCGACAACAGTTGAGTACACCAGACATGTTTGAAGAAATGAAACATGGACTTCATGTGATGAATTCATTTTATAAACAGTCAGTACCCATGGACTTGAGTGAAACGGATTGGTTCAAACAGGTGGTGAACAATGACTCTGTGTTAACATTTCTGAGTCAATCTGGACATTCAGAATGTGTGTTTGAATTTTCTGACAAACTGTTGTTACCCTTACATGACATGTGTTGTTCTTGTTGTGATTATTCTTGTACTCATACATAAACTTGTAATTTATGTTGTACACAAATAAATAAAATGTTTTTCTTCCAATAGTGTTAGTTGTGATTTTCACGTCATGGAGTCCAGTTTACTTTTTAAGCATCCTTGCAATATGTTTATCGCAGGCCCTAGTGGCTCTGGTAAAACACAATTCGTAAAAAAGGTGTTGGAATACAAATCAGATTTGTTTCAAGTAGTACCTGAGCGTATTGTATGGTGTTACAAAGAATGGCAAGTAGCCTATGCACAATTACAAGAACAAGAACCTAGTATTCGGTTCATACAGGGGATACCTGACGAGGATGAAGAGATAGTAGAGGATACATCCATTCCTCATTTAATTATATTTGATGACATGCTTGGTGATAAAGATGAAGAGAAAATCAAATTATGGTTTACACGAAAAGGTCACCATCGTAATGCTAGTGTGATCTACATTACACAAAACATGTTTCAACAATCGAAAGCCAGTCGTACCCTGAGTTTAAATGCACATTACATGATCTTATTTCAAAACACAAGAGATAAAGGACAAATCAAAGTGTTGGCGAATCAAATTCAATTGCCACACTTGTTACCCGCTTATCAAGATGCTATCTCTACACCTCATGGGTATTTAGTGATTGACTTTCACCCTCAAACACCAGACAGTTATCGGTTAAGAACAGATATTTTTCATCACTGGATCACTGGAGAAAAACGTGGGCCAGTTGTGTATATATAAACATCGTTTACTCATATAAGATCATTCAGTCATCATGTCAGCCACAGCCATAGCTCAATCGTTAGAACATTTGGGTCAGGAACGAGACCCTACTGTACGGGAGCAAATGCTACGGTCTGGATTAAAAGAAATGCTCAAGTGGTTCACCTTAGCAGCAAAGGTGATTTTAAAAAAGAAAATTGTGCTACCTAAACAAACACAAAACTTTATGCAAAAACATCAGCATGAATTAGAGCAGCTGGGAGATGATCAAGTGGACATGGATACTAAACGTCAACTCATATTGAAACCAGGAGGAGGTGGATTTCTTGGTGGAGTCATGATACGAAGTTTACTCCGATGGAATGGTCAAAAGACGATTCGTAAATTTGTAAAATCTCCAGCTAAAAGAAAAGCGCCTGCTAGAAAACCTAGAAAATCTCCAGCTAAAAGAAAATCGCCTGCTAGAAAACCTAGAAAAGCACCAGCTAAAAAAGCTAGAAAATCGCCTGCCAAGATCAATGAACGTTTTATTACTCTCCGTCGTCGAAAGCAAACCACTTCAACACCCTCTATGGCTGTAACTCCAATCAGTAAGTTACAATGGTCTCCTATCAGTCCTGTGAGTAGTTTGAACTTTAGCTCATCTAGAAGCTTAAGAAATTCTTCTAGAAGTGGATCAAACAGTTTATCTAAAAGTTCATCTAGAAATTCTTCTAGAAGTGGACCAAGTAGTTCATCTAGAAGTTCAAGAAGTTTATCAAGAAGTGGACCAAGTAGTTATTCAAGCAGTGGACCAAGTAGTTATTCAAGCAGTGGGCCAAGTAGTTATTCAAGCAGTGGGCCAAGCAGTTATTCAAGCAGTGGGCCAAGCAGTTCATCTAGAAGTGGACCAAGCAGTTATTCAAGCAGTGGGCCAAGCAGTTCATCTAGAAGTGGACCAAGCAGCTTCAGTTCGCCAAGTAGTTATTCAAGCAGTGGGCCAAGCAGTTATTCAACCAGTGGGTCAAGTAGTTTTAGCACACCTAGGAGTTCATCCAGCAGATCATCTAGTAGATCATCTCCCAGTTCAAGAAGTTCACCAGACACTCCATTGTGTCGTTTTTCACCCCTATCCTTATCTACCTTATCAAGACAGGCTGTCTTGAAACCCCTTTTGAGACATCGTATTCACCTGATGAGACAGGGCCCTATGAATCCAGCTTCAAGACAAGCCTTTGATGCTTTAGTATAAAAGCTGTAAAGAAGTAAAAACAGGTATTATTTGACATAATGGCACCAAAGAGACCACTCCTGCATAAATACGGACATCTGGTTTTGGGTTTAACTCAAGCCCCAGATGGGTTAAGAAGAAAGATGATACATGGAGCATCTAAAGAAATGATTCAATGTGTGTCAGAATGCTGTCAGAATGTTTTAAAAGGCAATGTTGCCTTATCCCCCTCTCAAAAGCAAAGGTTGAAGTCCAAGCGTCAACATCTCCGCACTTTAGCAGATAAAAGAGTATCCATTCAAAAAAAGAAACGTGTGTTGAATCAAAAAGGAGGATTATTTCCATTACTGGCTCTTGCTCCAATCATTGCTAAAGCTGTTGCTGCAGGAGCACTCAGTGGAGGTGTTGCCACACTGGTGAAAAAGCTATGAAGAAAATGGCTATCGTCCCGTTCAAAATGCTAGAAGAGATGAATCGATGGAAAACAGAACAACGACCACGTTTACCTCCTCCCCCGCAAGTCAGTCAAACATCCGATTTACAGAAACAAATGGGAGACGTATTACAAAATGAATCGTTGTCTGAATCAGAAAAAGCACAACACTATGGGCAAGTCTTGCAAAAGTTTCAACTGTCTCATCAAAAAGCACGTGAACCGGCTACTCTGGCTGCACCAGTTGCACCGGCTGCACCGGTTGTTCCAGCTGCTCAAGGTGCACAAGCGGCTCCTGCTACATTGACGGATCGGATTCTTGAAAGTGTTCCTACTACTATGCGTCGAAAAACTCAGCTTTTATTACACTTTCTACAAAATCATCCCCACATGTCATGGAATGATCAAGGGATGTTGGAATACCATGGAAAACCAATACAAGGATCCAACATTATTGATTTGGTCAATGATGTCATACGTCATAGAAAAGGGTCGGAGCCTAGAGGATGGGAACAGTTTTCTAGTGGACTAAGAGATGTCAATGTACCACAAGAAGCGATAGGAAATAAACGGAGATGGTCATGGATGCAAAAAGCAGACGATTCGGAGGAAGATGATGAATTCTTTGATAGTTTTGTTGAGCCTCCTTCACCTATAAGTAAACCTGCCAAACAGATGAAAGCAGAACCTATAAGTAAACCTGTCAAACAGATGAAAGCAGAACCTAAGTGGGAAGCCTACTAGACAACATGAACAAAAAGGTAGACAGTCTGTTACATCAGATTTATTATGATCCCCATCATCCGGCTGGTTTTGGTGGGGTAGAACGTCTTACTACAGCAGCTCGAACTCAACTGAAATCCATTACACCAAGTCAAGTGCGATCCTGGTTGAAGGGACAAAAGACCTATACCCTGCACAAACCTATCCGTAGGGTATTCTCGAGACGGAAAACGATTGTGGGTGGTATTGATCATCAATGGCAAGCTGATTTGGCAGACATGCAATCCTTGGCTCAGTACAACACCCCTTATCGATATTTGTTGTGTGTCATTGACGTGTTTTCAAAATATGCTTGGGTCGTTCCCCTCAAGGATAAAACGGGGCTCACATTGGTGGAAGCGTTTCGCTCTATTCTTAAAACGAGACAACCTAAAGCGTTGCAAACCGATAAAGGAACAGAATTCAAGAATCAAAGGTTTCAACAGTTTTTAGACAAAGTAGGGATTCATTATTTTACGACTGAAAACCCAGAAACTAAGGCTAGTATAGTGGAACGTTTTCAACGGACCTTAAAATCACGCATGTGGAAATACTTTACGCATCATAAAACACGAAGGTATATTCAGGTATTGTCTGATCTCGTGCATGCCTATAATCATCGTGTTCATCGTAGTATACAAATGGCACCCGTATCCGTAAATGAGAATAACGAATCTCAAGTGGCCTTGACCTTGTATGGAAAATCAAGAAAGAAAGCGTCGACGACCCTTCATGTGGGAGATATTGTTCGTATCAATAAAACAAAACGTACATTTGATAAAGGTTATCTACCCAACTGGACCACTGAACTGTTTAAAGTGATCCAAGTCAAAAAGACCTCTCCTGCTACTGTGAAATTGACTGATTTAGACGGAGAACCCATTTTGGGTTCGTTTTATTTCTCTGAAGTACAGGTTATAAAAGATGATGCTATCTATGAAATTGAATCAGTGCTCGCCCATCGCCAGAGTAAGGTAGACGGAAGACGAGAAATTAAAGTTCATTGGAAAGGTTATCCTTCGAAATTTGACAGTTGGATTCCCGAATCCCATCTCGTTTGAACTAATAAATACATCATGTCTCAAACCGATACGGCCAGTGTGGTAGTGACTGCCTCAGAGCAAACCAAATTGTGTGAACCCAAAAATAAGGTCACTTTTTTGTCACAAATTGTAGTGGTATTTATTATTATTACCGTATCGCTATTTAATTTGTGTTTTCAACGACCCGATCGAGAATTGTGGCTTCTGCTTTTAAGTAGTTCTCTAGGTTATATTCTACCGAATCCCTCCTTGAAATTCAATAAACCTAAATCAACATGAGTTCGTTTTACATAACACTCATGAGTGATAGCTCTATGGATTTATTCCCAGACAATACGCAATGTTGTTTTCGTACCAAACTGACAAAACCCATCCATCTCAATAAACAAGACTGGGAAATTGCCTTAGTGGAAATGATTGTTCCTAGTCAGGTCATTAATGTCACTGAAGAAGAGCGACATTTCTACATTGTCACACATGATCCTGTCCTGGGTAAGGCCTTAGAAAACTTTGAGACCTATTGTACTCTCCCCAATAAAGAAGAAAAAGGTGTACGACTTTGTATTCCTGTAGGAACTTATGTCACACCCCAACATTTGATCGAGACGATTGACTTTACCGTGAAAGATCAATTAGGTAAAATATTTAAACAGAAAGGCCTTCGATTTACCATGGGTTTTTCAGGACAAAGTAAACGCGCAAAACTGGACAGTTCGGATCAACTAGGCATTCAGTTTCATCCTCACATGTTTATTAAACTGGGTGGAGCCCCTGATAGTTCTTCGACCATCTTTTTTAAAGACACTCCAGATCCGTTTCCTCATGGCGTAGATATTAACATGGGTCATAATCATTTGTTTGTTTATTCCGACCTTGCGTCTTATACCTATTTGGGAAACATAGAAGCCCCCATCTTACGTGTAGCTCCATTTGATCCGAGAACGAAAGCAGGAACTAACCCTCATATTCATTTCGAGTTCTTGAATTTACACT
Organism: Lutraria lutraria; assembly: GCA_964023205.1. NCBI lineage: Eukaryota > Metazoa > Mollusca > Bivalvia > Venerida > Mactridae > Lutraria > Lutraria lutraria. The sequence continues at coordinate 32,060,799 of OZ026843.1, forward strand.
ATGTACCACTGGCTAAAGCCGACTTTGACACCATCACTATCCATATAAGGGGTGACACTGGCCAGTCTATTCAGTTTATTCATGGGAAGTCTATGGTGAAACTACACCTACGCCAAAGACAATGATACCTACTTACCAAGGTCAACCTCGACAATATGGACACGGACTTGGATCCATGTTTAAGAAAGCCATGAAAAGAATTATACCTTTACTGAATCCATTTGTGAAATCTGGAGTTCGCACCTTGAAAAAAGAAGGACTCCAGCAAGGAAAAGCCGCTATCAAAGATATCTTGACAGGATCAAACGCTAAACAAGTAATACGAAAACGTGGAGCCTCTGTATTAAAAGATGTGGGTGAATCCTTGCTACATGCCGTGGCCAGCCCTAAAAGACGTATAAAGAGCAAACCAGTCAAGAAAAGACCTCATTCGAAACTTCATCATCGCCGAGTTAAGCAGGCCAGACCTCTTGATATTTTCGATTAATCATGATGCAACACGGTTCCTGTGAATGTAGTAAGACAGAGTTGGATGTGTCTGTTGTGCCACCTACCATGACAGCCATGCAAGAAGGTCAATGGACTGAGCATTATCCCATTTCTGCTCTGGACAATAATGCTCCGATTGAATTTGTGATTCCTGCACAGACAGAAAAATGGACAGATCTGAATCAATCTTACCTGTACCTAAAACTCAAAATTATACAGGCAGATGGTACAGACCTAGCGGCCGACAGTGAAATTGCTACCGTCAACAATTTCTTTCACAGTATGTTCTCAAGCATTGATGTGTACCTGAATAATAAACTGATCACCAGCAATGCGGACACGTATGCCTATCGGGCATACATAGAAAATTTACTCTCCTTCACCTCAAGCTGTAAAGACACTCAACTTCAGGCGCTAGAGTTATGGGGTGAAGACACCCCTGGTCATATGAACACCCACGCACATGACGGGGGTAACCTGGGCTATATTGAGAGACGTGATCGTGTCCTTCAAAGTCGTGTGGTGGAACTATGTGGACGACTTCATTTGGATCTGATGATGCAAGATAAATATTTACCCAATGGTATGGAAATACGCTTAAGACTAAACAAAGCGTCACCTCAATTCTGTCTCATGGGTGCCGCACCGGCTAAAATCAAGTTTCTAGAAGCAGGATTTAATGTAAGAACAGTAGATTTACTGCCAGTGGTAGCCAATCAACTCAATCAACAGATTGCTCAACATAACATGAAAATCCCCATCCGACGAACTGAAGTAAAAACATTTACGATTCCTAACGGTCAACGATCCAAGATTGAAGATCATTTATTTCAAGGTCAATTGCCAAAACGTCTTATCATCGGTATGGTAAGAAATGGAGACATGAATGGAGACATGGCTACCAACCCCTTTGATTTCCGTCATTTTACACTGAATCATCTAGAAGTCAGCATTGACGGAAAAAGTATTCATAACAAAGCATTTCAACCCAATTTTGAAACGGGAGAAGTTCTAAGATCCTACATGTCACTCTATCAAGCGACAGGAGCTCTTGGTCTCAATCGTTCATTTGGATTGAGCATGAATGATTATCGGAACGGATACACACTCTGGGGGTTGGACTTGACAGCAGATCAAGGTTGCGAGGAAGGTCAACTCCATCCTATAAAAACGGGCAATCTGAGATTGGAATTTCACTTTGGAACAGCACTTGCACAAGCCATCAACGTAATTGTATTTGCGGAATACGACAATCAAATTGAAATCAATCAATTCAGAGAAGTGCTTCTAGATTATTAAGATGGAAGACATGGATATTGAACACCTGGAAAAAGGACAAGATTACGAAATGAAGTTATTGGCGTATCCTTGTTGTACAAGTTCAAGGACGGACTTTTTACAAGAGTGCTTGAATCATCACGTCACAGAAGCACTCCAATCTTTAATTTATAATCAAGTGCATAAAGACTGTTATGGTTGTCGAGTGAATCATCCTAGTCAAGTACAACATGTACTCTGCTTATACACGAATACGGAAGAGTGGACAGAACTTTACATTCAAAAAGCGATTCAACGTTTGGACGTGTTCAAGGTCATGGAAAAGTGGTATCCTGAATTAGTGACCTTGACCGATAGTGAAAAAGGAGACGCGTGTCGATTATGGATTCAATTTAAAGAAGAACTCACTCAGAATCAGTTCATAGATCAATGGATCAGTGTTTGGGCTGAACGTGTCAACAGAAATTGGCATTATGGAGACGAATGAACTACAATACCTATTAGATCATTCACCGTTATTAAAACCACTACATGCTCGTGTTTGTGCCAAAGATCAATTACCTTCAGAGAAACCGCATGACGTGAAAGCCTATATTGTGAATACCCATAACGGGAATCAACGTGGAGAACACTGGGTGGCTCTTTATTTAAAAGACAATAAAGCAGTGTACTTTGATTCCTACGGATTACCTCCTTTCGAAGAGATTCTAACCTTTGTGAAAAAACATGCCAACAAAACTTATCTGTGGAATGCCATGAGAATACAAGGCGATATGTTACCGGTGTGTGGTGTGTATTGTCTATTCGCTTTGGATTTTATCTCACGTGAATGTGACTTGAACCAGATACTGTTAACCCGATTCAAACCGGACATGTATGGAAAAAATGACACTTATGTGACGCATTGGTTTCAACAATATTATGGTACTTATTACATGCATGCTCAATATGTGAACAAGTGTGGACAAAAGTGTTGTGCTCAACGTAACTCTAGACCAGAAGGTCACAACCGTTTGTATCATAGTATCACACATAGAAATACAACTCTTTATGGTGATCATTAAACAATGTTACTGTTTCATGTTGTTACTGTTTTTCTTGTTACAAAAATAAAAGTTTAGAAAAACTAGGTGTCTGTTATCTTTTTTCTAAGTTCATAAAAATCAAGCACATGTCTGTGCGGTACATTGGCGCGTGACGCCATCCAACCCTAGGGTGACGTCATCCAAGCGATATGACGTCATCCAACCACGAGAGTGGGCGGCGCTTCAACAGAAAAATACTCCGTCTTACAATACAATGCCTCATTTCATTCTGAGAACTCAAACACTCAAGATGGAGGCTTTATTCAATGAACTCAAAACAGCAAAACAACTGACTGAAAAACAGAGCAGGGTATGGCGTTCAATCAGTCGCTTAGCGGCTAGCATTGTTAGAAAAAGGGAACGTGATCTTCAATTCATTGGTGAGACTTTGAATACCATTGAAACCAATCGATTTCATCATAGAGAAGAATTATCTCAATTTCGAGATCAAGTCAGAGAAAGGCAGCGAGATGCTCGGGAACGAACGGTGAATAGACAACGGGAACAACAACAAGAAGAAGAGCATTGGCGTATCATCACTACCGCTCAAGTTGAGTACACGGAACAACCACCAGTACCAGAACAGGAATGGTCCTGTGGGGATTCAACATGCAGGCTCTGCTATCCCCCACCAGACTGCCAATGCGAACTATGTACCCAACCAGATCAGTCAGCAAACACGGTTTAAAAAACCACCAACGGTCCTTTTCAGGACCACCAACGACCCTTTTCAGGGCCACCATGTCTTTTCGAAAGAAAATTCTCTCATTGTCTAAGTCTATACACACACACAAAATAATGGTACCAGAACATTCCGAAAATTCAATTCATACTATTTTGGGGTACAACATTGATTTCCAATTTGTCACAATTTGTCACAATTTTGTTTACTTCTGGTACCGACCCCCTCTATATTCTATATGACCATGGTACCAGGGTACCGCCTATTACTACTATTATGAATATAAGTTCCTAAATTTCTAATGATCTTTTTATTTTCGTTGTTAATTAAATTCAATGAATTTTAACATATTTGGTCTAGCCCAAACTTTTCTAAGATGATATAATGTACATGCACATACCATATCTTTATCTTGGACAAAATGGCCAAATTACGGAATACGGATAGGGCCACAGCGATCTCACCCCGCGCCTTTTTGTGTCATTTTGACTAGCCCATGAAAAAACAAGGCGAAGTTTCTTTTAATTATTACATCTTCGCCTCTTTTTTTCTGGCCACTTTACACTGTAAGGCATTATTGCTTTTTCGTCCCATAAATCCCCCAAAAATGACGCGTATTTTCATTCTACAACCCGCGCATCATTTTTGTGAAAAAAATAAAAGTCAGTGAAATATTAATTGTTTGAAGAGAAAAAACGCGAAGTTTCATGTTACATCTTCGCCTCTTTTTTCTGGCCACTTTACACTGTAAAGCATTGCTATTTCATCTCATCAATTAAAAAAAATGACGCGAAGTACTATAGTATACCACTTTTTGGCTTTATGAGACGAAATATACTCGTAGCAATGCTTTAATTTATAGTGTAAATTGGCCAGAAAAACGAGGCGAAGATGTAACATGAAACTTCGCGTTGTTTGTTCTTTGGCTAGTCAAACAGGCTCGGTGCGAGATCGTTACATGTGGTCCTATCCGGATGCCGTACCAAATAGCATTACAAATGTAAGGTCATATATTCAAATGAATGTGGTACACATCTTACTATATCAGGTCGAAGTGATAATTTAATGTGGTTAACCTTGACACACACGTTCGGCCATTGACCTACTAGTATCAAATAATGTTGTAATATTCTACACACTAAATATTTTTATAAATAGATTAATACCCCGTTAGTCGTGATTTCTGTTAAAATTAAATTAACGCTCTAACCACTGAGCTAGTCGGGCGGGCTTTAATGATTACTAGTCAAGAGCCCCAAACCACTTGACTACAAAATTAAACCCCGTACGACCACCAGTGAATATATGTCATTGCAGTTCGGCCATCATTCAATTGCTTACGACCTTATTTGTTGAAGCATTGGCATGGCGTAGTATTGACTACCGTGTTACTTAAATGTACGAGTATGCTCCAGAGTGAGATTGCTACATTCACTGGGAAGAAGAAGAAGAATTCAACATATTAAATACATTTATTGATAATCTGGATAATTATAGATCTAAATATTTGAAGCAGGCGCACGTACATTTGCTATTTCAATCTTAATTTATGATTTTCGTATTGGTTTAACCTGGTAAACGAACTTGATCGTAAAGGTTAAATTTGGTTTTGATTGTCAGCATATGGTACCTTAATTCATATACATTCTTCCAACAATTAAACCGGAATTTTGCTACATGTTGTGATAACTTCCTTTATTAGTTGACACTAACTTCAACAAACAAGAAAGGATTTGTTAGCAAAAGGAACTAACTTCCGATGCATGTTTAGAACTACACGTATAGAATAATTCATTCAATAATGTGTAGTAAAGGATATCCTATATTTATTGTAAACTGTAACGACAACAAGTAATTGCATGTGATGCAAAATGTACATACAGTATATATTGAAACATTATGATCTGCTCACTTAGACGAATACCTCGCCTAAACGAATAACTTTGTGTATACAAATTGTTGTTATAATCATCTTTAGGAAAACAACACATTTACCGCAGACAACAATGGAAGGGACTGAAGCCTGGGTAATTTTGCAGGGTTTCAGATATTAGTAAACATATTCAGGTAGACTATCTGGTGTAACTGAAAGTTATGATTTATTGTCCATACTGCTCTTCGAAGATATACACATATTTTTTATTCAAATATGCAATTAACAAAATATATCATAACTTTCATAAGTCGGAAGTGTTCGTCCACTGTACTTATAGAAAACACTCCCCGAGAAGTCTGACTGACTTCAATAACATAAGATTAAGTATATGTCTTTAATTGGTCCAACACTGATTTTAATTTGAAAGGTCGTGAAAAAAGCTTACTTATTTCGGTAATGAGAATTTTGTGTAATGAAATTACAAATGTAACTCGAGCGAAGTTAACTAAATGCATACAATTACAAATGTAGCACCTTTTCCGACGTTTTTTTTATCATGTGGGAATAACCTCGATTATAATGACTGCTAGTAAAACCAAATACTAAATAATCATACTTTAATTTATAAATACACCGCGCTTCCTCGACACCCAAGCCATAATTATATATGTTGACTTGAAATCAACCCCCCAAGATACAATTACAAAATGCACCCAAGATTTCACAAAGGTTCATTTTGCAAGTTACACCCCTCCTCCGTGGACAATCCACACAGTAAATAAGGCATGGATGTATGAAATCACTTTAGGCACTTCCTTTGTATCCAAATGTATTAAGAGTACACAATATTCTTATTCTTCGTCTTCTTTCCTTCCTTCCTTCCTTCCTTCCTTCCTTCCTTCATATAGGAGAACCAAACTATTTTCGTAAGTAAATCCAATTCAATGTTCCCAACATAAACAGTAATCCGCAAAATAGAATAGAATCACTCCGTCACCAGAAATAATTAAAAAGAGTCATGTGTAGTAGATCTATAGCAGTAACATGGGGATTTAACTTAAAACAGGTATCCTTTTTATACGTGAGGATTGCTACTGGGCCATGGAGACTAGGAGAATTTGCCGCGCCTGATCGAGGTTGAACAGCAAATGTCCGCTATGTTTTCCGTACGTGTGAAAATCTTGACTTGCTGGTGCCTTCATCATGTATCACTTACTTTTTTTAGAAGAGGCCAACTGTTGTTAATGGCATGGAGTTTTGCATCATTTGATAATGAGTAGAGACTAACTCCTGTGATTATCTCCCATTGATCGGCTATGTCATGAATAACTGATTGTCTAAAACTATCTATTGATGTGCAAACTGAAACAACAAAACATTTTCATTAACTTTCCCGCAGATCTGGCATGTTAAATCAACCTCTCACTTGTTAAATTGCTGTTTCTCTGGTGGAATATTCAGGAGAAAATATATGAATTAAGTATACATTACTGGGCATCATCCTTCATTAGTAATTGCAATGATGAATATAACTGTAATGAATCGTTGACTTGCTGTGAACAGTCCAAAGTATCTATTCATTGCATAACTAATTATGATTTCCATATGCATAAGTCGTATTTCCACATTAATTTATTAAAAACCATGATGCACTATTAGTTGGTCTTACACCTAACTGTCTAGAAGGATTTTTTCTTTCAACACTGCCATTCACCCCTACTAAATGGTGTCTTATTGTGATCTCTTTAGTATGAGCCATCGACACGTCCGTTATAGAGCAAAACAAAGTCAAAACAGTTATGTTCTTCAAAAACGGTTATTTTTTTATAAAATGCGCTTACCTGTTTTGACTTTGTTTTGCTCGAGGGCTCTATAGGCTATAACGGACTTGTAGATGGCTTATATCAACTGATCACAAAAATGTGAAAGTTGGGGTGTCATTGCTTTAAGAACAAGTGAAATCAACGCACGAAGATGTACTTGTATGTTTGAGCTTCTACTGGTTTCAGACCCGAATGATATACATCGCTGGATTGGCTGTATGTGTTAGCTTGCAGCTGGAGAATTTGTTTCACACATTTTCTCTGAAAAGTCTCTAAGACTTTCATTAATGATTCCGGGAAGGCAAGATTTCAAGACCGTGCCATTAAAACAGGTATTATATAAATCTTGTATAAGTGTATATCCGGTTTGACACCAGGCCCTGTAAGACCTTTATAACCACCCCAAACAGACTGCAAGTCTCGCACCTTGCCCTTATTTAGATTCTCCTTCACGTTTTCCTTTTGCACGGGCTGGGAACACGTGACCCAGCGTGCACCTGCAAGTCAGCGGCAGAAAGGTAAACAAAGCTCTTCTTTCGTTATTTTCTCCATTAATCAGTGATACTTTGTAAAAAGAAGTAGCGCATAAAAGAACCCCAAATTTCCGGTTTTTAATAATGTAAAACACGTCTGGCTTTTTTCTGTAGATAATTCATAATCGTTGACACAAATTTTGATGCGAGGATGCCGAACGCATAAAATTTGATAAACATACTTATCAAAAGGATGGCGGAAGCATAACTATTCAATTTTGGACAGATAGTTTAGCTATTCTTCATCTTCACATACGTATTTATACCTTGTAAACTAAATGAACACTTACCAAATGCACTCACAGCATTAGTTCCGTGGAATTATTACTTAACACGCAAATTCGGGCAAATAAAGAAAATGATGCAGGACGTACGCATTGAGGCAATTAAATGATGCCGGACACATGTATTTCCATGAAGATTTGATACACCATATGAAAATATATCAGCGTTAAATGTATATCAATTAATTATTAGTGTTCGGCCAATGATAGTACGAGAAATACCATTCCTTACTATACCTATTTTAGAAGAATAAAAGCATAGATTAATACCATTGTCAATATCGATTGATAGTTCTATGTTCCATGATGTTTACAGCACTTTGATTCATGTATTTGAATATTGCATACGATATGCGCACTTGTGTTAACTTTATCTATGTAGGCTAAACCAATGGCATCAAATACTATTTATGCCAATTTTCAAAAAAATTGATTCACTATCTATATATTTGTAAACATCAATCCAATCAAAACAATAAAATTGCGTTTCTAATGGCTTTCAGTGTAAAGTAGAAAAATCCTCATAATACCGTCAAGGTTTGCCCATGATAGGTGTTTAGATTTGAAATCATTTATTTTCTAAAGGTATTTAACGCAAGCAGAGATGGCTGAGAATGAGAGGCCTTGCAAGCCAATCTCAGGTAAAACATAAATAACACTGAATTTCACAAGGTTCTTAAATTTAAAACATGGGAGTATTTATATACATTTTTGCAATAATACATGTTAGTAATATACATATGTACATTCTTAAACTTCATGCAATGCTTAATATTGTTATTTCTTTCTTCAATAGAACGTCATGTGTGTTCGGAATGCGGAAAGGATTATGCCAGTGCCCAAAACTTGAGAGAACATGAAAACTATGTGCATTAAAAGGAAGGTTTCATTACTGTGGCTTGTGGTTTCGACGTTCGTATGATCTGCAACGGCACAACTATGCAGAGCACAACCTCACTAAAGAGTATACATGCGACACTTGTGGGAAAAAGTTCGGGTTACACATGGACTTGAAGAGGCACATGCGGTTCCACAGGAAGAATTTTCGCCATCAATGTGATAAATGCGATCAGAGCTTTGAAAGCAGCCAACGTTACGAGGACCACAAGGGAACACATACGGATGCACCACCTAACCATCAGTGCCCGATTTGCCATGAATACTTGAGATTCATTTGCCAAGACACATGAGAACACACCAGGACAAATGAGCCAAGCCGTATTCCAAATTTAAGTTATGTGTAAAATTTGTTACAGTCTTGAGGATCTTGTACATAACTTTCGAAAATTCAGGTTCATTCATCAACAATGGTGACACCAGTTGCTTTAAAACGTTCAAACCTTATTGATGTACAATTATACGATGTCCCTTTAACTTGTTTATGCTCCGAAAGAGGCATGTATAGCATTCGTACTGTCCGTATGTCTGTCCGTCCCCCATGTCGTATCATAGTCATAATCAACATACGGCTTAATGGTTTTTCTAGGATTCCAGTAAGTTAAAACACATACTCAGTATACTTATTAGTAACCCGGAAGTCGCGTTTATGTACATCCTTAAGTCAAGGTTACTGTGACTAGTACATTTAATATACATTTACGAAGGAAATGGGTAACTTGCATCCGGGGATCGGTCAATTACAGTGCTGTTCTTTGTTACCCTTCAATAGATACAATGAAACTTATTTTTAAGTACTGTTTGTAAAACAAAGTAATCCATGTCTTAAATGTTTATGATACTCTTATGTGTGGCACAACTGGTGGTTTTGTTTGTTTATATTGCAAAGCGTTACAAACGCTAGTACTGTTCTAATCAAGTGTAGATTTTTAATGTTTTATTTAAATGAAGGCAAGCAGGAACTATTTTAGTTAAATCACGTCTTCACTTTTATCCTATCAAAGCGTAAACACTTGAAATGTCTCATTTTTAATTAAAACAAATCTTCGTTGTTGGTTCATAGGGGTTGTTATGATTCTAATCATTACCCAATGTAATTGTGATATTCAATGTTTCTGTTTATTTTGAATGATGTATAGTGTTCTTTAAAGGCACGTCTTTGTGTTATATTTCTTAGCAAAGAAATTGAAACTAAAGGAAAGACATTTACATCACTTCAGATAAATAGGATACATAAGATCTCATAGATAGATCTCCAGCTGTGATTATATTATCGTTGGTGCAATTGAAGTTGTTGTTTTTTTTGTTTGTTTTATACTTTTTTTTAAAATAAAGAATACAATTTTTTCAGTATTTATTGCTTTCCTTTTGACAAAATTTAAAGAAAATTACACACATGTACATATGATAACAAAATATATAAGTATTCCTGCTGTACGAGGATAATACATATAAGAATTATGATGATAAATCCGTTTCAGTCCAGATCAATACCTATTCTAGGGTTGGCAATATTTATCCATCGTGCTGTCTCAAAGAACACACAAAGAGTTCCTCTCTGAACAGCCGTCCTTTTAGATTTGGTTTTTCCTTTCGTTCGATAAAACCTCTACACCTTTTGTTATTAAACACATGAATTTTTTAATGGTTTCTTCGTCCGCTTGACATTCATTGGGATAAATATCATCACCACAAGTAACAGTGTCACTACAGGTATCCAAAGTTTGATGTTCTTCTGATTCAACAAATCATCCAACATACTTTTTTCAGACAAACTTTATTCAGTTGTGGACTACTATCACTTGTAAAATCTTTTGCAGGACTATTTCCATATTTTACTGTTAAACACATTTTAAATCTCTTCTGCAGTCTGCAAAGTAGGTCTACGCCTTACGACCGGTTATTTGGTCAATGAAAGAGTCTCTTGTTGTTACAATTGCTTTTCGAAGGTGACGCTTTTGCCGTTTTTAATGGGGTATACTTTCCATTTAACTTTATCCAACACTTCGCCCACAGAGTATATCCAATTTTTGTTTGTTTCTTTTTCGTGTAAGATTGTTCTTCCAAATATATGTCGTCTTTCTACGACTTAATTCCAGATTGTATCCAAGACGGCCTGAAAGATAAACAAACCATTATCGAATTAGGTGGTTGTCTACAAAATAAAACCTTTAACGCTTTACACCTTTTGTATAACCTAGTTCAAAGATTTAAATGTTTGTTAATTCAACGCTACGGATAGGGCAATCCGACCAGATGCCGCTTTACAGGCTTGTCGCATTACCAAAGGCACAACTCGCCCAAAGAGCAAATGTTCATATCCACATTGCATCATGTCATATTTCAAATATGCAAAATGTACTTTCATATTAAATCAAGTTCAAATTTGACTATATATTGAACTAGTAGTGTAAGCAGCACTCCTGGTAAACTGACACCTTCCTCACATGAGTATGCTATGAGGAAAACTGAACACTTGATTTAGACACAATTAATGCTAGGGTCAATTAGCATGTAGTTACTTTGCCGCTCCCGGTGCCAAAACATTTTCATATGGTGTGATGTATCAAATCTTCATTGAAATACATGTGTCCGGCATCATTTAATTACCTCAATGCGTCCTGTATCATTTTCTTTATTTGCCCGACTTTGCGTGTTAAGTAATGATTCCACGGAACTAATGCTGTGTGTGTATTTGGTAAGTGTTCATTTAGTTTACAAGGTATAAATACGTATGTGAAGATGAAGAATAGCTAAACTATCTGTCCAAAATTGAATATTTATGCTTCCGCCATCCCTTTGATAAGTATGTTTATCAAATTTTATGCGTTCGGCATCCTCGCATCAAAATTTGTGTCAACGATTATGAATTATCTACAGAAAAAAGCCAGACGTGTTTTACATTATTAAAAACCGGAAATTTGGGGTTCTTTTATGCGCTACTTCTTTTTACAAAGTATCACTGATTAATTGAGAAAATAACGAAAGAAGAGCTTTGTTTACCTTTCTGCCGCTGACTTGCAGGTGCACGCTGGGTCACGTGTTCCCAGCCCGTGTTTTGGGTACCACAGATAAACCCGGCCCTGATAATACCAAGATGCAACGCCTTAATTATCAACCTAATTAAGGTAGTTCATGACTTTATTCATAAGAAAAGATGGATGTGTATAATATTTTGCCGCTGATGACAAACCTGTATGTGCACACTCTTTGTAGGCTGGAGTACATATATATATATAAGCGCTCCATGTTGGCAAACTCTGCTGAGATGGAGAGAAGTTCCTGTGCTGCAGTATATAATATGACTCTGCACATAGGCATCCGCGCATGTACTAGCGGCACTCTGAATATTACCAATGTGGAACCATGCAATACCAACATTCTGTAAACTTACTAACCTGTATGTATGTATTGTCTTCTTGTTTATACAATCTAATACAATTGTTAAGTTTGGAACCCGGAGTACGTACTAGTTAGTCATGCAAATGTTTTATTGATGGCTAAATATAATTCTTTAGTGGTTGTTCGATCCATAAGATGCATTTTTTAAATGCTATGTGCCAGTTACTTATATACACGTACAGGCATATAAGTCCTTGACGATGCTATATGTTGATGGACTATGCAGTAACTTTATAATTTATATACATGTATAATATTCTGATGTACAGGATCCCAATCGTATTCTTGCTTATATACAGCGTGAGATATCTGTGGATATGTATGGATGAAATTCCCACCCACCAATGAGCGTTATATTGTTCCCTCTAGAAGTAAGATATTTAAATAAGCTTGTTTGGTCCGAATCAGTTAAAATTAATTCTCCCGACGAGATAATTAAAGGTTTTGGGTAAGTTTCATTTTAGGGAAGCCCCAACAATTAGCTAGAACTGTTTCCTGAAGTACAGACTTCTTTTTGTCCTATTCTGTAACCAATTTGAAATGAATGTTAATGTCTTATTTTCATTGTTCATTCAGTATATATTGTGATTTAATGCGAGCGATTGAGAATAACTATTATACTATTCCTGTAGAATGTATGTTTATTTTTGGTTTTCCGGCCCAAATACCGCTACTTATTGTCAGGATGCTATAAATTACTGTAATACAGCATATCCCTGGTATTGTCAAAGACTGTTACTTCAATAAGTGCTGTACGTATAGGACTTTTGTTTATCTCTTCTAATCCGGTGGTATCTCGGGACTTTCAGCTCCGGCGTCTATTATCAGGATGTTGACCATTGTTGAAGCAGGATGACCTCGATTTTGCTTCCCATGAGTTGGAGTCCACAGATCAACTTCAAAGTACCTGGGTATAGATCTGCACTCAAATCTGTCATGGAAAACCCATATCAACAGATTTACACATTTTAAGGCAAACATCATGCTTGAACCTATGATCGAAATACCTCAAGAGAATCCAAGACCAGCGCCTACATCTCCCTGGTTCGCTCTAACTTAGAATACTGCTGTACAGTCTGGAGTCCCAACAAAATACACTAATACACCAAGTGGAAGTGGTTCAAAGACGTGCAGCACGCTTCATCACCAATTAATAGGTATCACAATACCAACAGTGTTACCGACATGTTGGAAGAGCTAAAGTGAGAATCATTAAAGTCACGCAGACATTAACATCAACTGACATAGTGAATCATCTATTTGACACCAATTAACCTAAACCAATAGTTGAAACCGAGAAGAACAATGCCAAAGCACACTCATGATAGGCCTACTAGCTTCCTGCCTTACACTACATCTACAGACAGTTTTAAATATAGCTTCTTTCCAATTAAGCAGCATATACCACCATGGAATGATCTACCAGCGTCAATCGCTGAGGTCAACTCTTTAGCATCATTTAAGAGTGGGCTCTCCAACTTAAACTTCTTAAAGGAAAATTACCCCAATTACGAATTAGTATCCACGTGAGCTATGTCGGTGGTGTATTGTGCCCTGGTACGTACCGGCAAGGAAGTCGAATTGGTCTAGTCCTGATCAAGGACTTATATACATACATGTATATAAGTCCTTGTCCTGATGGATGTAAAAAAAGTAACTGGATTTCATTTCTTCTTTTTTTCTTACTTTCATTCTATATTTGCAACTTTCCTTGACCAAAACTCACTTCTCTCTTTAATATTTCTTCGTTTTTACATAGTATCAATTAAGGACTTATAGGCCTATGTAAGTTCTTGATAGTTCGTTTTTGCGCACCGTCATCTGACAGTTTGACGTCATGATCGATGCTGGCTTGCAACTCGGGGTGCCTATAGCAATACCCAGCTAGTCCCATTCTTCTGTATGAAGATTATATAACATACATATGATAACGAGTTATAAAATGTAACAGTGTGTTGTGTTTGTTTTGTTTTTTGTTTATAAAAAATAATGACCTTGTATATGTAGGGGAGACAACTATGTACAGTTTATTTCATTAGTGAATAGCCTATTACTTTTCGGCTTTTGAAGTCCTAACGTCACATGACGACTCGTCATAAACAAAACAAACTGGCCGTATCGCAATTTTCGTGCACAACCATACATTTCACTTCCTGTTTACAAAGAAAATGGCGAAACTCTGGGTTGGATTATTTTTGTGCGCAATTATTAGTCCACAAGTGTTGTCCACAAATGATATTTGGAAATCCATTCATATATCAGAGGAACTGAGCGAAAGATATGTTTACAATGGTGGAAAGACATTCATAGTTTCTGCTAAAGAAGATCGCAGTTTTCGAAAAAATGTCCCAAGTTTTGTGCAAGGTGCTTTGAATGATTTGCATAAAACTCGTTCTAGAAGGTCTGCCAACGATCCTGGTGGGACAGACCATCAACCTACGAGTACTCAGGTTCGTTAAATAGAACTGTTATACTGTTAAATATGTCATTTTAGTTCTTTAATTCTGATTTATTTTAGCATAATCTGTGCCATGTTTACCACCATGTGAAGATGATGTCATCAGATTTAAATACTGATTCTGTCATCATGTTTAGATATATGTTACTCTGACTTGTCTGTTTAGCCTTTCGAAGTTATTGTACTAGTTGGCAACCTACGGGCGGACACTTCGCACATTTTTTACAATATCTTAAAAACTGTTTACATTTGACACTAGATATTTTACCTGCAGGAAGCTAGGTTCAAGTCCAATATGATGACATGTTTTTATTTTACTTTCTAAATATAGAATACACATTTTGAGGCCCCGATGTGGGGTCAATAAATTGTGTTAACTTTGCTTAAAACAGTACCATGTTCCCGGGCACTTAGTTGGCAGTCATATTAACATGTCTGTTTTATTATGTTATTGAATTTTTTTACTGTCAATCATTAATTTAGGAAATATTTTACTCTGACATATATTGTATTATTTTCTGTGTACAAATTCTCCCCCTGCATAAAAGGATGTATAAAAATAAACACATACTGTACTACTGTATCATCAAAATCATACTATGATGGTTAATTATTATATGGTATGTTTAAATTTAAGTTTTTTTGCAGTTGACTCTTTTTTGGAAATGTTCGTCTGCTTCATATGTTCTAATATTTGACCCTTTTAAATTAATCTGAGTCTCACTGAAATACTTGTGCATGTGCAATGCACTGTATTGGACTTCTCCCCGCGAACGCACTTGTAAACAACTGGTGGATGATGTAAATGTCGTGAACTTAAGTTGTTGCTCTTGGTTGTTGCAAAATAATGCGCTTTCAATTCTCCCAATACCAGAAGTTCTAATTCTGATACATCATTACATGCTTCCATATCTCACGATTGTGATAAGGGGATACATTGACTGGGTCAGCAAAATCTGATTTTGACTTACTTGTCCGTTTTGAGGCCTGCATGATATTTATGTTGTAAATTCTCAAAATTTTTACTTGTCCGTACTGGCTGAGTGACAACCTAGGCAATACGGACAATTGATTTTGCCGCCCCTGTGTGACACATTCAATGGTAAGGTATATTTGTCCATTTGTTTGACGTTAAAGTAATGCCTGGATCATCATTCTTGTGCCCCTTGTGCAAGAATGAACCGTAAATTGTAAGAAATAAAAAGTTTGTAAATAAGTTATTGTGTTTGAACAATTGAAACAGATGAAGCATTTATATTAAAGTCTAGTACTCTACAGATAAGGTTTCTTGTGTAATTGGGTAATACCAGGGCTTTTTTTCACAGGTAGGGGAAGGGGCCTTTTCCTTAAATTTGGGGAAAAATAACAACTAATTTTTGCAATAGGGGAAGAAAAAAATTGACGTAAATTGAATTTTAGGGGAAAACTGCATGATTTTAAAGAATTTTCCTTAGGGGAAGACGCCTATTAACGGCCCCTGCTATAGAAGGAAAAAAGCCCTGAATACTCCTCATTTTCTGGAGGAATTGAGTTCTGAGAAAAACAATTGGTATCCAACATGTTGTTACCCCACAGAAATGAAATCAATTGGGTATCCTCATTATATGCTCGTACATGTATGCTGGAAATTTGAATCTTTGGTAAGCCATCATTAGCCCAAACACTCTGAGCACTTAAGCCTCAGTGTTATTCTTTTCTCACTACATGAACATGATGAAGCATTTCAACATGAAATTTACACCTACTTCTTAAATTTTCAACCATTGATAATATCATATTTATCTGTCTAATTTCTGAATGTATTTTCGCTTGTTAGCTCACATGTCACAAAGTGACAAAGTGAGCTATTAGGATCACTCTCCGTCCAGCGTCCGACGTCGTGCGTTGTCAAACTTTATGTTGTGACCACACTAGGGGCCACATTTTTGGCTCAATTTTAGCAAAACTGGGTCAGAACGTTAATATCAACAAAATCTCGGACGAGTTTGATATTGGGCCATTTGGGGTCAAAAACTAGGTCACCAGGGCCAAATAAGGGAAAACCTTGTGAACACTTTAGAAATCTCTGTTTTAACTGGATCTTCATGAAACTTTGTCAGAATGTTTATTTTAATAATATGTAGGTCAAGTTTGAAAATGGATAATTTCTGTAGTAAAATTAGGTCACTAGGGCAAATTGCTGGAAAACCTTGTGAACACTCTAGAAGTCACTGTTTTGATTGGATGATCATGAAACCTTGTCAGAATGTTTGTCTTCATAATATCTTGGACGAGTTCATACATGGGTCATCTTGGGTCAAAAACCAGGTCGCTAGGTCAAATCTTATGAAAAACCATGTTAACACTGTAGATTTCACAGTTATTATTGGATCTTCACCAAACTTTGTCAAATCGTTTGTTTTAATGATATAACGGTCAAGTATAAATATGGGTCATCTGGGGTCAATAACTAGGTCACCAGGTCAAATCTTAGAAAAACTTTGTTAACACTGTAGATGTCACAGTTTTAATTGGATCTTCACCAAACCTTGTCAAAATGTTTGCCTCAATGATATGTGGGTGAAGGATGAACATGTGTCAGCCGGGTTCAAAAACTGGGTCACAAGGTCAAATCTTAGGTAAAAATCTTGTAAAAGCTCTAAATGTCATGGTTTTGATTGGATCTTGGCCAAACCTTGTCAGATTGTTTGTCTTAATGATATTAAGGACAAGTTCAAATATGGGTCACCTAGGGTAAAAAACCAGGTCACAAGGTCAAATCTTAGGAAAACCTTATTAACACTGTAGATGTCAAATTTTGATCGTATCTTCACCAAACCTAGTCAGACTGTTTGTCTTAATGATATGTAAGACAAATTCAAACATAGGTCATCTGGGGTCAAAAACTAGGTCACCGGTTCAAAACAATGTTTTAATGAGTGAACAGTGATTGTCATGTGAGCGATATAGGGCCATCTTGGCCCTCTTGTTTTATAATAACCTTGTGCTTGATTGCAAGTTTTTTTACCATCGTTTTCATGCTGTTCAAGTCAACAAATGAAAGAATATCGGCAAGAAAACCAGCACAAATATCATTGCTAGACCAAACATAATTTAAAAAATATATCTTCGAGAATCTCTTCAACAATTGTTTCTTTACGCCAAAATATGGGTGAAAGCCAGTTAACCTTGATCGTTGTTTTACTTTTTCCTCGTCTGTTATTTTGATCGTGACAATTGTTTTATGACTATTCACTTTATTTTTAAATTTTTAAATAATTATACAACTTTTTTGGAGCAAGTTTATATAATGGTCTTCCTTTGTCATTATTGTTATTCAGGATGTACCAGAATACATATAAATTATAAAGCTAAGCAAGCTTACATTGTTACATTGTTTCTCCCTTTTGGGAATATGATATCTTAGATAAAATAATGGAAAAAAACTTAGAATATCACGTGTACACTTTATGCTGAGCCTGATTGATATCATAATCATGTACTGAAAAATACCCCATTTGGTAGTTTTGTAACCACGGTAATGAATATGCTATTTGTACTCTTATCTTGAGTAGCTGTATTATACAAACTGGTATAGTTAAAATGTCATATTGTAAATACTCCACTCTATTTTATGTTTTAATAGATAAACTGTTATTACTCTAAACATCATATTCAGGTGCATTCAATGAAATCCGATAAAGATTTTTTGTTATTTACATTAAGTTGAAATTTGAGTAAAGTTATTTTTGTACCACAAAATGCGTAGTATGAATATAACCTGGTACTAAATTTAATACTAATCATGAGATGTGCAAAAAAACATGCTGTTGAACAATGGAAGAAATTTGGTAACTAAACTTTCTCATCGGACTTATTGAAAGCTAACTGGTTCATGAAGATCTCAAGAGTCATGTTGATTTTATGAAATTTCTACTTGTTATGATAAAATGATGACAAAACATGCTGCACAACATTCTTATTCCTTAATATTTTTTATGAAAGTTTGAATAGTGTAAATCATGGTCTCGTTTGTGGGCCAATCGTGTTGGTCCTATCAGAGCTTATCAGATCTTGAGGTCTGTCGTGGCAATCATGTTGATCTTAGAATCTTTTTAATGGTTACATATAATTTGTTTTGGAAAGAAATGGGTATTTTTTAAGATTATGGCATATCAAGGCAATTTCAGGTCACTCAAATATGAGTTCACCATGATCTTAAAAAATACTGATTTCTTTCCAAAGCAAATTATATGTATGTGTCAGTTACTTTGTTGAGACGGCTCTCCACTTTATCTGATGAGAAATGAAGAAGTATTAGAGAATATATGAAAGAAAATGCTACCTGGACCGAGCGTTTGTTTACTAAATTTGTTCCACGCATATGGTATAGGCACCGTGTATTATAAACAGTGTTTAATAAAATACTGACGTGTTAATTAAATGTGATATATTAGTGTCTTAACTGTGCTCCAAATTCGATGATTTAAATATTTTTATACACTGTGCTTTCAACTGTTAATGTTGATCTAACAAACATGTACTGTGAGAAAGGTTGTTATTGAATTTTGCCATTTATAACTTGCAACTTGATGCCTACTCTTGCATGCTGTAGTTAATTGTTTTCTAATTGGTGTATGACTGGTGCGTGTCATATATATTTAAGTGAACTGAATTAAAAATTTACTCTGTGATATAAAACATTTTAATTAGTTGTGAGTTTTTTTGTAGTAATCAAATATACAGATCATTAAAAGTACTGACACCAAGTATTTGTACTCTTATAATTATATGTGTAAATAGCTGAAACTGATATATGTGTGATGTTGAAATTGACAGTCATTAACATCTGTCCATAAATTCACAAAAAAACTGCTTTCTTAGAAGGAGGCATCCATAATGTTTCATAAGAATGATGTGAAATTCCCTGAATTCAGTATAATAATGTTTATAAAATATATATTTAAGTCTTGGAATTAAGCAATATGTTAATCACATTTCAACTTGAAGCCTTAAAGGTCATGTACATGCAGTTCCCTGCTAGTAGAAACTTCTATATATAAGTCTCTGCTACGTAATGAAATATAATCACTTAAGTTCATTATTTTATGATGTATTCTTTCAACCGATATTACTATTTATGTTGACGTCAACTACACTATGATTGATGTTAGCATATATACTACTGTACACTCATCTGTTCTAAGAAGTTCATTATATGTGTAGTTACATGTATTAATGTCTTTAAAAATGAAGATTGTCTCTACATGTACATTTATTTATAGGAACACTTAAAATTTGATTGACTCTTTAATGTTCCATATGTTCATGTACAAGTTTGTTGAGCTAATGATGTCTTCTAGTGTCACTACCATGGCATGTACGCCATGATGTAGACCAGGATAAAACATTGGTTGTATTATTAATAAATCAATTCACAGTATGTTAAACCAATCTGGTTTGCTGTTACACAGCTGAACTTTTAATAATGGGTAGGAAGGTACATGTAGGTATTGGCAGGCATTTAATTTTTAACTGAACAAAACAGCTCAAATAAAGAATGAAAAAAAATTGTCCAGTGTGTTAAAACAAATTCAGGGTCTGGAATCTTTTAAAGCCCCATGAGCATTTTGCTTTAAAAATATATATGCAAAAAACAAACATTTGCTGATATTATCCCAAGATAATAATTACCGACGAAACTTCTAAAACACTTTTGCTTTTGTAAATTTGAAATATATAGAGCGCATGACGTCACTTTACGCTGTGTGCATAATATGACTGCGGGAAAAACAGCTGTTCTATAAATAGTATTTTTCAATGATATTGAAAAAAATACGATAGTGGTTTTGGAAACATATTTTCTTGCTATAAAGTATGCACGTGAGGAAAACACACCGGTTTACTCTGATATAGGACAAATAGAAACTATTAGACCCACACATTTATATGCTTATGGGACTTTATTGAGTTGGCCATGCAACTGTTATCCAACAATAGTTCAATGAGATAGTAGTTGTTCTGACTGTACTAAAACCATACTGAGGTAAATCATGTTGGGTGAGATCTTATATGAAAACTGATACTAACATCTATATTGTGTCACATAAAGGTAACTGTTGGGAAGTTCTATATATACTAGTATAATGTTTATAATGGATGTTGCACAGTATGGTAGTGTCATTTGCCTGCTTAGTTCGAAAGATTGAGTGTTTGGATTTCGTGCTCAAGTTCTTGAATTTAAATCCTGGGTCGTTCACATGTGTGTTCTCTGTTAAGATCTGATTTAAGACATTATATCGAGGGCCGTTCATTATCTCGTGCTTATCCTCGTGATTCAATCATGTAAAGCAGTAAGTTGATATTTCCTTGCAGAGGATAAGTTGATACTGGTGCATATCTTACTAGTGATTTCTAGCCCGGCACTGCTGTTTAAATCCCACATTATAGGAAGCTGTCCAGCTGGTTTATGGACAGTGGGTGGTTCTAGTCAGGTCTGGGGTCTTCATCCACCCGTAAAGCTGGAAAAGTCTCAAATTGACCCTGGATGTTGGCTGGACGTTATACCGTAGATGAAATCAAAGTAGAATCTACTGAAAGTACTCATGGAAACTGAACTTTATAGACTTGCACTGTAACATGGAATGGGAACTAGTTAAACAATTGCCTGGCAAAAGTAGACAGACATAGTACTTTGGTCCGCATAAAAATTCATTCGCGCTGAACGAGTGACAGCTATGGAAAGCTGAACTCATATTATACTTTATAGATAAATGAGAGATTGAACTCATATTATATTTTATAGATAAATGAGAGATTGAACTCATATTATACTTCATAGATAAATGAGAGATTGAACTCAATTTATATTTTATAGATAAATGAGAGATTGAACTCATATTATACTTTATAGATAAATGAGAGATTGAACTCATATTATACTTTATAGATAAATGAGAGATTGAACTCATATTATACTTTATAGATAAATGAGAGATTGAACTCATATTATACTTTATAGATAAATGAGAGATTGAACTCAATTTATATTTTATAGATAAATGAGAGATTGAACTCATATTATACTTCATAGATAAATGAGAGATTGAACTCATATTATATTTTATAGATAAATGAGAGATTGAACTCATATTATACTTTATAGATAAATGAGAGATTGAACTCATATTATACTTTATAGATAAATGAGAGATTGAACTCATATTATACTTTATAGATAAATGAGAGATTGAACTCATATTATACTTTATAGATAAATGAGAGATTGAACTCATATTATACTTTATAGATAAATGAGAGATTGAACTCATATTATACTTTATAGATAAATGAGAGGCGGAACTCTGTTCGAGATAGTTTGCTATAAACACTTAAGTACGGATGTGGTTAACAATGGCTGGTAAATTAGAGAGCTGTCTCATCAGTCATTTTCAATTTTCATGAAATAATTAGTGAACATTATAAATTTGCATAATAAAACTTAAAAGGTATTTTAATTTTACACATGACTGACTCTATAATCAGTTATACATGTATAAACCCATTGTGCATGTGCTATGTTTAGTGGTTCTTGAATAAACAATTACCGGTATGAATGATTAATGTACCAGAAAGTAAATCTTGTGTTTTTCTATGTTGTTGAATACATACATATCATTAATTGGATTATACATGCTATGTTTATCTTATGTTGACAGCACTGAAATTATTGTAATATTTCATACCAACACCTTTTTAGTGGTAAATTATTTATGTGCAAATTTCTGCCATGTTCTTTGTGTTCTGCTTATAACATAACTTTAAACATTAAGGAAGTTTATGTTGTACATTAATTTTATATGTATGGATAAACTGTATAACATCTTCAGTCAGTCAGTTCAACTAAGTCCAGATTAAAATGTCAGAGACTTTTCTAGGAGGTCCACATTATGTAAAAAATATTTCAACTAAGTCTACATTATGTCAGATGCATATTAAACAGTATCTACCATAAGACAATTATCCTTTTACCTAATGTATTTCGATCAGTCAAAATGATTTACACTTTGATATACGATCAAACTTGTGAACAAAGACCTTTGAAAATGACAAAATGTTGCTTTTATTGACATGTGGCCCTTATTTGGAGGTCATTTTGTTATAAATACCCTCATCAATGACAGTTTTAAAAACAGTGACCTTTATTCACAGGGTGGCTTTTATTTTCGAGGTGGCCACTTCATGATCATCTATGCTCTATAAATGTGGACACAAACTAGTTACCAATATGTTTGACAGTATCTAATTAGTGTGAGATTGAAATTTGTCTTGAAATTGTTAACATGAAATGCTGTAATATGGGGAACAAAGATGACAATCCAAAATGACATCAGTCCTATTTTTAGCTCACCAGAGCACGAATGTGCTCAGGGTGAGCTTTTGTGATCACCCTGCGTCCATCGTGCGTCGTTACAATTACGTGGCGTCCATGTTTACTTAAAACAACATCTCCTCCTATACCGCTATGCGGATTGCAACCAAACTTGGCTGGAATAATCCTTGGGTGGTCCCCTTTCAAAGTTGTTCAAAAAATTAAATTTCATTAAAAATTCTGGTTGCTATGGCAACAAATAGAAAAAACTTAAAAAATCTTCTTGTCTGAAACCACAGGGCCTAGAGCTGAGATATTTGGTATGTTGCATTGTCTGATGGAACTCTACAAAGTTTGTTCAAATTATTCCCCTAGGGTCAAAATTGGCTCCGCCCCGGGGGTAACTTGATTTTACATAGACTTATATAGGAAATTAAAAAAATCTTCTTGTCAAAAACTACAATGCCTAGAGCTTTGATATTTGGTGTGTAGCATAGTCTAGTGGACCTCTAACAAGTTTGTTCAAATTATTGCCCTAGGGTCAAAATTGGCCCCGCCCTGGGGGTCACTTGATTTATATAGACTTATATAGTAAAATTTAAAAAATCTTCTCCGAAACCGCAAGGCCTAGAGCTTAGATATTTTGTATGTGGCATTGTCTAGTGGACCTCTACCAAGTTTGTTCAAATTATGGCCCCGGGGTCAAAATTGGCCCTGCCCTGGGGTTTATTCTATTTTATATCTAGGAAAATTTTAAAAATCTTCTTCTCCGAAACCACAAGGCCTAGAGCTAAGATATTTGGTATGTAGCATTGTCTAGTGGACCTCTACCAAGTTTGTTCAAATTATTGCCCTAGGGTCAAAATTGGCCCCGCCCCGGGGGTCACTTGATTTATAAAGACTTATATAGGAAAATTTAAAAAATCTTCTTCTCCGAAACCGCAAGGCCTAGAGCTTAGATATTTTGTATGTGGCATTGTCTAGTGGACCTCTACCAAGTTTGTTCAAATTATGGCCCCGGGGTCAAAATTAGCCCTGCCCTGGGGTTTATTCTATTTTATATAGGAAAATCTTTAAAAATCTTCTTCTCCGAAACCACAAGGCCTAGAGCTAAGATATTTGGTATCTAGCTTTGTCTAATGGACCTCTTTTAAATCTGTTCATATAATGGCCATGGGATAAAAAACGGCCCAGATGGGTCACTTGATCTTACTTAGACTCGTATAGAAAACTTCAACAATGTTAATCTCCAAATGACCTTTTCTCCTGGTGAGCATTTATAGGGCCATCATGGCCCTCTTGTTTGAGTTATCACAGCATCAGGGACCTAGTGCTATTTATTGCAGGCTACTTGGGTTCCCCTAATGAGTTACTGGATCGTCCGCAATTTACATTTACAAAGAAAAAATTGAATAAATTTTACAGACTTTGGAAAAAAAAGGTTTTACTGTGCATGTATATGATTTTTATATGCCCGTTTGAAAAACTGGTCGTATTATGGGAACACCCACGGCTGGCAGGTGGGCGGCGTCCACAACGGTGTCCGCTCTCTAATTCAAAGTTTTATTCAGATCCTCACCAAACTCCATGGAAATGTTTATGGCCATGAGATCTCAGCTAGGTTTGATAACCAGCCCAATCGGCCCATGCACTTCAGAGTTATGCCCTTGATGCTTTGAAAAATGAATTTTGATTGGCATATTTTGTGACCTTGCACTCTTGTTATATTTTCAGTTCCCTTTCAACGACAGTCATGCACAGATGGTTGTACACTGGGCTGGGAAGGACAGCAATGTTATTATTGCATTGACCAAAGGTATATTTGTGAACATTTAGTTTGTATGTTAATAAAATAGTAGCCCATTAAGTTTACTGTCTACAGTACTTGTTGAATTATCATCATAGACAACATTTTAACATAAAATGAATGCTTTTGTTATTGTATATTTAAGCTTGCATCAGTGCTTGTAAGCTTTGTCATTTAATTATATTAAGAAATTGATTTCTACTTTCATTTAATTGGCAAGTTATTTATTCATTATTCTGTTTGAAGTGATTTATTGTCTGGTTATTTTGTACAAGTTTATGATGTGTCTTTTATTACTTACAGGAATAGAAATTGGCTCTGATTATAGCCTTAGGGTAGACACAAGTCACGTTTATGTGTCCCACAATTATGGTGAATTATTTTCAAGGATTGACAACAATCTGAGATTACCCAACGGAAGCCAGGCTGTAATCTCACAGTTCATCAACTGTCCATCTCTGAATAGCCATGTAAGTAAATCTGCTGTAAACATAATACAGCTAGACTTTGATGTTATGGCCGACTTTCAGACAAAATAGTTCTCATGTTGATTATCATGACATAGAGTTACTGAACAGTTTTCAATCAGACCTCCTCGGTGTTTGTCTAAAGAAAGTGCCTCGGTCATAATAGACAGGCAGCCATTTTGTTTTTGTTGTTCACAGGCTACTTTCCATTTTGGGAATCCCACGATGGAAACAACTTGATTCTCTTCAAATGGGAACTGATGTCTATTTTATCAATATAGCGAGCGATAAATAGGTTTGAAGGTCTGTAATTCTGAGAATAATTCTTTAAAACGAGTACCTAGTGTTAGAAAAGTAGTTACCGGAACCGCGTAACCAAAATTTGTAACCCTACACTTATGTGTGAGGCGTATTTTTCAGTTACAGAAATGCCCGAGTAGTTACGATTGAACAGTTTTATGATCAGTGATAATCAGATGAAGCACATTTATTATGGACTGTTTGGTAGTTAATACAATGAATATTTAGTACATGTAATTTTGTATACTTCTTTAATTGTATAGAGCATTGTGCTCATCAACTAATGGTATTTTAATGTTAAATTGTTTGGCTTCAGTCTATGTTTGATTATCAATATATATTTAAAGCATTATTTCATAACAGTTTATAAAGTATGTGTCTCATGTTTTATTACTGTATTGATATGGTAATTTGGTCAATACCAATATAGGTAGACATTAAAGTCAAAACATGTGATAGTCTTAGTTTAAACTTGCATTTATACACAATTTTTGAAAGAACTTCTTGAAAATTCATTTTCATATTTATTTGATTTACGTATGTATGGAGTGCTTAAGTAAATTTGTTAGTTTTAAAACAGACAAACTAATTAAGCTACCCCCCAAAACACAACATGAGTTGATATTGTGTGTTGTAAGATATGACATGTGCTGATATCAATGACTGACATTCAAACTGCATTAAGTCTGTAACAAATATGTTAATTGTAATACATTGTGATAACTTGTCTTAAAACTTTTTTTCAGTACATATTTACTGATGAACACAGCAATTTTATATTTACTACACAAGATTATGGGAAAACAATGAGCAGTGTTCAAGTACCATTCAAACCAACCAAGTTGATGTTTCACAAGTCTAACTATAGTTTAGTACTTGGTATGAATTATAATCCTACAGGAAGTTCAGATGTAAGTTGGTTAAATCATCAACCAATAAGAATCCATTGTCCACTGTGTTAAGGGATTTCCTAGTTTCAGCTTATCATGAACATTGATCATGAGAGGAGAGTAGACCATGAGTGTTGATCATGAGAGTAGATCATGAGTGTTGATCATGAGAGTAGATCATAAGTGTTGATCATGAGAGTAGACAAATATAATGTAATACATGTTTATCATGAGAGTAGACCATGAGTGTAGATAATGAGAGTAGACCATGAGTGTTGATCAGGAAAGTAGATCAGTGTAGATAATGAGAGTAGATCATGAGTGTAGATCATGAGAGTAGATAATGGGTATTGATCTTGAGAGTAGATCATGAATGTAGATCATGAGAGTAGATCATGAGTATTGATCTTGAGAGTAGATCATGAATGTAGATCATGAGAGTAGATCATGAGTATTGATCTTGAGAGTAGATCATGAATGTAGATCATGAGAGTAGATCATGAGTATTGATCTTGAGAGTATATCATGAATGTAGATCATGAGAGTAGATCATGAGTATTGATCTTGAGAGTAGATCGTGAATGTAGATCATGAGAGTAGATCGATCATGAGTATTGATCTTGAGAGTAGATCATGAATGTAGATCATGAGAGTAGATCATGAATGTAGATCATGAATGTAGATCATGAGAGTAGATCATGAATGGAGATCATGAATGGAGATCATTAGAGTAGATCATGAGAGTAGATCATGAGTATTGATCTTGAGAGTAGATCATGAGTGTGGATCATGAGAATAATGTAGATCATTAGAGTAGATCATGAATGTAGATCATAAATGTAGATCATGAATGTAGATCATGAGAGTAGATCATGAATGTAGATCATGAATGTAGATCATGAGGGTAGATCATGAGTATTGATCTTGAGAGTAGATCATGAGTGTGGATCATGAGAATAATGTAGATCATTAGACTAGATGACGAGAGTAGATAATGAATATTGATCTTGAGAGTAGATCATGAGAGTAGACAATGAGTGTTGATCATGAGTGTAGACCATGAGTGTTGACTATGAATGCTGATCGTAAGTGTGGACTGTATTTAAAGTTTTGATTTTTGAAAAAAGATGCCAAGATGTTAAACACACTGAAAATTGAAACAGACCATGAATGTTGACCATAAATCTACACACATTCATTACATTCATTCATTACACTGGTTTCCTCATTTGTTATTGATACTCATTGTTTTTGTTCTTGTTTAACTGAATATTATCATATGGATTTGCTCTGGTGGTTATATAGTGTGTATTACCTTGAAGGCAAGTACAAATGTAACTGAATCTGAATACATTACAGATATATACATGTACTTAAAACTCCATTAGATGACTTGTCTTGAGATGACAATCTTTAAGTAACTTGTCTGAGATGAAGTATAGTATGTATTTGTTGATTACCCACCAGGAAAAGTTCAGTATGAGTTAAAAAAAGGACATTCAACAACTTTAAAAACAAAATTGATTTAAATTGAGATGTTATATTCTGTATGTCAAATCCGGTTCATTTTATGTAGAAATCTCAGCTGATGTTACATGTACATAATGATTATCAGCCAACTATGGTCTGATGTATTGGTTGGTGGTTAAATTGTTTATTATGGTCTCTGCAGGTTGGTGTATAAATGTCATCTGCTGATGCAAATTTTATACTGCAAATCATGCTTTTCACTAAAACAATGAAAATTATACATTTTATTTTGAAAAAAAAACCCCAAAGATTAATTGATAAGTACAGTTTACAGATATAAGGGTAAGACAGTGTTACATGTGATAAAAGTTAGTTCTTTTATGTGCCGTGAAAGTCTAAAAATATTGATTTGAACCCTGGTTGTTTATATAGTTCAAAAATTGGTTTATGTAAATAAAATATAAATAAAGTCAACATGTGTGGTAACTGAACCGTGTAGTTCAGAGATGTTGTATCACATGTTGGGTTACCTGACTCATTGGTGAATCCATTTAAAGGTCCAAATATAGAAACACATTATTTAAGTCTCTGATGACCAGTGATTTTTTCAAAAAAATTCACAAGGGGAAATTTAGGGTAACAAATTCGAAAATGGGAAATAAATAATAACATTTATTTTCTATGGAATATGTGATTGTTTACTAGTAGTTGTTTAAATCATAAATATAAATATTACTGCATTGTAAATGGTGACAATGGTGTGAAAACTGTTATATTTTTCTTCTTTTTACATTATCATGTGGAAAACACTTCTTGTCAGGGGAAAATTCTGGCCATTTTAGGGGGAAAATGAAGGAAATTTGCTATAGGAAACTGCCCATATAAGGGCATATTAAGGCAGTATTAAAATATAGCGAACAAATCACCAACATTGATCAAAGTTATGTATGGAACAATTTACTTCCAACTTATCATAGATAATGTCAACCTCACAGACATTGTCTATTTGATACTGTTGTTTCTGACAATGGAGGCCCCTTTGAAGTGTTATAAGGCTAACTTCTTATGATGAAGAATTATTGTACATGCTAAGTTAGCAAGCCTGATAAATATCCATACTCTAAAGATATGGCCATGAAATGTGTAAACAACTTTAATCATTGCTCTGTTGAACAGACTACATTGAGGTATTATATTACAGGCAAAAAGCACTAGTAAATTTAATTGGACAATAAATCCATTGAATTTATTTATAGTTCTGACATGTTTACCAATCATTGTCATTTGAATATGTATGCTAGCATAGTGTCTGACAAATTATATTTTTTCCTTGTTGCCCACTGGGTTTAAACCAAAATTTTGAACTTTCACAAGAGTTATTCCATGCTAAGCATTAAAGGTGTAATTTCTACTCAATGAAAAGGGGGGGGGGGGCAAAGCATTGCTTTATATCATTAATGTTTGTGTAAATTTCTTCATTGGAACATGTAGTATAATGCTGTACATACTGTTTATGAGTGTCATAGTTTACTAATTTCTTCCAAAATATTTATTCAATCAAAATATATATATCATGTACTACTTGTTCTGTTCCTGTGCTAACCATCCAATAAAAACAAGCAATTCAATGTTTTGTTTCCAATATCTTTTTTATTTCTAACAATTATAAACAATGATAAATCATTAATCAACAAATGACCATTTGATTAGAAGCAATGGTTGGTCTTGAATTTTACTGTGATTCCAGATACTTTTTGTCTTATGATTTATCCAACTGACATCATTGCTGATTGACCCCTATTTGATCATTCAGTATGGGGACTGTCTTTAAAAAATATGAAATTGAATGTACAGTCAAACCTGTGTTAGTGGCCACCTCCCAAAAAAGGCCACCCTGTAAGTAAAGGCCATTCTTGTAAAAATCATTATTGAATGTTTGGAACAAAATCACCTCTGAACAAAGGCCATCTGTCAATAAAGGCCATATTTGATCTTCCCCCCCAAGGGTGGCCTTTGTTCACAGGTTTGACTGTACATTAATTAGTACAAGTAGTTCTCTGTTGTAGAGAATACTTGATTCATGCTATTTTTACGCTTATGTTTGATTATGTTAAATATTAAGATGCTTATAAGTAGTTTTGATCTTTTTATATGATATATAACATCTGCATTATTTCAGTTGTATTTGACCCAAGATTTTGGTAATACGTGGGAGTTACTGAAGACCGGAGTTCGAACATTCCACTGGTAAACTTATTGTTAATTTGATGCAATAATATTTACCAAACTTATGATAAATTGTTCGAAACCTACCTACCTAACATTTCTTTAATTGATAGTTGAATAATTGTTACAGTTATCGTGATATTCTAGCTTATGTGTTTTTCTCTCAACCCTGAGAAAATGGCCACTCATGAATTAGAACTGAACAAAAGTTACTCTTCATCAACATTTACTGATATTACGCTGTATAAACCTCAGGAACAGGTCCTTCTTCCACCTTAAGTTGGCCTTTGGTTACTTGTTCAGCCAGAATGTTTATCAGTAGGGTAAACCTGAATCTTATATTGTGCTTTTATTGTAGGGAAGACGACGCTTATGGAAAGAATTCATCATGTATCTACATACATAGAATATCCAATGATCGAGTTGGAAGTATTGTACGGAGCTGTGACTTCTTTCGATATGATCTTACCACTCTCTTATCAAATGTTCATGACTTTGAAGTACAGGGACCATACATGTTCGCTACTAGAAGAATGGTACGAATTTTGTGTATAAAATGTTGTGTACAAAGTTATGACAGATATCTTGAGTCTTGGAAATATTTTGGACCAGTCATGTCTTCTCGTTTTGTGTGTGTGACTTCACTTAAAAAAGAACCATCTCAATATCAAATCTGCTGTTTTCTGTCTCAAACATACAGGAAGTCAGTTCTGAAAGTTTTAAAAGTTTTGTTATCAGACGAGAATTTTGTAAATATTATGTTTAAAAAAAGTGAAATAATAAGTTTTTATTTTGAGACATTTTTTTTGTGGTGTTTTTCATAATGTTTGACTGAGATCCTGATAATTTTCTTCTATAATGAGAGGAATTACTGCTGTGCCATCAGAATTTAAAAATGATTTTGTCATCAAACCGTGATATGAAATTTTGCAAAGTTGTCATATATTTTGTTTATGGTCATTTGTATTTGCCTGGGCTTTTGAAGCATGCCTGTTGCAATGGAACATGAAACGTTATTCAGATTGAATATTTGTTTTGTATGATTTTATGTTATTTCTATCTGTTTGTTATTTCAGCAATTGCTAGGTGGCACTGGATATGCTCATCAAATATTTATATCCCACTACAGGAGACGATTCATCAATGCTGAATTCCCTCATGCGCTTACAAATCTGGTATGAAACCTTATCTATGGGTTCTAAAACTATCAGTGTATGAATTTATATAAAGCAGTGAATTGCTCTTTTTACAACTTTATCCCATTACAGCTCTTACCTATGAATAATTAATGTTTAATTGTTTATATAGTGTTCATACTTTATTAAAAAAATTATGAATAATAACACACTTGAAAAAGTCAAGCTATTGTGATCACTGCATTGTCTATGTCTGTGCAAACACTTCAATGTAGCTCCTAACTCTAAGAAACTATAAGAGGTAGTAACATGAAACTTCACAGCTAGATTGATTTCACTGAGGCAGTGTGACGCTCTTATTGCTTTTAAACAGTATGATCTATCTGAAGAATCTCCTGTGGTCAAGTTATTATTGTCTCTAACTATTAATCACTTGCCCCTCATAACTGTGAGTTTCATTCCCTACTAGAACCTGAAGAAAATCACACATGAGGTATCATCCTAGCTTGCTTACAGGAGGTCAGTTCTACCCAGGTGTATTCCTCCAATGTTAAAGCTGGAAATGTTATCTTATGATCCTGGCTGTTAATCCTGACTGTTAATCCTGACTGTTAATCATGGCTGTTAATCATGGCTGTTAATCCCCTAGGACAAAATTATTTGGATTGTATTTTCAGGATTACTATGTCGCTGATGCCTCTGAGGACCAAATATTTATGTGTGTAGGACATAATGGATCCAGGACTCATCTATACATATCTGAAGCAAACAGTACAAAGTTTAGCCAGTCTCTGGAAGATATTCTCTACTTTAACCCTAATGGTTCATTAGGCCATACATGGCTTCAGTATGTATACATTGTATATGATTGTTATACAGTGCAACCTCTCCAAAGCAACACCCTTTGGGAGTAGCAAAATTATGTTGTTGTTAAGAGGTTGTTGCTCTAGAGAATTAAATGAATAGTTAAATTGTGCGGTTCAAAAAATCATGCTGTTGTTGAAGGAGGTTGTTGCTCAAGAGAGGGCTACTCTGGAGAGGTTGTATCGTATATCAGTTTATTCTCATACTTTCTGCAGATAGTTCAGTATACTGATATATTATTCATGTCACTCATTCAGGAAGAAATCTGAGGCTTCCTGATCATTTTTTTTTATTCGTGTTCAGGTAGACATGTCTAGGTTGATACTGCAGCTACAGATGTATGCAACATATGCATGTTTATATTTTACTTTTGAGATTGTTAACGACTGCGTAGTAAATTTTCGGTAATTTTATACCTTATGATGAATATGTTTACATAAAGCAAAGAGAAGCATTGAAAATCTGATATCCAAAAAAGACTTACTTGGATATAATTATATATAATTGTAGATTTTACACAGACAAACCATTCGCTGACCTGCACAAAGTTCAAGGTATAAGAGGTGTATATATAGCCACCCAGCTTCTCAATGGTACACTGGGTACAGATCATCAAAGAACATTAATCTCATTCGATAAAGGGGGAGAATGGCAGCTGGTTGTGGCCCCAGAGAGAGACATCTTTAACCGCCCTTCTAACTGTACTGTGGTAAGTCTCCAGAAGCTTCTATAGTTAATCTGTTTGTTAAGACCTACTTTGATGGAATGAAAACAATTCTTCATTCAAGGGCTGAAAATAAAAATAAGTGTGTTTGGATAAAATGATTTTTGGGGGGGGGGGGGAATATTTTTACTATTGTTATAATTTTAGTAAAAATTACCTACCTACCTACCTACCTACCTACCTCAGTGCTAAAATTCTGGGTCAGAACACTCCAAACAAACTTATTTTTCAGCCAAGTAGGTTATGATGCAGATGTTCATAAATCTATAGTGATCCATTATCCTGGGTGTTCTCTGGCATAGGTCTGACACTAAAGCTATAGGCTTTGAATATATGTATCACTCTAATACATATTTTGAGATATTTCTCTACATGTGTCTCTACTGTACCTTTCTTTGATAGAGCTTCATACTGCACTCTATGATAGCTTGTTGAATATCATGGTATAAACCTACTAAATTATATACAGGGTACTTTAACATTGCTTGGCTTAATGTACTTCTCGTAATTTTCTGTTTCTGGTGTGCTTAGTAATAAATTGTGATTTATTTGCTTGGAACTTGTCTGAATGAATTGATTAAACAATTAAAAAGCATTTACTTGATGCTCAGATCTTATACCTTCAGATTAAGAATGTTATATATATAAGTGATGCTTATTATGATTCTTTTCCTCATTCAACCAAAAAAGCATAGATCTAATACATTGGTTTATTGTTTTTTATCTGCTCTCACAGCAAAAGGATGCTTACACTGTAACAGAGGTAATATTTCTATATATGTTAGATACCTAGTACTGTTTTATTTATTTAACACTAAGAGGCAAGCTTTCTGTGATGATAGTTTCTGTCTGTGTGTAGGTTACATCGTCTGTTGGTTTAGATTATAATTTGTCTCGGCTATTATGTTAAATCAAAGAATTGAAAATCAAAGAATTGTAAATAATTGTTGTAGTTTTATAGACATGTTATTGCTCAGAAAACCTATTTTTAAACTGAAAAATCATATGATTCCTTGTTTGTGAAGAAAAAATGCTATTTACAATGATCATGTTTTGGCCTGTTGACTGCTGCAAATTTAAATGACTGAAATTATTTTATACACATGAATGTTATGTTTTAGACCGATTTACATAAGTATTCCCCACTTTGTAGGGATATATTTATATTGTCTCTTGTTCATTGTTTTTCCTACCTTGTTTTTATCCTGACTGTACTTAATTCTTCAGTAACCTTTAACCATGCATACTAACAGATATTTCAAGGGCTCAGCGCAACACTATCGTAACTTGTTCTTATTTCAATATGAGTTACGACACTCTTGCATTGAACCCTCGATTTGTTATTACAATCACATGCACTGATATTAAACTCACTATAATTTCAAAAGATATATTAATTATAGTTAAACTTTATGTTTTTCTGGATCACATTTTATTTTTAGTGTTAATTAGGTGTAAGAAAAGTGTTTGTTTCTTTTACCTGACTTTCCTAAATTTTTCCCCACTACCCTCGACTTTATTAGGCTTGAGGAAAGGTAAAATAAATCCCCTTTTTCACCTTTCCGCATACTTTCAAGAGACAAATAGAAAAATATCTACCTATCTACACTATTTTTATGAGCATGTAATCTGAAACGAACACTTTTTTAGACTGTAGTTGAACACCATACTGCCATGTGATAAACTTATTTTTTATTAATGAATGAAAAATTCATCATTTTGTTGTGAAATATTTAAATTTACTGTTGTAGTCAGTACTTAATCACATTAACCACACTTTTACACTTTATTTTGTATGATCATAGACCAGGAAGTGTAAAAGTTATAGTCATAAAAATCTTTTAATATTCTCTCATAAGGAAACATAGAGTAGTGATGGTAATAGAGTAATATAAATGAAACTTGATGATTTTCAACGGAAACTTCTCCAATTTCTATTGTTTTATATCATAAACAGTGGAGAGGGGAAGCATCAGATGATTTATTCTCAGCTGTAAACTTTATATGTTAAACAATAATAATCTGTGATTGCAGTTTATAATATATTTGTTTTTTATCCCGTGGGAGAGAAAATTGACATCCACTTTGATTTTGAAAACAAATTCTTGATAAATTATTATTAATTCATATTTAATTTAGAGCCCATATTTTTAATCCAATTATACAATTTCTCTCTTTTGTGTCTCATTAATCCTAGTCTAATGGATTTGTTTTATGCAAATATGGAGTATTGATTATTCAGTCAGACCTGTGTGAGTGGCCACTTCCAAATAAAGGCCACCCTGTGAATAAAGGCCATTCTTTAAAAAACTGATAATGATTATTTACAATAAAATGACCTCCAAATAAAGGCCACATGTCAATACAGGCCACATGTCAATACAGGCCACATGTCAATACAGGCCACCTGTCAATACAGGCCACATGTCAATACAGGCCACCTGTCAATACAGGCCACATGTCAATACAGGCCTCATGTCAATACAGGCCACATGTCAATACAGGCCTCATGTCAATACAGGCCACATGTCAATACAGGCCACATGTCAATACAGGCCACATGTCAATACAGGCCACATGTCAATACAGGCCTCATGTCAATACAGGCCTCATGTCAATACAGGCCTCATGTCAATACAGGCCTCATGTCAATACAGGCCACATGTCAATACAGGCCACATGTCAATACAGGCCACATGTCAATACAGGCCACATGTCAATACAGGCCACATGTCAATACAGGCCACATGTCAATACAGGCCACATTTCCCAAGGTTAGTCTTTGTTCACAGGTTACACTATAGTTCAGATTACTTTTTCATAAAGTTTGTGAGAATTCAATTCAATAATTGCTTAACATTGATATAAAATAAATTTGTAACATGTTTGAACATATTTTTGATAGTTGATTCTGACCCAGGCAATGTGATGCATTGACTGCTTCATGAACATACTGCCATAATTATACTGGGTTCATGGTTATAAAACTTCAGATCAGTCTCAAAGCTTAAATCCCATAACTTGTCTTTTAAGCTTCCTAAGTGAATTGTGAACAGACTCTAACGAATTTATTGAAACATTATGCTGTCAGTATTCATTGAAATGAAGACTTTGTATTAGATTTTAAAGTTTTAAACATAAGTCAGCTCGATCTTTTCAGCAAAATAATACTATGAGAATGGAATTGAGATTTGAGTTCAGAGACTATTTTCAAGTTTATGACCTCTGGGCCTGGTATATTAGTGTATGGCAGCCACCATTTTCACATTAATACTCATCCTAATGAGACGCTATAAAACCATGTCGGTTTTGAAATCAATTTTTTGTTGCATTGAGACAAAATATATCCATGTCGGTTCATAGGTAAGATTTTCTAGGAAACAATTTGATAGGTTGGTATAAATCTATTATGTATATAATTGATCAGTACTTGATTGATGATGTTTACATTCAAATATGAATTTGTCAGCTGATCAGATTTGCTGAATATTATTTTGCCCAATTAGTCAAAGACTTAATCTTGATATCATGTTATTTACAAACTATAGAATACTTTCTTCCATTCTCCTGCTTTTATTTCAGTAATAAACTTACAATGTCTACATTCTCTTCATATTTAAACCAAAAATATTCTGATTTTGTTGTTACCTGTTTTCAAACAAATCCCATTTTCTCACACCTTTATGATTTTATTTCAGAATAACAACTGCTCCTTACATTTAACACAAACATTTGACCATCTCACTGTGGCCAGTAGAACAGCTTCAATATTATCCAAAGAGGCAGCTCCAGGAATTATTGTAGCCACAGGAAACATTGGTGCCCGTATCCACATTGATAGTACTGAAGGGATATATCTGTCTGCTGATGCTGGGTACTCGTGGCATCAGGTAGTTGACTTGTATACACATTGTAATGAATTTCTATCTATTTTCATCATTGTCATCATGTTTAAGATCTGATTGTAACCTTGTGTTCTAGTAATGCTTAATGTCAAACATAAAGATGAAAAATAACCAGACTGTAAAAATTATTGTACACGACTTGAAAAAAACAACATTCTTTAATAATTCATGAAATATTTCACGATTACATGAAAAGAAGTCGACTACATAAAAATGAAAATAGATAAGGCCTTGCTTTCCTTTATGGTGAATTATCTGCCCTTGAAATGACCAAAAATAAACAAAAAATTCAAATTCAAGGGCAGATAACTAAAAACGAGATCAATGACCCCCAATTTGTTTTCACTTAAAATGTTTCTGTTATCATATGCTACGATCATGCAAAGTTTAAAACAATTCTATTGATCAGTTTTTATTTTGCCTGTATGTTTATGTGAAAAAAGTAGTGAACTGTAGCAAATGTCTTTAAAGGTATTGCGATCCGTTCAATGTTCTTGTTTCTGTATTCCGTAAGATAACGGATCACTGGTTGTCTCATCTTTACAAAGCAGTAATCTTTTTCTGTTAAAATGCGCATAATGATAATAATAGTTTAAACTACCATTCAGTTATTCTTTCTTAATGGTAGTGTTTTTATTTTTGTTGCCTAGCAACCATTATAATGAATCTACAAAAAGACTAATTGTACTTATGAGTGAGAGATGGATCTTGGAGAAGTATAATTATGTGTACATTACAAAGTAAATCTTGCAAGTATTAATATTTCATGGAGAAAACAAAGAATACGGCTATTTGACCTTGAATGATGTAATGTTTATGCATTAATTCCACTATGTCATGATACTTTTGTAGGTGTTACAAGGAGTTCATTTATTTGCTCTGGCTGATCATGGAGGCGTGATTGTTGCAGTGCGTGCTGTTGAACTAACCAATCAGATTGTGTAAGAACTCTTTTACAGTTTTACAAACTAGATTTCATTTTTTAAAATTTACCTCTGTCGGGTGAAGTCAAGAGTTGTGCATTAAATATGTTACTGAAACAAATAATTCTGAGTTTTTTTTGTATCTTTGGGTCTTTTTTAAAAAACAAGGCCCGCCCGGTTAGCTCAGTGGTTAGAGTGTTGGTCTACTGATCAAGAGGTTGTGAGTTCAAATCCTGGATGAGGCTTACACTGAAGATATTACATCCCATGTTAAATTGTCCTCCACATCTGTATTGTGTGGGGAAGCTTGGCAGTAGCTTGCGGATAGAATGTGGTTAGTACTGGTTAAAACCTAGATGAAGTCCAGGGAAGCTGATGAAGATAACTGCCCAACACAATATAACTGAAATAATGTTGAAAATGGCGTTAAATCTGATGAAATAATAAATAAATCTTAGAAACAAGAAATGATAAAAATAAAGATACCTGAGTTAGCCTACCTTTTCTATGACTGAAATATAATGTACTATATAGTAAATATATTTATTTGCTCTGAAACAATATTAACATACTGCCTTTCTTTAGCCACATCTCGTAAAATATTGATAGATGCACTTTTTCTTATTTTTATACCCCCAGATATGAAATATATGGGGGCTATATTGGATTCACGCTTGACGGTCGGTCGGTCGGCCGGTCGGTCGGTCCGTGCGTCTGTAGACACAATTTGTCCGGAGAATTTCTCAGCAATTACTCACAGGATCTCAATGAAACTTCACAAAAGTGATCAGTAGTAAGCCTAGTTGTGCATGCTTAAAGCAATTTTCGTTCGGATTAATTATCACTGAGTTATAGCCTTTTGTTGTTTTTATACAGTATATACAATAGGCAAATTTTGTCCGGACAATTTCTCAGCAACTACTCACAGGATCTCAATGAAACTTCACAGAAGTGATCAGTAGTAAGCCTAGTTGTGCATGCTTAAAGCATTATTCGTTCGGATTAATTTTCACTGAGTTATAGCCCTTTGTTGTTTTTATGCAGTATATACAATAGGCAAATTTTGTCCGGACAATTTCTCAGCAACTACTCACAGGATTTCAACGAAACTTCACAGAAGTAATAAGTAGTTAGCCTAGTTGTGCATGCTTAAATCATTTTTCATTTGGATTGATTCATTGAGTTATAGCCCTTTGTTTTTTTCTACAATATATACAATAGGCAAATTTTGTCCTGACTATTTCTCATTGACTACTGCCAGGAATTCAATAAAACTTCTCAGAAGTGATGAGTAGTTGGCCTAGTTGTGCATGCATTAAGCTTGTCTTGGTTGGTTAAATTTATACTGAGTTATGGCCCTTTGTTGTTTTTTATACAGTGTATATACAATATCTCAGTAACTACTCATAGGAATTCAATGAAACTTCACAGAAGTTATAAAAAGTAAGCCAAGTTGTGCATGCAATAACCAGGTTTTGTTTGGATTAATTTTCACTGAGTTATGGCCCTTTGTTTTATACAATTAGGTAAATTTTGTCCGTACCATTTCTCAGCAACTACATGCAGGAATTCATTGATAAGTGATAAGTAGTTTGCCAAGTTGTGCATGTCCACAATAGGTTTTGTCCAAGTAAATTTTAATGAGTTATGGCCCTTTGTTATGTTTTATATAATGTATATTTAGAAACTAGTCAGGATATATCTAAGCAACAATTTGCAGGTATTAAAAAAATGAAAATGCATTATATTTCCCTCTGTAAAATGTTACAATAACTGTGTCAAGGCCGCATCTGGGGGTATTCATCACCTTTAGTGATAGTTCTAGTTTGCAATATCATGGGAATGTTTTTATTTCAAATAAAAGTCATTTTCACTAATAAGACATATTTCTATGTAAAATTAGACCTACTTTAATTTTAATGTCCAAAAAGCTAATGGGGCTTTAAAGTGAAAATATCAAACTGTAACTTATGATAATATCAAACACACTCCTCATCATTTTCCGTTATATAAGAATCAGAGATAAAACCTTATTGTTCAGAACTATGTTATCAGCTCATTGTGGAGTACATCCTGCTCCTTAAGTATTATTTGGATAATGATACTTCTTCCTTTACAAGGAAACTATTTAATTTGTCATGTATATATTTTGCGGATGTGTTGGGATTGTGCTCTCTTTATATGAGAAAATAGGGGGTTGCTTAAGGATGGGAGTCTAGTACTGGTTCTTCCCAGGAACGATCATTAGCTGAAAAGTCTGCCTCCAGAACACTGACTGTTGAAAAGGGGCGTAAAAGTAAAAAAAAAAACATGAGCTATAAACAAACATGGGAACATGCTGTTCATTTACAGTATTTCATTCTCTCTGTATAATGATAAACATAATGGTAATGGTAATTATAAGAAATAATGTTGATGGTAATGAGTTGTGGTGGTGGGTGGTGGTGCTGCTGCTGATGATGATGATAATAAATATTGATACTATACTTAATGGGGTAACATAGTTGGGTCTTCCCTGTGGACCTCTGTGAATACTGAAATACATACAATCACAAAGATATGAAAAACCTTCATGCACAGGAAATCAAACAGTCATGTATTCAATTAAGATTTTCTTAATTGCTTTGTGTAATTTATCACAAACATTGATATTGGTATTATATAAAATAAAGACATGACAGTAAATTCATCTAATACATTTGATGTACCGTACTTGTTCAGGTATTCCACTGATGAAGGGGAAACTTGGAAGACATACAATTTTACCACCTCACCAATCAGAATACATGGCATCCTGACAGAACCAGGGGAGAAAACTACCGTATTTTTCTTATTTGGTTCTGCACCGGATCATCACTCGTGGAGAGTGATCTCCCTTGATACCAGATCTGTATTCCGTAAGTATTTAACCAGTAACTTCAGGATATATAGTGAGGCAATATGGTGAAAAAGTGTTCATTTTTTGATAAAGGCACCAAACTTGGCGAAATTGTCAGACGGCATTTCAATATTTTTTTAATAATGGCTGCCATTTCCT
Organism: Lutraria lutraria; assembly: GCA_964023205.1. Classification (NCBI taxonomy): domain Eukaryota; kingdom Metazoa; phylum Mollusca; class Bivalvia; order Venerida; family Mactridae; genus Lutraria; species Lutraria lutraria. Next base: position 32,101,705 of record OZ026843.1, read on the forward strand.
GATGGCCACCAAAATGACTGCCAGATCATAGAAAATAAGCCTGTGTTGTTGATGGGATTCAATTTATTGATATTTTATGCTGCAAGGATTCAATTAGTTCAAGTTGTAAGAAAATTGTGTAACAGATTCATTGGGTAGATATGTTGGATTATATTTGGGATCTGTTTGACAGTAATTGAAATAAATCAACTGATCATTGTCTTGTAGAATACCCATGTGGTGACGATGATTACAAGGAATGGTCACTTCCAGATGACACACCATTTCTTGGTAAGGATATGTACATGTAATTCAATATGGAGCAAATTTATTATAAAATTTAGGTCGTAGATTTTGAAGAACTAAACACTTTTCATATAGTGAGTAAATATATGGAATAAGAATGAATTTTTCTCTGGGGTTGAATGTCGCACCAATATCAGGGGTCATTGAGTAACATTTCCAGCTCTAACAATTGAGAAAGACTTCCGGACACCTGGATAGAACCCTGAACTTCTGTAAGCTGGCAGACAACTTCCTTACATGTGAAATTTGGTCCTGGGTGTGATTTATAATCACTGTTGTGAGGGAATTGGTATTACTGGTCAGAAACCATGACAACTTGACCAAGGAGGCCCAAAGGATGAATTATTGTTTCTTGTAACACATACAAATGATACATAATTATAACATGTATGTTGACCTATTTTATCACAGGGAAGATGAATCAATTCTTTATCACTCTTAATTACTCTTATTTTGTAACTTGCCAGTATTTTAGTTTTGTTTTTTTTTGGAGAAAATGGTAGAATTTCATCTCAGATTATATTTGTATCTGTATCCATGACAACTGTATGAAGACTTCAATGTTCCACTTCTACCTAGCCATATTCCTTAATGCCACCCAAAATTCAAGAGCTTGTTGTTTAGTAATGTTTTGCTTGTAAATGATGACTGTCAGTTATTGGAAGATGGTCAGAGAAGGATATAAAAGTATTAAATGTCTATACTGTATATTTCAGGTTGTCTCCTAGGTCGTAAGGTTATTATAGAGAGGCGTATTCCACGCACTAATTGTTACAATGGAAAGGACTATACTAGAAAACAGACTGCACGAAACTGTTCTTGTACCAGAGAAGATTTTGAATGGTTAGATAAATAAATATATATGACTGAGGATATGCATATCTTCATTCAGAATTTTTTTTCCCAACATCTACATTGAGGATTTGATATATACCATGATTTATATCATAATTATAATCTTTAGTAATTGATGCAAAGGACTCTGTTGAAATTAATTACATGTGTTTGGCTCTAATCACAATGTATTCATATTTTATTCAAAATCTTTCATTTAAACATCAAATGACGTAATTTTTAACTTGCCAATTTTTGGACAAAAAGTCTAGCTATTGTGATCAATGCCTGTGCAAAAACTTTAACGTACAGTATGGTTTGGGTGATTTGTCCAAAAATTGCGCTAAGCCACAGGTAGATCGCTTCAATGCCGCAATTTGAATTTTGGCCGTCGCGTTCAGTGCGACGATGATCGAAGGTGACCGTTACCACTGAAGGGCAATAATTCGCGGTGGATTGCAGCGACGATCGCTCAACCCGGTGATACGCGATGTCGCCTCTTTAGTTTACTCAAAACTTACAAATTTCTTGTCAGTAACAGTGTTATTCACACATTATTTAATTGCGCTTTTGTGAACAAATTGTTACCTGATATGTGTGAAAAATTAGCGTTGACATAAATTATAATCAACGAGTGTTGAGAACTTAATAGTAGTTGATGAGCTTTAATTAATCTGTTAGCTTTGTATATTATTGTGCGAAATAATATTACATGTAAACAGTGGACTGGTTTTATTGATTAGAGCACCGACCTACATAGGTAAAATGAGAGACTGCGACCCGGTCTAAATAATGATTCTCGCCCTGGTACTCGATATATAAAACACTAAAAATAGACATATGAATCTCGCCCTGTACATAATGCTGCATATGTAAAACATGGCTACACAGTTTACAAATTTGCTTAGCAATTTGCCGTTTTTTCTACATATTTACTTCAAGAATAGGATTTCCTACTTGACAAAATTTAATCAGATGCCTGGATTTCTGTCGGTCTTGGCCGACCGACTTAGTAAGTGTGGAATCCTGAATTATCTTACCATGTGACTGTTTTTGGAAAATGAACAGTCAACAGAAAGCGAAAGTAGAAGAAAAATTCTCAATAAATATAATTTTAGTCACTTGAGAGTCGGCTTTAGACGTTTGCGAATCACCGTGATCCTTAGCGATCAAAGATTACCGTCTGATAAAATGTCTTAAAACGCGATGAATAGCGATATTGCGGTGACTCACGTTTTTTTTCCAGATCGATGCTGCGAAGAAAATCGCCGCTACGGGTGATAAATTGCCGATTACAAATGTGGGGAAAATGCGATTTCGGACAATTCACCCGAACTGTACTGTAGCTCATAACTCAGAAACTGTTAGAGCTTGGATAGACCTCACTTAAGTGCTGAACAGAGGAGCATTGGCAACGCTTGCGGCGCTCTTATTTATTCAGATCATAATAAATACATTTTATTATTTGTTCTCTGTGACTTAACATGTTGAATCTTAAAATGAATGAGGATTTCTGACTACAGTTAATTTTCATTGAAGACATTTTGCACTAGGGTATAACATAACATCAACAACTAAGGTCATTTGGCGACTTTTCCAGCTTAATTGGAAAAGGAAGCAAGACGCAATTCAAACAGCTGTAATTACTAGTCAGAAACAATATCAACTTGACTATGAAGACCCTTTCATTGGAGGCATTTAAAATTGCTGTGTATATTTTCAGTGACTATGGATACAAACCGAGTCAAGCTTTCTTCAGCAATATTTGTGTACAAGAAGAAGGTATTACGGACAAGGAAAGACATACAGTACCTAATCCATGTCCTGCTGGTACCTTTTATCCTTCTTCTCGAGGGTATGCTAAGATAAGTGGTGATACGTGTACTGGAGGAGAGGAACATAAATACTCACCTGTCATGTATGCCTGTAGAGTCAATGGTTAGTATCCTATGATCCTGTTTTTTATGGCCCTGGGATCAAATGATGCATTTATTAAATGCAGTTTCTTGTCCTGTTTTAGCTTGTCTGCTTCTGAAGAAAAGTCAATCTCTGCAGTGTTTGCATCATGCAAAAACTTTAATGTAGCTCATAACTCAGAAACTATAAGAGGTAGCAACATGAAACTTCAAAGGTGGATAGATCACAACCCTCTTGTTATTTTTCAACTTTTACCCATGTATACCAACATTGAGTGCTTTAATCTGGTTTATTTTAGTTGGTTACCTTCCTTGAATTGAATGTTGTCTACATTAGATATTTCTATTCTAAAATGTATACCTGGTACATAAAAACTTTCATATATTATTTCAAGTGTTTGTAGAACTATGCTGATAGTTTCCCCCCTTTACAGAAATTGAAGAGTTCATGCTGTGGACATCAGGAGTGTCTATTTACCGATATTTGTTCTCTGCTGGAGGTGATGCATTATTAGTGAACTCAATGTTTGCCAAAAACGTGACTGCGTTGGATTATGAATATGGTGAACAGGGATGTTTATACTGGGCTGACAATGAACTACATAAGATACAGGTAATATAGTGTATTAGTGTATACAGACTTTGGATTGTGAACAAGAAATTCGAAAAGTTACTCCTGTCCTAAGTTCGATATTACATGCAGGCAATAATGAATATGTTCCCATGTTTCAACAGTTAATGAAACTTCCACAGTTTGAATAGTGTATAATGTTACTGACATATGAAAAACATTGGGCTAACTGGTATGTAAATAACACTGTATGAGATACAAGAGTAATACAATGTAACGCCCCTCACAATAAACAAGGAAGTAATGCTTGAAATTATCATTTGTTCTCAATATCTGGACGATGTTTGTCATACACATGTCTAATAAAGAACAAAAATTGACGAGACTTAAAACTCCTGTAGATATCATGATTATAAAGTTTTACTGTATTTAATTATTCTTAACCAAATGATGAATGGTAGAATAATATATGGTCGGATTTCCTGAGTGTTAGTATCAGCAGTGATGCTGATTATGGATGAAATTAGTCATAGTGAATTATTGTGCATTTTTTATCATGCAGTTCAAAAAACAGATTTTAAAGATAACTAATGTATGTGTTGAATGATATAGCTCACATAGGGATGGACGGATTAGTGAATTAATTAGATCAATTATAGTCCTGATGTTTGTACTTTATGATATTTAAATTGTTCTCTGATTACAGAAATTGTGTGAAGATGGAAATAGTACTGTGGAGGTTCTTCACTATACAAAGCTAGGAGAAGTTGTATCTATTGCTTATGACTGGAAAGGTCTCAATATTTACTGGTTGGATAGACAATTCAAAACCATAGAGGTCTCTAAGAGGGATGGAAGGTACCGCAGACAACTGATCAACGGTAGTTTCATCACTGAACCGAATGCTTTGGCCATTGATCCATACCATGGGTAACATTTTTTATGTAGTTATATTGCTGTACTCATTTTGTGAACCACCATTTTAGGACTAAAGTCAATTATAAAACAATCAAAAAATATTCTAACATACTTGAGATGATGCTTCACTAGATGTTAAATAATGTGAGTTACAAAACAGTCTTTTGTGGCATTTTGATAATGAACACCAACAAACCTGTAATCTTTCGGACAGTTTGAGAATCAATTTTGATTCTATCTCTATAACAGTCAAACCTGTGGACCAAGGCTACACTTGGGAAAGACAAAATGTGACCTTTATTGATAGATGACCTTTATTTGTTCTTAATAATCAATGACGGTTTTGAAAAGAATGGCCTCTATTCATAGGGTGACCTTTATATAGAGGTAGGTGCTAACACAGGTTTGACTGTAAATACAACTAAGAACAAACATTGACTCGACAAGACTTTAGATTGACGCCTCTTGGGTGGTCTCTGAAAGTTAACTGTAACCAGGAATAATGATGATGATATTTTGAGTGTGTAATAATTATTGATCAATGTGTCTTACAGATGGATGTATTGGACTGACAGGAACAATATCAGTCGAGCCTGGATGGATGGTACACATTCTAGCATACAGACACTACTTACTGATTCTATGCTTGGTTGGACCAGTGCTCTAGCGATTGACTTTGTGACTGAGAGAATCTACTTCTCAGGATATGGCATAAAGTCTGTAAATTTGGATGGTACAAATGTACACACACTTGTTGAAGGTAGTAGTGATATATGGGGGATCAGATCACTTGGTATATACAAGGTATCACTTACATTACAGTTAGTATTTAGTAAATAAATCTTTAAAAAAAAAATCTTGAGATCTAGCATCCTGTGTAAAGAGCGATTTCTGCTTTTTGATTGACATTATGTAAGCCTTCTTTTCTAGATGCACCCATTTGTATTACCAATCATTTTATGGATAGTATCCAATGTCCATTTTGTGGCATATATTTATAAATCAGTATTTTAGAACACCATGTAACTCGTCAATTTTTTTTCTCAGGGGTTTAATTACACATTAGTAGCCTAGTTGCTCGGCAACTTTTTCAGCTTTAATGATGAAGAAAGATTCCAGGTTTACACCTGGATGGAACCACCTTATTTCCATAAGCTAGCTGAGTATCTTACTCACAATTGAAGTTTGGTCCTGTATGGGACTGGAATTCAGAGTGCGATCACTAGCTGATTATTAGACAGAGACCATGACCATTCGATCGTTCAGGCACACCCATCCATCTTATATAGTTCTAATGAAAATATTAACATTACATTATAAACATGGCTTCTTTTTGACGTCATGACTTTCAGTATAATAAAAGATATAGATAAAGCATTCTGGCAACCAATCATATAAAATCAGTATTTCATCGGTATGAATTCTTTGTCTTATTTCAGAATCAGATATATTGGTCTGATAGTTTTGCGAGTCAAATAAATTACTGTAACAAGGCAGAATGTAACAGTGGCGATAAGCAGACATTGTATAAGACATCAACTATTGATGAACTGAAAATATTTGATGAGAACTCACAGCGTGGTATGTTATACTACCATACAAACTTGATTTCCTCATTTAGGGTACTGTGGTTTCATTTATGTTTATTGGACTCTAATCGTTTTTCTACCTCTGCCATTCAAAATGGTGTAAGGGTACAAAGCATTACCCCTGTCTGTCCGTCTGTTCAAAATTATTGTTTTTGAGAAATACTTCATGGATTGGTTTCATATTTTACATGAAGGTGTAAAATAATATAATGCAGGTCAGATTTGATTTTTGATTTGCTCCTTTTTGACTAGCTCTCCTCCTGACACATTTCTAGTTTTGTACTAAAATGACTATCTCTTCCACACAAAAGTTTGTGTATTTGAATTCCTTTTAATATATTCCCTTTGTATTCTGATGGTTTTCAGACAATTTTGGATAGTTCATGTATATATGTTCCTATTTTTTATCAGAAGATTGATTGACAGTCTACTCAGTATTGATATAGTTTTTTTACTTAAGTAAATGTCTCATAATTATATTAACAGGTGGTAACGAGGCTTGTAAAAATGATGGTAGTTGTACTCAGCTTTGCCTTTTAAAACCAGCTACAGCAGAACTGCACGGAAAGAATCGGACATGCCGATGTGGAGAGAATGGTACATTATCTGTTATTGCTATCGGAACCGATGATGAGAAATGTTGCCCTTCTGGTGGCCTAAGCAATAACGGCACTGCCAAGTGTGTAATAAGTAATTCTACATGTTCGGAAAATCAATTTCCCTGCCGGAATGGGAAGTGTATATCGGCATTGTGGACATGTGATAGAGACAATGATTGTGATGATAACAGTGATGAACTCGACTGTCGTATGTATCTTATTCTTTATATCGTGAGATTCTATATTTCCAGTCGTTATAGACCCAGTTTTTTTTTGCTTTCCAAAATAGATTTATGTTTGATTATTTGTTAATTTTTTTTATTTATTTAGAAATAAAAAATTAAATACTTTTCAGCCTACCTGAGCCTATGTCTCAGGATGAGCTTTATAGTCTAGTCAAGTTCTGACAAATTTTGGTCGAACCCAGGACAAAATGGTACAGAAATGAAATATGGCTCATTTGAAAGCTTAGACTTTCTACAATAACAGGATAAAAATAGGACAAAATCGGATCGGCCGTTTTTCCAGAAATTCGTTTTAAGTATAGGCCATCATTTATCAAATGATACGTCAAAAGCATGTTAACTGATGCGATAACTTGGACAAATACACCAGACAAATTATAAATATCTATTAAATTTTAAAAACATGAATAATATCAGCCCTGCATAATACAAAAATACAAAAAATAAAAGTTGTTTAAGAATTAGTTGTGTTTGAAGTCAAAATTAGATGTTAAATTACCCCACCCACTTGTGGTAACATAGAATTAGACTTATCTCGTGAAAGTGTGATCAAATTTTACCGATCTTTACAACATAACCCGTAAGAAAATAGATCTCTTTCAGATTTCTGAAAAATTAGTTATCCTTTTTAAAGTCTGGTTGCCATGGCAACTAAAAATAGTTTAAAAATCCTAAATTCCTCTCCAACGCGAAAAGGTCTATAGCTTTGTTATTTGACGCCATGTCTAATGATCCCTCAATCTAGATCCATCAATTTTACCCCAGAGTCAAAATTCGCTACGATCCTGGTCTCCATCATGATATGGTCTAGCTAAGGTATTTGATTTGCATCCATCATGCATAATGGGTCTTTGTTTCGATGCGTTTAACGCTGTTTTCAACGATATTCAACGACGGCCAGTTCACCAAACCAGTATTCACAGACTCCATTCTAACAAGTACTAGCTTAATTACCATCCTACATGGAGCTGACAACTTCTCCACATAAGGAAATCAACAAGTCCAGCACACTTAACTACTGGATCATGACCGCGGCCCATTGATTCTATACCATGAAGTCCAAAATTCACACTCCTTCAGTCCAGACTGACTGCATCCCTGATCTATATATCTAAGGCCGGTTCAATTGGACTCTCGTAAGAAGAGAATACGCCAGCTGAAAGAGCTTAGAAGAGAAACCCAATCGAACGCAATCGCGGCCGAAATGTCTGCATACCACTAATCTTTGAATCGTATGGATTAACTATTGAACACTCTGACATTGTAAACAATGTATATATGAAAACTATCTTTTTTATTGTGAGTTTAAACAATAGGGTTTTAAGAAAAGGCAATTTCAAACGGTATTGTTTGTTTGGTCATGCTGTATGGTCATGTGAATAACATCTCGTCTACCTCTTCTACCCATCGAGCGGAATAGATAGAAGAGCTTCTAAAATTAGAAGACGATTTATCGAACAGTTCGGAAGAGCTCTGCCTCTTCCGATAGCTCTTCCATTTGACCAATCGAACTGGCCTCCTCTCTTTCATCGACAGCGCATAGGATCGGATTATCAATTTGGGAATATTCCCCCATTCCTGCACAAGGGCCTACTTCAGATCATGGAGATTGCCAGGGGCTGCTGGTCGACTCTGAATAGAAATTAACTCAACTGTGCAGTTGTACTTGAATTTGTTGTACGCTATTGTGAAAATATTAATTTTGTTCTTGCTGTAAAAATAATACATTCCCATTTACTTATAGGTGTCTTAATAGTTCTAATCTTAATTTCAACTTATTTCATTTATAAACACATCGATGTAAAATTTGATACGGGTTATTTCATGGAAAGAAGAGTCTTGATTGGATGATTGGTCAGTAACATTAACAAAACAACTTGTTCTGTTTGACCTCAGAGAATACGTGTAGATATATAATAATGCAATCGTATGAAGTGAACCATTTTTCAACTCACGTGAAAAAGTACTGCACTGACCGCGTAATAATCGCGTTTGAATGTATGTTTGTCATCGGCCGCAACAGATTATTGGTATTGTTGATCAACTGTTACTGTAATGTCAGATTTTATTTTGGCATATCAGCTAAATATTTGTGTAGAAGGTCTCTCTAATTTTGCAGTACAAGTATTACATGTCAACTTTCAGCCTAGAATATCATGACATTAATAGATGCAGAAAGACAATGTTTTCGGATAACAATGTCAACTTAAAAAAAATAACGAAAGTATGAATTTTAAAGTATATAAGAATATATTCGTCGGCTCTGAAAGTGTTTATCATAATTTTTATTCAATACATAACATTTTATTTTCTTTACTATCCATGATATATTTAACTATTCTAAAAATTGAAATGTCATACATACTTGGACTCAGTTGGTCTTCCTAAATAGATGAGACATTCGCTCAGAAATCTGATTTTATCCTGGTTATAAGTTTGAGTAATATTCGGTGAAAATATTCAGCCTAAATCGAAAATTACAAAGCATCTGCAGCATGTTAGTCACCTGCATGCACGAAACAACCCTGAACAGTATTGGACCAATCATCATTTGTTTGCTAACATTGCTATGAAAACTAGTAATAACTTAAACTATTTTAATAGTAAGTTGATATATTTTGATTGTTTATTCTTTACTCATTCACATTAGATGTCTAGTTTTGAAATTAGTTACCCACTTGCACAACATGCGGATTGTTAAGCTGTCATATGTTTGATAGATCCAAATCTCAGTGATTATCGAAAAGCCAGTCATTATCGTTACTTTCTCATTGGTTTACATTTTTGGAAGTTTGCTGCATTTATTTCCATTTGTATTTTCATAAAATGTCATTTTTCTGCAAGTAGTCACTCTTCATTGTTCACATATTTGATAAACATGAACAAAAATAGGAAGAAAACATATGTTCATTCTTTGTTTTTCTAGACAAATAAAGTCGGGAGTCCATGCTATAGTATACATTTTCACCCCATGTACGGTTTTGCCGCAAAAAGCGTGGTCTCATTTGATAGAAAGTGGGATACTAGTCCAATGATTCCTCTTTTGAAACGTTCAGTACAAAAAAAACAGGCTCCAAAAAGCCTTCGGTCGTGATCAACAATACATCAACGTAAGCCTGGTCAAGTATACATTAGGTTAGGACTCTTTATTGATAACCGACTATCAAAATCATGCCTTAGTATAGGTAGATATTCAGCTATATAGAGTGATTACTTAGTATATCAACTCCTAAGAACATTAAGACGATAGACGCCTGATTTATTTGAGGTCAATTAATGAAAACGACGCACTAAAGTACGAGGCAATACGGATTTTATACGCAACTATACCGGTTTTCGGATAGTCAAATTATCCGAAAATGAAAAGCTTATTTATTTTGTTAAAACTGGTCAGATTTTGGCCTATTTTATTTTTTATGTATGTTATCATATACATGATCGTTTTATAACAAAATAAATTCTGTACCATTTAGTCCTACCCCATCTGTTAATTTGACTGGACTATTAAGGATCAACGAGTGTCTGTCATTTGTCCACACTTCTGGTGTCTACACCCTAGCATCCACAGCTCTTAACCAATCTGAAGCAAACTTGGTCACAATGAAGGGCCCATGACTTTGCTATATTTTAGCTTGTTTACAATCTGTTCTCCAATTCTTATCATATACACAGTGAAAGTGTATGAAATAAAAGCCTTGGACGACTTAGATTATGGGTGAAATCGAACCAGGACTTCCATAGTTACGGGCCCTTGATCTAGAAAATTTACTATATTTTAGCTTGATTATACTTTAATTTCTTCATTAATCTTAATCATATTTACACATAATGTACATTTACCATCCGGTATTCATGAAAATTAGAGTTCATTTTTATCAATTTCTATGTAGAAACAGGTTATATGGCATGAAAAACTACATCACCTTGTCATTAATTACAGTGTAGTTGTTCTCAGGTGAGCGATATACAAATGTAGGACCATCTTGGCCCTCTTGTTGTGTACCGTGATTCTACTGTACTATAATGTACCTATGTTTTTTAATTGAGTTACACTTATTTCATATGTTTGTTTTGAATACTTGTTGTTTTAAATCTGCTTGAATTAGTTATTTTGTGTTATGATTACAGCATTCATGACTTGCTCTGCCTCCTATTTTACTTGTGGTAATGGTGATTGTATTCCGGAAAGCTGGAAATGTGATCGAGATAATGATTGTTTAGATGGATCGGATGAACCCAGTAATTGTTGTAAGTTGGAAATTTATTGTTGATTTTTTTACATGAGATTTAATTAATTACTGGTGTACCTGTGAGCATATACCACCTTTGAGTGGGACAAGATATTGTTTTTAATTTGCCAGATTTAATTGCAGAAAAGTGAAAATGGATTTCAAATATCACCATTAAAGAGGCATACCCTACAACTGACAAAAGTTCTGTGAAAGTGTTAAAAATATGCAAGATGTATGAGAAAATAATATATAAATTTCAGTTACAAGAAGAACTTGTGTTGTAAAATGGCTTGTTTAGGTACTGCTGCTAAAAATCATAGTTATAAATAATAAATCACTTCCACCCAAAAATTGTGCAACAATAACTACCGAAGATTTTCTGATATTTTATGGAAACTTATGGGCATGCACACTGCAAAGAAGAGGTAGATTTCAATTTCGCTGAATGATGACATATTTCTCAGATCATTTACGGAACTCTGCGAACATGCTCAGCACCGATATTGACTAAAACAAAGATGTCTAAAACCCAATATTTCCACAACTATTTGTATGTGTCGCGGATATATATTTTTGTGATTTTTATTGTTAATTGAAGGATTTTTTGTCTAGAATTTCTATCGGCCACTTTCTTTTCTTTACAGTCTTCTAATTTACCATCATTTTCTTTGATTCTAGATGCACCAAGTTGTAGGGTATGCCCCTTTAAGTGTTATGTACATGCATACTAAATCTTTTATGATTGTATCCTAAGTGTTTTATAGATGTACACTAAGTGTTATATACATGTATACAATTATATTGATACAGCTTATCCTGCCTGTACTGATGATCAGTTCACGTGTACTGATGGTCGATGTATCAATAAAAAATGGAGGTGTGATTTTGATGATGACTGTCCTGATGCCAGTGATGAAAGGAACTGCACAACAAATGGTAGAAATACAATTATTTGTGCAATAAAATATTATCAATAAGCTTCACCATATAGTAGAGTTTGATTATTTATCTTGGCCGTCATACTTGATAATAAAAATTGGTCTCACAACTTAATTATGAAACTTTGCCACAATGCTTGGTTATAAAACTTGGTTATGAGACTTGACCACAAAACTTGGTTATGACTTATTATGAAACTTTGCCACAATGCTTGGTTTATAAAACTTGGTTATGAGACTTGACCACAAAACTTGGTTATGACTTATTATGAGACATGACCACAAAACTTGGTTATGACTTATTATGAGACTTGACCACAAAACTTGGTTATAAGACTTGATCATAAAACTTAATTATGAAACTTGACCATGAAATTTTATCTTAAAACTTGGTTAAAAATTAATTATTGATAACATTTTTAATTTAAGCTCTGTATATCCACAGTGTTATTAGATAAACCTATGTAGCTATGAATTATCAATAATCAGGTCAATGATTTTCTTTACAGGTGTTTATCTGACTGTAGTTTGCTGGCTTAAGGATTTAAGATGTTGGTTTGATAGAATATAACATCTTTTATTCATAATATTCATAATACGCTTTCTTAACTATGGTTTGTCTATGAAATGATAACCAGGAGCTCAATGATTTCTGAAGTTTTGAATTTTCTGTTTCGCAGGTACTGTATGTGAAGAGAATGAGTTTGTATGTGCCAGTGGAACTCCACGTTGTGTACTGAAGGAGTATGTGTGTGATGGAAGAAACCATTGTTCAGACAGATCAGATGAACGTAACTGTACAAGTGTTGTATGTCCATCATGGAAGAAGGCTTGTGGAAATGGCAGCAGTGAATGTGTGTATACTACATGGATGTGTGATGGTGACAAAGACTGTGATAATGGATTTGATGAAGTTAATTGTAACTGTATGTATTGTTATTATCATCATACAACTCAAGCCAATAATTTATTATAATGTTGTCGTAATGATAGGCCTCTGACTTACACAGGTGACCATTTTTCTCTTGATATGGATCCTTAGATTTTCACATTTTTAGTGAAGTGAATATTCACATTTTCACATTTCATTGAACTAAGTATTCAGATTTTAACATTTTTCATATCTTCAGCTATCACAGTCTATCCTTACTGCCCTACCTCAATTTGACCTTGACCTTTATTTTAAAAAATCTGATGAGTTATTTCTCCACTAACTAGATATCTTTGCTCCCGTCTAGCATCAATGGGCTATTTCTTAGTGAACTTCATTTTCCATTTTGTCTAACACCAACTTAGCTTATTTATATTAATTTTGATTGTTATCATGTATTTTTGATGCAGATAAGAATTCAGTCAATTTTCCTGTATGGAAGAAATAGAAAGATACCAGATTTATGTCTATTTATATTTATTTATAATTATGAATTAGACAATCATGTATGTTTGAAACTTGCTTCTACTAATATACACATAGACCTCATTTAGATTCAGATTCTGTTGTCAAGCATGCAACAAGGAGCTTATGCATTTATTGAACTTTTTATGTTTCGGGTTTAACATGGAACCAACATCTAGAGTGATTTTGTGACTTCCAGTGTAACATACGTTATGTACTTATTGACCTTGATAAGCACAAGTATTGATTGTTATGTTTATAGTTTCAGTAACTACTGTAAGTACAACACCTACATTGTACCCCAATTATACTACACCATGTGGTTTCCGATGTAACAATGGTATTTGCATTACACCAAGGTACAGATGTGATGGTCTCGATGATTGCGGGGACAATAGTGACGAACGATATTGTGATCATAGTATGTGAATTTAATGTTTAGATACTGAATTATTTTATTGTTTATGTCCGTCACAGGGTTCTCCATATGTCTGTGTCCAACAGGCCCAAAAGCTAGACTAACAGACCTGCTGGGGTTTTGGGGCAGGCATCTTTTCAGCAATATTTTTAAAACTTTGAGATTTGGCAGTTGTTGTTGAGATCCCTCCTGTCACTTGAGATCAAACTTACATATCCAATAAGTGAATTGAAAATGTGTTTGTCAGTCAAAATAGTTAAGACCTTGATGCCTTTCATTGGATCATGTGATAAGAAAATTTAATCACTGTGGCCCCCCTTCGAAGAAAAGGGGATATGTTGCTATGTCTGATCAAAACTAGAAAAAGATTTGGCCTACAGTCCTCTGACTTGGTTGGGACCTTGTTCATGATGTTTAGATGTCCCCTATTGATTTGAGGTCAAATAGTAAGGTCACAGCAACACAAAAACATTGGCCACTGAACTAGAGATGGATTTGGCCGACAGTCCTCTGGTTGGGTAACAAAAGACAAAAATGTCAGATTATAATTGTTGTTAAAGTCACAGGTTACTTACAATGTAAAATTCTCGTTTAATTAACAGCTGAAAATAACTATCCGGTTTCCATCTATGGACAATTTGTCTTTGACAAAACACTTAAGTGCCAGAATGTTTTTAGTAATATCAGACTGATGGGGATCATTTATGTAATCACTAAACAGATGGACTGATTAAAATGATTTACTTATCAACTACAAAATTTTAAGATCTCTAGCATATGTTTTGAAATAAGCACTATTTAGGAGTTGGTAGATCATAACTGTACTGGACTTCATTAGGACTTTGAGTTGACAATTGTGTCATGTGACCAGTTATTTGATTCATTGCCTGGGTTTGCTTGACTGGGCCCTTTCTCCAAATGTTCTCTTACATAGTAACAAGAATGTGCCCCTTATAATTAAGGTCTTCACCCTTTTTCTGAAGAATGAAAATCTGTGACTTTACATGGCCACCTTCATAATCCTGGGAGCAATATCCTATACATCTAAAAATCATTTACTTGATTTATTCATAACTTGATCAGTTGAAAAAAAAAAATCTATAAAAAATTGATGCATCCATGGACAATTATTAGGTTATGTACAGTAGTAGTGTTATGAATATAATGCATTCTCTGTGTATTTATTATGCTCCAGGGTTCATCAGTTTTGTATAATCATGCCTGTTAGTCTCACCTTGTACAAATATATATATATATATACAAATAGGATTCCTATTAGAACCCCTATAAAAAGATCCTTCCTTCCTATAAATACCACTTTCCACAAAATAACCTCAACTCCTAACCCATCTTACATGTAAGGCAATACAAAAAAGAACATTACACTGATTCCTCAGAGAGTATCAAATTGGAATGATCTGTAGCAGGCATTTTTAACATTACCTGTATATTTATACTTCTCGCAGATGTGACTTGTTCCTCCCATCAGTTTACCTGTTTGAATGGTGAATGTAGGTCAATGTGGCAGAGGTGTAATGGACATCCAGATTGTGGTGATGGCTCAGATGAATATAACTGTCGTAAGTATAATCTATGTGCCAATTTTTAGCTCGTCGGTTTCTAGCTTGTTAGTTTATTATGAAAAAGTGGAGCTATAATGATCACTTAATCGTCTACGTCTGTGCAAAAACTTTAATGTAGCTCTTAACTCAGAAACTGTAGGAAGTAGCAGCATGAAACTTCATAGATCTCATGGAGGCATTGAACAGTTCAGCATTGGCGGCGCTCTTGTTTCAATGTGATTGAACATTGTAGCTGTTTTAGCAGTGTTGGAGAATAACCCCATGCATACACCTTGATAGAGCCACTGACCTTCTATAACCTTGCTGGACAGCTTCCTTACATGTGAAGTTTGTCTTGTCCAGGAGGGATTGGAACTCACAGCAGTTAACTGCTTGTGATTACAACTCAGAGACTTATTGACGCCTCCTCTCTGTACCAGTGTTTTAAAATAAGCTTGGAGACTGCCTGTCATGATTTAAGTTTGAAGGATATCAACTTTTACATTATTCTATGTTAGAATAAAGTTGACTGTTGCATTTTACCTGCCAGGTCTTTACCTGAATAATAAACTGTTTATGATTGTATTAAACGTTTATCTTGTAGAGCTTTTGCATGACTTAATTGGGTTATTGGACTTAAGATAAAGCTTTTTCATATTATTCTTATCAATGGGCATAAAACAAAGGATAAACATAAAACTGAGTCATCTTTTGTTTTAAAATACTTGATGTAATAGAAATAATAATAAAAAAGACTTTAATTATAGAGGCAATACAGTAAGTCAATGCCAAATCTTCCCTGTGAGCCTTTTGATTAACATTACTTATATGTCGATATACTGGGCTTAAGTTGAAAAGTTAATTTCTTACAAAATAATTAATGTTTTGGATGTTTTGTTGTTTTGCTCTGCAACCAGAATGATACAGTACAGTTCAAAGAATAGACATGGAGTATGTCATGATAAAACTCTGTCATTGAATGCAGGACTTATATCAATATATAGTCTTCCTTATACATGTGAACATTTCTAATTAAAGCTCATCATACCTCTCCTATGCCTACATGTGGTATGGGACAGTTTCTGTGTTACAACAGTTCCAGGAGATGTATCAGTTTATCAGCTGTGTGTGATGATTACACAGACTGTGAACATGGAGAAGATGAACAAAACTGTGGTGGTGGTAAGTTATACTTTAACTTGAGGGGCAGGGCTTTCAGTTGTCCCTTAAAATGGTACTTTGACCCTTGAAATTAGTAAAATAAGGATTCTGACCCTTTGAGAATTTGTACCAAAGGGTCAAATTTGTTATTGCTATTGCTAATAGTAGTTAATTTTGTTGACTCCTTAAATCATAAACATAAGAGGGTCATAACTGACACTTAACTTTTGATATCTAATTAAAAACCCTTATGGTAATTTCATATCAAATTTTAATGACATAATATTCTTGTATTTGAAATAATATTTTTAGGTAATTAATGTGATATTTGCATTTACCACTAGTATTTCTATGATCAACATTGATTTGATTGAAGCAGATTAATTTGTTTATTTATGAGATTTAATAGGTAACAAATAAGCTAATGTAGGCATAATGACCATTGATTACGTTGTGATTTCTGTGTATTGGACTTGTGTTTGTACCCCTAAACTATAAGTATGAATGACATGATACACGGTGAAATACATAAAATTGAAGAAAATATTTTTTACAATTTAGAAAATATCATACCATGTTCACCAGCACCAGAGTTAACACTATTATTTCCATTGTGGAAAATGAAATGCAGTTATAATTTTCTTTCATATACAAAATGTGTCAAGAGTTTTGTAACTAACCATTTGATTATTGTTATTACAGGAAACGTTTGTGACCAGACCTTGTTCTTCAAATGTCGTCAATCTCAAGGATGCATTCCACGCAAGTTTGTCTGTAACGAAGCTATAGACTGCCCAGATGGTAGTGATGAACAACTCTGTAGCAACAGAACTGGTAGGTTCAGGGAATTTAAGTATTTTAACAGAACTGATTTTAAAGTAAACTGGAGTTGATTGACAAAGCCATACAAGTTGTTTCTATTTTTAGTAGAGTAATAAATTGTCTTATTATTAGGGGTTGGCCGATGCATCAAAATATGGATGCATTGCGAGTGTCCTGATAATATGGATTGATAGTGAAAGTCTCAATCCAATGATTATCGCCGATGGTTAGCTCAACTATTGATAGTTACCATACTTTCCTTCTTATAAAGTTTATAATTAATATAAAACAACTTCTGTTGCATCTCGTTATGAAAAAAAATTGTAAATAACCCCATGCATCAAATTTGTATTAATTTATTTCTGTCTGATTTGTTTTAAATCATTTCCACAAACATTTTAGTATGTATTTACTTATAAGTAAGTTATATCTTACACAGTGCAAATTTGTATTTAAAGTTAATCTCTGTGGTTTTCATATCTTGGCAACACCTATTGCAATAGTATCGCAATAGTACTTTCAGCTATAGCAATTGTATTGCAGTAGTCAAAACCAGACCCAATAGTCACCCCTACTTATTATATATTATGAACAAAACATTTTTTTCAATATTAAACCAGTATTTCTTGAGCTTTTGATGCATTCTTTTGTAATGAAATGACTAAGTTTGCTCTGTAAGTGTAAAATTTTTCTTTCGTGTTAGACGGGCATAAATATGCTGATGTTTTAGACTCACCGTAGAAATACATAGAAGACAAATTCTTGCACTTAAAATTTTAATTATCAATGTAAAGTTTCATATTTATTCAAAGAGTAAATATTTGTTGATCAATTTTATTTTCAGTCCATTCAGGTCTATTGTAATGTTAAACATTATTTTGTGCTGTTTTCTTGTTGTTGTTGTTGTTGTTATTCTGTGGAAACAATTTCTTTTATTTGTTTGTATGAATATAATGAATGATCAGGCTTATATTACTAGAAGACTTTTATTGTCAGCCCTTGATGTGTTTTGTTTAATGTCTGTTGAGAATTGATCTGTTCCATTTTTTTTATCTTTATGTTAATTTTCTATCATTAAGTTGAATAATTTCAATAGCTTATTTTTTGTGGAGCCTACTTGTGATGAGATTGATATACCGGTAGTTGCTACAATGGCTGTTTGTTCTATATATAGTTATTTGTCTGCCCATGCAGGTTATGCTTTTCTGAACCAGCTAGTACTTAGTCATTAGATAAGAGATTTTGAAATAGCTTCACCATGATGAGTTAGTTGGCATGCATGCCACACCTTTGATCCATGTGTGTTGCTTAAAGATCAAGGTCACACTTAATGGTTACGTGTTAGAAATTCAGACCATTGGAACACAAATTTTTATCTTTTGACAATGGAGGACTGGAAATGTTGCCCTTGATTTTTATTTGTCATGTTTTCTGTTTTATTCTGTTTCAAGTTGCTTTTTTATTCAGTGTTATGGTATGACAGTTTATGTGTGTGCTATGTTTGTTGCTTTACATACAATGTATGTTGTTTGTTGATTTGATTTAGGACACTTCTCCACTACATGATAAATGGCTCTATTTTCATTTTTCTGACATTACTTCTCTCAGAAATATAACTTTATTTTAATGCTATATATTGTTAAAGTTCTTCATTGGATGTACCAAGTTTCTGGCATCATTTACCATTTATGAATTAACCCAATGTAGCTGTTTATCAATTAAGTTTGAAACATGATTTGTTTCAATTGTTGTCAAGGTGTTTCATGTCATATCTGTAAAAGAATTTAAGAAAACTACTAGTAATGCAGAGTGTTATATATGTTTATTTACATATTATTTTTTGTATTCATACCTTTACTGGTATGTGAAGGAGTGAACATTATGAATAATTCACTTCTCCTATTTAAGCTACCATGGCAAAGTATTCATTAGACCTATCTTTAATATCTTTCAGAATTGACCCCAAGTAACATAACATGCCATGATGATCATCATATGGCTTGCCACTATGAGAACAAATGTTTGCCCTATATATTTATATGTGATGGAAGGAGTCAATGTGCCCACAGTAGTGATGAAAACTTGAGACAATGTTTCAGTAAGTTACCTGAAGTTTATATTCTCAGTGTACAAATATTTTAGTTTGTTGTAATCTTGTAATGTTGAAGGAATGACAAATTATAATTGTCAGTTGTGACTTTAAAGTGGTAATACATGTATTCTTTTTTAAATGAAATTTTAAAATATTTTTTTACTTAATAATGCTCAATACTTCATGCTTAATATTACTTGTTTTATAACAGTTTTTTTTTTCATGGAATTCATATTTGTTTTCTTACAATCTATTTATAACAATATTAATTCTGTGTTTTATACTATATTTAGACAGCAGACCCCGAGATATTGTGATAAATGCAAAAACTGGACTAAGAAATGTCTCACTGTACTGGACTGCTGCACCCGGACATAATGTGACCTATATTGTGTCTGTCCTGTGAGTGGTGGTTTCTTTTATTCGTGAATATACCAGTATACATTATATGCTGTTTTAAACCATTTGCAATTTTCTTGTGAGAATATAGGAGTTTGCTAAGGTGAATACAGCTGCATTATGTGTATACCAAATACATTAGTCAGTGTATTTAATAGTTTAGGGATACAATCGAAATGTAAAAAGAAGATACAAGTATAACAAGCTCTTTCAGTATTTCAGGAAGATTTCTGTTAATAATAATTCAAATTGGATTTGCTATTTCTATGTGGTGGATTCAGGAAATAGAATCCATAATTGAAATTTGTTTAACCATAATATTGGTAATAATTAGTGTTTAAAGTATAATGACCCTATTGTCAGAAATAATTGAAGGAAATGAGTGCCTCCATGGTTGAGTAGTTATTGTCTCACACTTGCAGTAACCAGCCTTTCACAGCTGTAAGTTCAAATCTCACCCACAACCAGAAAATTTCACATGTAATGACTGTCCAGCTGGCTTATTGAAGGTCGATGGTTCTATTAAGATTAACATGTAGGGTCTTCATCCAGGTCAAAACTGGAAGAGTGAACAAAGGACCCTTCATGTTGATACACATTAAACCACATTGATGGAAATGATTTTGTTTTATGTTTATCTCAGGTATAACCATGGAAACCATGATGTTTATCATAATCATACTGCTGTATCCAGGACCACATATAACTTAACTAAACTTCTACCAGCCACTGTGTACTATGTCACATTGTATGCCAATGTCAGTGGATCTTTACAGAAATATGAAGTCCGAAGGCTGAAAACATCGGATGATGGTAGGTGACAATTTCTCTTTGTATACTTTGTGTTAATTTAATTCGACAAGAAATTTATCATTTGATGGACAAACTCTTCAAGAACACATTTTGCTCTTTAATAGAAGTACTATTTTATGTGTTCACCAATACAGGGGACAGTTTTGTAAATTTCCAACATACCACGGAAAATAGCACAACATTTTTCATTATACATATTTATACAGTAACATGTATGAGGTAAAAGTATCACTCCTTAGGCCAGGACTGAAAGTAATTTGTGTTTCTTTGCTTCTTGGACCCACATTATGGTGGGCTGGTACAAAAGAAAATGAATTGACTCGTCTCTTACATGATAGATATGTATGACATACTAAGTGATCATGTGTATGCCTTGTTTACGTTTTACAGTAATATGTTTTTGTTTGTTTCAGTACCTGATGCTCCGACTTATGTGTTCTTATCCAGCGATTCTAAATCTGATCAGATTGAAGTCTCTTGGGCCAGTCCAAAAATAAATAAGGGGAAAATTCTACATTATGAGGTTTACATGCTAGTTCATACAATCTTATTTGTTTATTTTGGAATTCAGCAAACTTAAGATTTCATTTTAGGACTCATTTTATATTTACTTGTGTTATGTTTTTTTACTGTATCTTAAAATATATAATGTTGTATTCTGTGATCAGTACTTCATGTGTCATTCTCTTATTCCTGCCTAAAAGAATATTGACTTAGATAGAATCTGCTATGATTTAGGCTCAAGGTCACATTCAAAATATTGTACAGAATTCATTATCCTTGTGACTGATCAAAACAGATATGTTCATTTGATGGGTGACTTCATGTACAAGGGTTGATTGGTGGTCCAGTGGTAAAGGACTAGACTACTAAACGAAATGTTGTGCATTCAAATCTCAGCTTTCAGTATTTTAGGGAAGCTTTTTCCTTGTCCTCATCCAAACTACTGAATCAAATACTGTGTTAAGAAAATCACGGGAAATCGGTGAGGCTTGTATAGGAATTTTACACCGAGTAAAACTATTAAAAAACAATCAGGATAAAAATGCCTGGTTCTCCTGATTTTTCACTCCCCTCTCTTTAGGGCAGCTCTGAAGTGACCACAATCATCAAATGTACCGTTAAACAACAAATAAATACTTCAGATCCCTGTTTTATCTTCTTACTATCATCTGTATATCCTGGTCTGTGACTGTACTGTTATTATTTAAGGTATGTATTGGAGTAACACCTACACCTAAAAATGATTGTGTACCAGTAGATGGTACTCAGACATGGAAAACTTCTTTTAATGGCATTCATGGGACTCCATTTGAAAAAGGGAAAGTTTACTATGTACAGGTAATTGTGCTTTGATTTATATAAACAGAATGATTAAATTGATTATTATAAATATTTATCGTTGACCATCAGACTCTGCGATACAAGAAGATATTGTCATTTGTTTAATATATTGATATTTGTCATAGCATCTATCACAGTTAAGTATTAGCAGGAAGGCTTACATACACTCCTTTATGTTGGCTTTGATTCCTCCATAGTTTCATATTTAAGTGCTTCAACAGAAATTGTTGACGTTATGTGACATTATATGTAATGCACTGATTGGCTAATGATTTGACTGTGTGATTCTCAACCTGTAATTATATCAACAATGTAAGATGTGTCATAAGTCTTTCCTTCCGAAACAAAAAACAACATTAACATTAAAAACATGGTGTTGTATTGTATGTACATTCTTCATGTGGGGTAAGTACATCTAAATGAATTTTTTCTGACTAGTCAACGCCAGTGTTAGTTCAGATATGAATATGGACTGTTGAAATTTCACTGGTGAGGATATTGTCTAAATGACAAACGGAAGGTTGGATGTTCTATCCAGTGGTACACTTAGGGTATTTCTCAACATTTAAAGTTGGAAATTTGCCAAATAACCCTAGCTGTTGGTGCAACATTAAACCTCACTGAAAAAAACAAACTTTTTTTGTGGCACAAATATTGCAAGACATGTTTTATGTAGGTTTCAGCTACAACGAGTGCTGGTGATGGACCTAAATCAGCTGTGAAGAACGTAACATTTGGTATTGATGGTATCTCATCCTATGTTGGTGATCTCCAAATTGTACCTGTTGGCAATAACTCACTCAATTTATCATGGTCTAAGCCAAATATTGACAAAGAAAAGATTGACCAGTTCCGAATACGGTATCATGATCTGTTTGATAACTTGACTGAAGTATATGTGAGTGAGAAAAACACTTCCCTTCTTGGTAGGTGGACTTATTTTTCTGTAAAATCCTATCTTTGGCATTGTTTAAGTCACTGTTCTTGGCAGAGCAAATTTTGAATGAAAATTAAATGGCTGAAGTTGTTCTGCACTAGTGCATTGTCTTTATAATTTCAGTTCAAAAGTTTATAATGCTGTGTTAAGTGAATTATAAATTTATTAACTATGATGGACTGTTGGTCAGTGAGAAGTTACACTGATATAAGCAGAGTCAAATTGCTTGACATGTCTGTATATTGGGAGTTGCTGTAATTTTCTGCATAAAAGGAAACATCTACTGATACCTGTTCATGTGATGTGATGTACCTTGCACATTCTGTGTCTATTTTATGTGTGTATTGAACATCTCACATCTTACCTGTATTGTGGTACAAACATTATGATACTATCTCAGGTGATTATTTGTCTGAATTATGACAAAAACATTCTGTAAATCATACTTAATAAAATTGATGAAGAATATTATTATGTGATTAATAACATGTGTGTTTTATATTCATAGTACTTTATATTCATAGCACTGTTGATTGTATGTATGTATGTATTTATTGTATATTGTTTCACAGAGATAAGATGAATCATGCTTAAGCAGAATAAACTTTACTGTATTCTGTATTATTATTATGTTAATTGTATTGATTTCAGTGACTAATCTATGTTCTGGGACTGTATATATGTTCTCAGTGACTGCCTGCAACAAGAAACTTGGATGTGGGATTCCTCTGAGCACCTCTGGGCAAACCAATGGTAAAGTTAATCTTCTGTTTATGTCACTATTTATGCCTTGGGAAAGAAATAATTTGTCCTTTATTGACAGTTGACCCTTATTAGGAGGTCATTTTGTTTTAAATACTCAATGAAATGATTAGAAGAATGGCCTTTATTCACAGGGTGGCCTGTATTTGAGGGCCACTAACACAGGTTAACATTTTGAAATTGTTAACAGTCAGTTTTATGTCAGGAGTGTCAAATGTCTGAAATAAGCTGGAATTCCGGATCTATGCCCTCCAGCATCGTGATATTCAGGCCTGATTTCACCCCTTAATGTACATATGTAACAAAAGTGAAAACTAACTTTATTTTGTATTTAAGTATTATTTTTCTAGTATATCATTTATTGTTACACATTTCTAAATTCTTCAACGTTCATGTACATATTCTCTAATTTTCATGTTGTAATGAATTATTCCAGGAACCAAAATTGAACCACTTACTTCTGTAAAGGCTGATCTGGTCAGCGCTACCACTGCTAGGGTTACATGGGATCTACCAAAAGGGGCTGCTAAAAAAGAGGTTTGTAAAACAGCTACATGTACTGTGTTGAGCTGATATGAGCGGTGTGTAATTAACAAGAAACATAAAATAAACTGTTCTTATAATACTTGAAATATCTAAACCCAATTAATTTTTAATCATGATTATGAAAATTTCCAAAAGGTAATGTAAGTTCATTAGAAATGTATAATTGTAAGTTCTTTAAAAAATGCAAATACAATACAACCTCTCCAGTGCGGCCCTGTCTTGAACAAAAACTTGCACTGTATGTGTACATTGATCAAACAATTTTGTGGATATTCTATGAATATGAAAATTCAAATCAGCTGAAATCCGTCTTATTTATAGCATATCTCTACTTAGTAACTGTTTTTTAACTTTTCATCAATAATTTTCCATTTTATGTAGCATTATTTTAATCCTTCTTACAAATTAATTTGCCTTTTGTACAATTATTTTATTTTGTTAAGAGTTTCCAGGTGTAAATATTTTTTTTTTTGTATTTCATTTTTTATGACAATTTAATTGACTTTAGTTAAATAATTAATCTTCCAATTCACCAGTGAATTTACTGTTCAGAGAACTCATTTTTCACCCATTCTCGTACATGTTTTCTGCTTTTCAGAATTTCACTGTTTTCTATGATTACATTCCTGGCAATATGTATTCCCATTTGATGTGGACCAAAGCACAACGACAAGTAGCTTCTACAAACTCTACGATAATAGACAATCTACGAGCTTGTGAACTTTATTTCTTCTCTGTTGCTGTGACTGGATCTGGTCACTGCCGACCTTCACATTTTGCAACCATCAATACGAGCCCAGGTATGGGGATTTCTATCTGTGGTTGTTTGACACGGAGATATGAAATTATTTTTATCAGCTAAACAATGTTTGTTTGCACTGAAGAGTATTTATAGATTTTACACTTCCACAATTTTAGATAAAAAAAAGGTTTCCGCTCATCTGTAAAATTGTAAGTGTGGGTGGGGGCGGGGGGTTTGATACATCTCTTTATTACATACCCGTGCCGTTTTGGCTGTGCCATAAAAACGATATGGCACGGCAGTGCATATAATATGTAAATGACGTCATGAACTTGATGAAGCATATACATTGATTGATACATGTTTTTCATAAATTATAACTTCACAGGAGTAATGTTGAATTGCAATTTTAACAAACTGAGTAATTTAGTCAACGAGATCAATAAATTCATAACAGAATCCACATTCATTTAATATCCTCTATTTCATCCATCTGTTTATATACCTATTTCTGAAAATGTATGCTACTTTTTGAGCTGTTGTATCATATTGATTAACTCATTGATTAACGGAGCAAGTGAAAAGGAATCAATTGTTGTGGGAAGAGGTTGAATATAAATAAATCATTATGAAATTGAGTTAGCTCCCTTTAAATTAATAAAATAGCGGTATATGGGATTTAACTGTCAGTCAGACTGTCATGCTTGAAGTATTTCTCTTGTTTTACAGATAAAAAAGCTCCACCTGAAGACTTGGTATTTGATAGAGTCAACAGTACTGCTGGTAAACTATATTGGGAGTCATCTTGTTTTGATCCTCTGGCAACTGTAAGTAACTATAAATATATGTGAACGAATATTAATAATGTCATGCCTCTGTTAAATAGTGCCTTATTCACATGTATAGTTTTTTAAAATCTTTACAGAATGCTAGTGAAATGTTAATAAGTATATCCTGTAAAATAGATTATGTGTAATCTAGTAGAGATAAGTAAATTGTTTGTCTTGTTTCCATCATGTAGCCACTGTAATTTTTGACTTGTTATATGCTTTAATTTTGGACTAAAAGTTCACTATAGAATTATAATCTGATTTCATTATTTTGGACTAAAATTTAAGAGAAGATTCATGGCTAGATGTTATTATTTTAGACTATAAATAAAATGTAGAATTATGCTTTGATGTTATTAAATATTTTGGACTAAATGATTAGTGTAGAATTATGACTAGATGTTATTATTTTGAAATGATATACATGTATATGAAATGTGTCATGTTTTTCTCTCTCGTTATTTCAGGGTTATATTGTGTTCAGGACGGAGTTAGCTACCGGTAAAGAGCTTCAGACACAGCCTTACGCAAAAACAAACATGACTCACCTTAGTTTGTTCTACAAGAAACTTATCCGTGGTGCCACGTACAGTTTTACTGTGAAAAATACGAATGAAGGTTCTAGAAAATCTGAACCTCTTACTGTGAAAATTGGTAAGTAGGGATTTGGTGAACTAATGTGGCAGGTACATATTTATTCTATAGTATGATTTATATGATAATTCTGGGATATATAATTTTGTTTTACCACTTTAAATTGTAAATTGTTTATCAGTGTGTGCTAATTCTGTGTGTCAATGTCTGGTGTGTGATAGTTTTATACGGCATTTTGTAAAGTGAATTGATTTGTTTTATAAGTATGTACCAATGTCTTAGTTTATACGTGGCTGACCATCCATTGATGTTAATATAAACATTTCACTATTTGTGTTGTTTTCTGAACTTTGTATGTAATTGTCAGATCTTTAAGTGAGTCTAAAACAATAACCAATTTCTGATTTTCTTCTGAATGGAAAATAATAACACAATTGGTATCTTAAAGCACTCAAGTGTTTTTTTTTCAATTTAATCAAATAAGGCTTATAAACACAGACTGCCAGTCGTAGAACAAAGCAATTAATGGTATCATTTATTTCATCTTTCAGAACCCTACCTGGAGCCATTCAATATTCATGTGAAGCCCACCAGCTTGAATGGTGATTCTGGTACACTTGTCTGGAATGCTCCAACTGAAAAAATACCAAAAGATAAATTCCAGGTAATATATTGTTACTGTGGTTGTCTGGAAGTTTAGTTTTGAAAATGATACATTAACAACATGACATATAGCATTCTACTATTATCGTTTATGGTGACAATAATGCTTAAGTTTAATACTTATACAGTATCATAGAAAATCGCTGGGAAAATATTTATATATGGATTCATTTGACTGATACAGAAGAAATGAAATCATCTTTTTTTGGTCTGATATTCTAGATAGTGAATTCTGTTATGTGAGATATATTTTCATGAGGTCTTTAATGCGTATTAATGATTTCAGGGCTATGAAGTGGTACTGTGTAGTCGATTGGTGTCAGAACCCAATAAATGCTCTAACATATCAGAGTACAAAAATTTCAAACTCACCAAAGCAACTAATTTGGAATACTCAAACCTGAATAGTGGTTTTATTCATTGCTTCAAAGTCCGCCTCAATAAAATTGATGGTTACTATGGTAATGAAAGTGTGGTGTTTGAAATCCCTGTGGAAGGTTTGTTACTGTTTTCATTTTATTCTTTTAGTGTCTGAACTCTTAAGTTATTACACGCATTACTGATCAGTCAATGCTCAAAATCTTGGATTATTATCTATGTGAAGTGGAGCGGGTTTCATTTGTAGATTATGATGTTTACTCTGCCTTAAATATTTAATATTCTAATGTAATAGATTATATCAAGTCGCCTGGTTACCGGTAGTCTTATATTCTCTAGATTCTGATTGGTCTGTCTAGATTCTGATTGGTCAGTCTAAAATTCTCTTAATTCTGATTGGTCAGTCTAGATTCTGATTGGTCAGTCTAATATTCTCTTAATTCTGATTGGTCAGTCTAGATTCTGATTAGATGATCATATTACATTGTCTATGATTTTATCTGTTCTTTAAATAAAATTAACATGTGGTACATATTCCATTAACTTTAAACTGAGTAGAGTCAAACCTTTCTTAGTGGCCATCTTGTGAATGAACTTCATTCTTTTAAAAACTGTCATAGATTATTTAGAACAAAATATCCTGAGAATAAAGGCCACCTTTTATGTTTCCCAGTGGTGGTCTTTGTACACAGGTTTGACTAATTAAATGGTTATTAAATTGATGTCATATTTTATTTTAGCAATCCCGAGCCCTCCAACCACATCATCACCATTTATTGAACTGAACAAAACCAATGTGATAGCTATCGCAGTGTCTGTTGCTGTTGTGGTGGTAGTGTTAGTAGTGATTATTGGATGTTTTGTTGTGAGACATAAACGTCTTCAACGCTCATTCAGGGCTTACGCCAGCAGCCATTATGACTCAAGTACAGGAACGACAACATTCTCTGCCGCTGATGAACTTGGTAGGTCATGTTTGATAAAAATAAAACCATGTCAGAAAATATTTCATGGTCAATTTCAGCTGTTTCATTATACCCCCACTACCATTGGTAGGGGGGGGGCTATATAGGAGTCACTGTCAGTCCGTCGGTCAGTCTGTCCCGAAACTTGTCCGCACTGTATCTTCTCTATGGATTGAAGGATTTTTTTTATTACTTGGTACATTTGTTCACCATCATGGGACGGTGTGTCATGCGAAAGAATTACGTCAAAATCTCCAAGGTCAAGGTCACACTTGGAGATCAAAGGTAAAAAATGAGCTTGTACGGGCCATAACTATGTCATTCATTGTGAGATTTTTTAATTGCTTGGTACATTTGTTCACAATCATTGGATGGTGTGTCATGTGAAAGAATTACGTCAATATCTCCAAGGTCAAGGTCACACTTGGAGGTCAAAGGTAAAAAATGGCCATAAATTAGCTTGTCTTTCAGTTATCTATTGTGGGATTTTATATTAGCTGATCACCATCATTATAATAACAAGCAATCACACGGATTATCGCACAGATTTTGTACAACTAGAAGCCATACATCTGTGAAAAGGCGGTATGTGGGGGTATTCTAAGTCACTCTGTGGCAGTTCTAGTTGTGACGAGGAATTATAAGTTAGCAATGAAATGTTTCTTAATATCAGTTGCACAAAAATTACATTTCGCTGGAGACTTCTTACATATCAAGGGCTATTTAATTTTTGTTATTTAACTTATGAAAAAGAAAGCTTTGTGCTTGGACAGTTTCAGATTTTTTATGTATTCATCCAGTATTTACCTCTGTTAAATACAGATTATGAGATAATGGTTAGAGCATTTGGTTCTCAGAATTATGTCTAAGTACAAAAACCGGGCAATGTTGTTTACACATACAACTAAAGGTTCAGTCTGAATCGGTGTACTAGTATTACTCAAAGACCTCGACATGTTTATTGTGCTGTACTCCAGCCGATGGTTTTATAAAAAACATTTTTTAGACTTTGTTTATTTTCATATATGTTGTAAATTTATTTCAGGTGAAGATGATGATGAAGATTCTCCAATGATTCGAGGCTTCTCAGATGATGAACCCTTGGTTATTGCTTAGGTAGTTGCTTAGCAACAGTTACCTAGCAACCTTACTTGCAATAAATGTCAGTTACCTAGTAACGCATATTTTAAAAAGAGACTGTGTGAAATATATTGTTATATCTATTGAATTAATAATTTATGTTTCAAACGTGATAAATGTGATATGTATGGTAATATATTGGTGTCATATTGTGATTGGTCAGAACTTCAGACCTGTGTCTGATGTTTTTTGCTTTAACACATAAATGGACTGACATGCTGTGAATCATTCCAATTGTTACATATTTTGTCATGTAAAACTATCCAAGCACCATTCAAATAGTCATTGTAAAATGTTTGTAACTTTTCCAAAACTTATACATTTCTACATGTATGTAATCATGTATGTAACTGATTGATATAATTCTATAGTAACATAATGTTGTAAAACTAAATGTCTTGTATCAAGTTATATGTAGCACTTGTACATGATAATGGAACACGCAATTAGAAACAAGAATACTCATAAATAATGTGTCTCTGTCTACAACTCAAAATTAGTCAATCTATACAGTTAGTACCACTCCTTGTATTAATTAGCATCATTTAAAAGTTTTAGGAAGAGTTAATTTTTATTATGAAGTTAGTTCAGTCTCACTGATTTTTACGTAAAACAGACCTGAATATTATATTGATATGTAATCTCTTACTGTCTGTAAAATAGTTGTGTGTGATGACAGATGCAGGATATAACTTTCTCACTTTGGTTTATATAATATTGTAATTTTTACTGAACAGCTGACATGTTTAGATGTACAAATTTGTTATTGCATTTTAGTTATTATTGCTGAAGAGTTATTTTTATATAATAATCTTGATTGGCTAATTCTGTGGTGAATGAGTCCTGTTGGATCTTATTGGTGATGTAACTTACATGAATAAGCTTCATTTGGTTATGTGGCAAATTTTGTATTTAGATACAGACACTCAGACCACAGAGAAATTCTTACATACCAAAGGTTCTCTTACAGACTTTTACAATATGGTGACCGTGTAACATATAACCTACAATAACTTACATTGATGCTTTAAGCTTATATCAAACAACAGAAAGTCACATTTCTGTATTTAGATGTGTATATATTTCTGCATTGCTTCAATGTTTCTCTTTCTAGAGTTTACTTGTTCAAGACTGTTTATTATTAAAAATGTTGCTCAGTTTAATTCTTTGTATTTTTTTTGTGTGTGTTTTACATTTTTCATGTTTTTATTGTTTTTGCTTTACATTGAGATTAAGTTCACTCACTTTGCTTACAAATGTTTGTTTGAATTTTTTTTTTTTTTTTTTTTTAAATTTTTGTCTTACATTAATGTTGCAATTTATGATCTGATTTGATTTTTTCTTGATTTGAATGTAACAAAGTTATAACTACTTCTTGTTGTATGATTTGTTGTAAAATGGACTTACATGGTGCAGGTTTTAGTTTTCAATTTACGAATTTAAGGTTTTTGGTTTTTTCGCAATCTTTGTGTTAGACATCAGAGGAGTGGTAAATCCTTAAATGATTGTGTGGTTGGTTATAGCTAAAACTTACATGTTGTATTGTCTCCTGGTTTCTAGGTTTGTGTATTAACATTCACTTGTTTGTTCTATATGGGATTTTTCTATGACAAAATGGTGTTAATTGTACATGTAATAATACTTAAGGACATAAGCCTTGTCCGGCTTCGGATTTCCGTGATTATTTTAAAACCAGTAAAGTTACGTCTCTGTAATTTTGGTTCAGCACTTAATATCGTCTTTCATTGAAATTGGTTTCGCAAGTTGAATGACTCATAGCGTCTTCTTTCTATTGATATCATTTTTATTAATGTTCTATTATAAACAAAAACGATATTGCATTTATTGTTGACTGGACAAGACTTTTGACCATAAGTTGTATATATAAAACTGATATTTTTTCTCCACAGTATGTACCATTCCATTAAATATTATGTTAAATATTGTGAAGATTGTTATATATAACCATGTGCCATTTATACACCACACTAATATCTTGGATTATTCTTTTTGTTTCTCTGTCATAATTTTTTCTATCATTTTCTTTATTCATCCTATAGAAGGTGATTTAATAACAAATTAATGCTTTAATTTTAATATTTTTGTGACTAAAATATTTCTGAATGACTGATGATGTGTAAAACAGTTTCTAAAAAAAAGATGAGCGCAATTTACACCCACCATCATGACAGTCTGATAGAAATGATGTTCTATCTAATTAGATTACTATTTTTTATTTCAATAATATATTTCGTAATGAGATGAACTATGTTTTTCTATACTTTGTACAGCTGCATTTTATGAAAAGAGATCTGAGAATTTATCTTTGAAATATTCTGTGAGTTTATTTTGTATTGAACTCATAGATTTGAAATCTTGTGTATATATTTCATTATATTTTACTGAATTTGTAGTTGATTTTTAAACTCAGTCAAAACTTAAACATTCCTTGCTATACAAAGTAGATCTGAATATAAAGTTGGTTGTCATGGCGATTTGAATACAAATGTACCTTGGAAACTTTCCAGTTGTTTTTCTGTAATCTCCATCCGTCCCATCAACTCTGAATGTAGATGTTGGCATGGACTTTTCTTGTACTATATATTTATATTGTGTGTTTTGTTACTAAATTTATATAGTTGTTTTAAGAACTAAAACATTTTCGGGTTGAAAGCTAATTAATATTCACATATAATTATTAATTATGTTCTTGTTTTAAATACATATCTTTCATATTCAGATTCTGTAGTCTGTCACAAATTAATGCTTTATTCTGTAAACAGCTGAGATGGTTTTTTATTGGTGTGTGTTAATTATTTCATGATACAGTGTCATGGTGTAATCCGGCAAAGATTCTATATTTTGGTTATTCAGTGGACTAATTTGAATATGACGTAAGTGTTATCATAGGATTTTACCATTTTTTACCAAATTTGACATTCAGAGCTTTCATTGTATCTGCAAATAGGGTCTTTCTGCTACTAATTAAACCTTATTTTATCAGCTAACCATTCATTTATTACGCTTAGATTGGGGTCAGTTTGCCCAAAATGGTATGAAACAGTTCATTGTTTGTTATTTACTAATATTTTCTTTGTATCAATTATTGTATTGTTAAATAAAGTTACTACATGTAGTAAGTCATTAATTGTGACAAAATGTTGGTACAGTATCTTGGTAAAGTTTGATACATTTTAACTACTATAATGTTTCTGTGTAAGTATACACAATAATGTTTCTGTGTAAGTATGCACAATAATGTTTCTGTATAAGTATACACAATAATGTTTCTGTGTAAGTATACACAATAATGTTTCTGTGTAAGTATACACAATAATGTTTCTGTGTAAGTATACACAATAATGTTTCTGTATAAGTATGCACAATAATGTTTCTGTATAAGTATACACAATAATGTTTCTGTGTAAGTATACACAATAATGTTGACATGTTCTGGTATGAGTTGACTCATTAGAAAGCCCATGGGAAGGAAACTTCTAATAAAATCCTATATTTCAGCAGTTGTTTTTTATATAAAACCAAAGACCTGTACATATGCATGTATAGGTCTTTGATAAAACCATACAACTGTTGATATCGCAATACTGAGCTATAGTGTGTCAGTGCCTTATTGTTATTTAGATATGAAAATTAGTGTATGCAAACATTTTGTTTTTGTTTGTGTATTTTAATGAAAATATGAATTAACTGAAAATAAGACATTCCATCTATAATAAATACCTCAAGGGAGAGCTCACTGAACTTACTGATATCAGACAACCATGATAATGAAAATATCAGTAAAAAAGGCTGGAAGGTTCAGAGTTATTTGTACCTGTTAGTCTTGTTGGTATTTGAAGAATACAATTCAATTACACAAGTGGATACATCATTTGGGATTATCATTATATTATATTATGATTACCGTCAAATGAATACAGTTTTAAGATCCATAGAAAATGTCATAAATCTAGAGTCAGTAGTCCCTTTTCACACGATTTTAAGATTGTAACAATTTGATATGATAGTGTCTACCAGTGTTTATACAATGTCAACTTACCATAAGGATTGATATGTACATGTATATAACAAGTTGTCTATACTGCATAATTCCAGCTTGAAATGTATGTTTCTGGTCCTTCATAATGTTTATTTTTTGTAGTACATAACTTTGTACTGGATAAAGCTAATATTGATGTCTTATTTTGCCCCAACATTACCAGATACAGAGGATAGCTTGTTTTTTTTGTATTGTGTCCTTGCTTGCTGTCTGCTCACTTAATTATGTTGGTGCTTTAAAGGTACTCACCTTGGGATATAATTGCATGACTGAAAAATTTCCGGAATGTGCCAGGATGTTATGTCTTAACTCTTTGTAATCTAATTGTTTAAAACATGCAATGTAAAACAGGATGAGTCTCTTTAATATTACTTTATGTTGTTGTTTCTGCTGGTGGAGCAATGTTGCTTGCTATTGTGCTGTGTACCAAAATATGAATATAGCGTACATACAATTTTTTTTCGTTTAAGATGCAATGTTTTAGCATAATTTGTAAATATCTACAAACATATCATTTGTTGTGTTAAGATTTTTTGGCAACATGTTCATTGTTGTAGTCTTAAAGTAGGTGTAGCCGTAACTTTGTTGCTTGGAATTTAAATAAGATGGTTTTGAATATCCTTAATCTATGTACAACTGACAAAATACAAGCATGGTATGGTATCTACTCAAATCCTTTTGCTAATATTTAGAAATGTCAGTCCCAACAATATGTGAATCATTATATACTGTGACAGGTCAACATGTGATACCATAGCATTTTAATTAGATTATCACTTACATATGCTTATACCATTTATGGAAACTGAATGATATTCCAGCTTTCCATATCTGTCACTCGCTGAATATTTATGTGGATCTGAGTACTACCGGTACATCTATTTATATCCACCATAGTTCTTGTTTCATGTTGCAGTGCAAGTCTATGTAAGTTCACTTTCCATGAATACTTTCAGTACTTTGATTAAATCTTAATCGCTTATACAAGATTTACCTATGATGCAGAAGTTATGGCTGTACTCACTTTATGTTAATTGTTAATTTGTATTCTGCAACCAAAGTTCTCTCTCTTGCTTCTGTGTATATGTATTACCCGGTACAGTCTTAATTATTAACTGCATTATGCCATGATCTAATTGTTCTGATATAAGAGATACACAATAAATTGGAGAAACATGGTGATTTATTACTTTGAAACAATAATTCTGTTGGAAAATAGTACTACATTCATTATGATACCTTTATTTATTTAAACATAGTTTTATTTACACATTGAAAAAAAAATGTCGTTACTTTTATCCTTTTGTTTTATGTGAGATAAAATATTTGATTTTTGGAACAATTTTGTGCAAACAAGTGCTATATTTGTTGAAAAGTTTTGGGTTTTGATAAAATTGATGTATCTATAAGTCTGTGTTTTCACATATTTGTTGATTTGCAATGGAACATTTTATTACCAGTTTTGCTCACTAGGTCATTGATTTTTATGCCCCCAGGATCTGCTGATGCGAAGGGCATATACTGATTGCTTGTCCATCTGTACGAGGTTAGAAGATTTTACTGTGTTACTGTCTGTTACTTCGATACCTCAAAAGTTGTTGCATTGGACCATTCCTGATCCACCGATATCACTCAGTATGGATTTGACCTTGACTGGATTTGGACTTATAATATTTTAAGTGGGCTGTATTTGGATTCCTAGACATTTTGTCACTAAAACTGCTTAGTAGACTGCTTTGATATATATACAGCTGTTGCCTTGAACCATTCCCATTTCAGCCACGTCTCCGAACCTGGAATTGACCTTTGACCTTAATTGGACGTACACAATTTTAATGGGTTATTTTTCCAATTATTTGATTATATCCTTCCCTTTAGCATCAACAACTATTTATTGGTAAATTACAGTTGACCATTTTATCTAGCACCAACACCACTCACCTGTAATGATTTTGTTAATCACATATTTTTGGTGCAGTTATGAGACTTGGATATTTTACCTTTATGGAATAAATTGGGCAACTTTGAACACATGTTTTCGAATTTAAGTCTATTGTCAAGCATGCCACCATGGCATATGAGTTTATTGAATGCAGAATCTTGTTCTAATTATTTTGCAATCTATTTTGTGGGTATCAGGTTCTTTGAAGTATTTACAAGGTTAATCTTCATGTATGAAAATTGTTAACCAATCAAATGTTGTAATATGTCATAAATCTTCAATCTACCAGTTAATTGAAAGCTTTAAATTTCTATCACCAAAATATTGTATGAAAACTATTGGTTCCAGAATGTGTATATAGCATAACCTTTTTGTATTTCCATGGAAACTGTTCTGTTACTTCTATTTCAAACTATTAAAGCAGAGATGTTTAATCATTCCTTGTTTTGTTGTGTATACAGCTTTTCAACTGAGAAAGGTGAATTATGGACAGTACACTTAATCATACTTTATCATGTACAGTACTTTCTAAATCAAATTTAATCATTTTGTTAATTTATTTGAGTTTTAAGTCCCTTTTCAACACTTAGGAGTTAAATAAGGTGAACAGTTCATCTAACCATCATTCATAGGAAGAACCAGTACTTGACTTCCATCCTCTGTAAGCAACTGCCAACTGCTCGAACCCACGACCCTCTATCAGTGAGAGGTTATAGTTATTTGAAGTCTGTGACCTCTACCACTTGACCAAATAGACGGGTCATTTAATGCTCTCCTTGTTTTGAGACAGTGATAAATGGTGTGTAGATGCAGACTCTGGTCTACCTCAGATGTGAAACATTACATATAACTCATCTTCACAGAAAAGTCACTTTAACCAGAACCCAATACACAACAAATCTATAAATGTTTACTTCTTTCTGTATTTTTTTTCTGATTTTACTAACAACACCAAAAATACAAACTATGAACAGAGATTTTTCATACACTGTATAATCATAACAGTCTACAAATAAATAATTAGCATAAACAGGATAACTAATAGTCTTATAAAACAAAATTCAATTCCAACTGTATATGATATAAGATGTACACAGTACATATCTCACCTACTGACCCTGCAAACAATGAACTGAACAAGACTACCGTAATCAAAGTACTCTCATACTCAATCACATATTTACCATATACACTAAAACCTCATGTATTAACCACTTCAGTAATAAGACAATCTCGATTTTAAGACCATGTATTGTTGTAACGCTTTTCTATAACCACTAATTTTCAACTTGGATTATCTCACACCGTTATTAGGGTCAATTTGTATTTGATCTAGAAGTCTGTCATAATGTTGAGGTATGAAAATACAAGCATGAACAGTAATATCTTTTCACTTGACAAGTGTCAGATTAAGCAAGGGAGATAACTGTGGAATCAGGAAGAAAAACACAATTTTGATTATATTCTTAATCATGGCCCAAGAAACTGTAAGCGAACAAAATACGAAAAAAAACATAATCAATCAATCATTAGACATCATCTATCAATCATATACAACCAATCAGCCATACACCATTGACCAATCATACATCATCATCCGTCGATCGCACACAATTATTCATCTTACACTATCATGAATAAATCATATAAAATCAATCAATAATACACAATCATAAATCATAGTATGCCATCATCTATCAACACATACCATCATCTAATCAATCATACACCTTCATCAATCAATCAAACACCATCATAAATCAATCACACATCATCATAAATCAATCACACATCATCATTAACTAAAAACACCACTCATTTCAGCACAAACAGCATAATTACAACAACAATTATAAATACAGACCTTTAACATTCATCCCCAGTACTTTCTATATGAAGAAACCATTTTATTGATATGTTCCACTATACACACTAGATGCAAATTAATATTTAGATTAATATGATATGATAATTATCATTTATCAATTAAATTCTCGGTGAGTGATTTTTCAACTTTAACTCATAATTTACAAGATGGAAGATGCTGGTGTTATCCCAGTTATTAACCAGTCACTTACCACTCTGTATTACAGACAGCAAAGAAAAACACTCAAATCAGAATATAGTCCAAACTTGTGAACAAAGGCCACCCTTGGGAATGACATAATGTGGCCTTTATTGACAGATGATTTTTATTTGAAGGTCCCTAAATAATGGAAGGTTTTAAAATGATAGGCCTTTATTCACAGGGTGGCCTTTAGTTGGAGGTGGCCATGAACACAGGTTTGACTGTAATATTCTCAATGAATATATACACCTCTATAAAACATTTATCAAGCTAGGAAGATGATTTACATAATTATATGGGAGTCCATTTTATGGCACTATCATTTAGGAATACTGATTATACTGCAACTCAATCATACATCGGGTCATCTCTAATTTCTACAGCAAGAATAATGTTACATCAATGATATGAACCAACAGCTGATATGACAAATTCAATATAAGCAATAATTGCAAGTAATATAACTGAAGAGTTACCATTTCATGGAGAACACATTCATAAAATGAATTGATATATTTTTTACAAACTGATGATAATTATATTATAATTGCAGAATGCAGTGTAATATATATTGAATGTACTATTTAAATAGAATTCTGTACACAAATTAACTGATGTAAATATTCACTTAGCCATACTTTAAACAAGCAACTTGGTCTGATACAATTTGAGAACTGAAATGAGATTAGAGACCAATCTCAATTTTTATAACCTTTGACCCTGACCCCATCAGGCTGAGTGTGATTTTACACACTGAACAGCTGAAGTAGACTTTAGTGTCAGAATACAGGTGTGCTTATTATAAGGTATAAACCAAGCAATCTTAACCTTAAAAGGAAAAAACATTCTTAAACAACAACTATAATTAACACAAAGGAAAAGAATTCTGCACAACAACATAAGTGTAACAACATAAACAAAGTCAGTCATAAGTTAAACACTCATAACATCAATAAACATTTATATAACTTCATAGTGCCATTAGTCAACTGTGTACCTTCATTGTGCCATTATTCAACCTTTATATTGTATATTCTGACTGATTACATCTTAGTAGACTGGACAAATTTTTTTTAAACAGTAAATTTATAGGTTTTGTTTGTTTGTTTGAGTTTATACATCCCTTTTCAACAGTCAGAGTCATATGAGGTGGACAGTTTACCTAATAGGTAGAACAATAGCACAAACCTGGGATGCAAACACTTCAAGCCAGGACTCTTAACAAATCTATGACAAAGTTATCAAGAGTTACAAATCTAATTATTACATTGAAATATTCAGGTACATGTACATTGTTTTTTAAGCTACAATATTTTTAGTACATGAAAGGTAAAAATTATCTAATAAGACAAGACTTAACCTTCTTGGATTGTTAAGCTTCAAAATCATATTACCGGTAATTAAGTATAAAACAGACAAGTACAGCATTCAACAAAGAACAAAATTGAACACAATTTAGAATTAAAAAATGGCCATAATAAAAAAAATGCAGTTATTATTCTTGGTAGACTCACACTGTAGATACATGTTTGTAATAATATTAACAAGAATGCAAAGTTTTAAATAAAAGCTCAAACAGAATACACGGAAGATTGAACTTTACATTAAGATCAACAATGTTTCTCACCTGGCAAAACTACATCATTGATAGACCATAATGTGCTGTTATCTTGTATGAAACAAAGCTAAGGTAATGGAACAGTATATCAAACAGCTGAGATAACAAGCATGGACATTACAAGTGAAGATGACTGCTGTATTTCCACTGAGGTTAAACATCGTACCAACAGTCAAGAGTCATTTAGCAACTTCCCATTTTTAACACTAGATCCCAAGGTATATACCTGGATGGAACCATGCAATGACTTTATGTAAGCTAGCTGGACAGCTTTCTCACATGTAAATTTGGTCTCAAGTGGGAACGAACTCATAGTCTTGAGGGACTAGTGATTGCTAATTAATGACCATTACCACTCGGAAATGGTAGCCCCGGCTGATATTTTTTTTGTTTAACGTAAATGAACATAAATAGTCAGGGAAGATTATTCCAAAGACGAAAGGTTCATGTTTTACATCAATACTAGAAAACATTCAAACGATCATATAGCACCACATTAACTTCCCAAACAATACAAAAAAATAAATATTTTAACACAAACTATCACTATCTATTTTATAAATACAATAAATAAATGTCATAAATACTACAGTAACATTATACATCACGATCAAATCTCATCAGAGATACTATTGACTGACTATGTTAACTTCATCACACTGAAAACAAAACTAACCAAAATGATAAACCAAACTACAGCTGAATCACGACAGTTTGAAATGACAGGGGAATGTCAGAAAATTTCAAACTCCGGAATATTTTCCGCAGCTAGAAAGTGTTAATATCGGGACAAACTGAATTTAATTGTTAACCGGAGACAAGCTTTGCTAATGATAAGTTAAACACCCAAGGAAAATAAATCTTTCGTAAAGTTCTTCTAAAAAGCAATATGGTTCCATACTTTTCCAGGATTACGTAGCACAAAACAAACAAAATGGCTCAAACTTTCATTTTCTCATCATTTCTCTGGTCATATATCTGCTAAAATGTACTTGTGTCTTACACATGAATATGTTTTCCCTGGATTGC
This sequence comes from Lutraria lutraria, assembly GCA_964023205.1. Classification (NCBI taxonomy): domain Eukaryota; kingdom Metazoa; phylum Mollusca; class Bivalvia; order Venerida; family Mactridae; genus Lutraria; species Lutraria lutraria. Next base: position 32,142,113 of record OZ026843.1, read on the forward strand.
TGAGACATTTTACCTACATCTCATATGTAGGTGTGACCTATACACAAGTGATTACGGTACAGAAAACAATTACAAAATGCACACAACTTTTATTGTCAACATTTTAAACGCTTATTATTATTTAGATTTTCTCAGTTTTACGGCCAAATGATTTCTTTTTAACAATGACACATGTCAAAGTGGTAGACAAGTAAAATAAATTATTTCTAACAATCAAATAAATTGAATAGGTGAATAGCGTACATACATATCAAACTTTTGCATCTTATTATAGTGAAAAACATATCTAAGACTTCATTTCCAACTTTTGCATTTTTCATACTATCACATTTCAAACTTTCGCATCAAATCTGTATCAAAAACAGAAGGAAATGCGCCAGAACTGATGAATGATTTCAAACTATCAAATTTTTCACATTTTGGACTATCGCAATTCAACTGTAGTAAATACTGGTATATTTTGAAAGTTAGAACTTTTTAATTTTGTATTTATTTTATACTGATTTCGATTTGTTTTTCTATTGACTCTCAGTTTCAGCTTATCTGTTGTTAACAAATATTCATCCCTTATTTATGGTTGATGAACACACACAAGAAGTCCATGTTATACCAGGCTTTAAATGCTCAACATGCAGATCTGAATTTTCTGTCAAACAAAAAATAATTGCAACTTTGGTATGATTTGTTATATACACTATGATGTCACTCATTCTCAATAGTTTATTTTAAAACAAAACAAAAGGAAGGAAATTGTACTTAATGAATGTTAAGGAACAATGAGATTGAAATGCTGTAAGTCAGTGTTAGTTAACTGTAATTGTGAAAATGTTGAGTCATGAAATAAATACAAGTCTTAGCGCAATATCATAAAAAAACTATGATGTAATGTATAGCACATTATTTTTTATATCATAAAAAACTATGATATAAGGTATAGCACAAAATCATAAAGAATCATGATATAATGTATAGCACGATATCATAAAAAACTATGATATTTAATGTATAGCACATATATAAACATAAGATGTCTCTACAATCTAATGTTTCTATGTATCAAATGGCATCTTCAGAGCTTCTCCATCCGTTTTCTGCTTCATTTTTTCGTTCAGTTGTTTTTCTGTCATTTTTCCCTCTGATGTAAACTCTACAATGATCTTTCTTCCAGCTAATGTTGTGTTGTTGAGGCGAAGAGCGAGCTGAAGACATAACAGATAATACATGTATGTGTTTATATCATTTATCCTACTATAATGTAACCATTAAATTATTACAGAATATTGTTCACAGTCTTAAGCAAAACATGTCTGACAGCAACGGGAACCCCATTGTTGAGAAAATATGGTCCATTACTAGTCCATTACTAGTCCATTACTAGTGCTGATTAACCCCTCACTAATGTCTGTTAGAATCCAGACACATTAAGCATGTGAGGAAGCTGTCCAGCTAGCTTACAGAAGCTTGATTGTTCTACCGAACTGTAGGCCTCGGGAATTACTCCACTATTAAAGCAGAAAGTCATTAAAAGACCTTGGCTTGTTGGTGCTACATTAAACACGAGTCAGAAAATACATCAGTATGATCAGGATGTTACTTTATACATAAACAAATCTCTAGCTGAATTCATTATATTCCTGAACTTAGAAAAGAAACACAATGAGTAACCTTGAATGTTGGATGTCTCAAGTTAATTCTGACCTACATGTAATCAGTGCATGTAAGGCTGAAAATAATATAATAATATCATATAGCAAAAAAAACCTACCTACCTAACCAGTGCTCTAAATAAACTTACCATGTATTTTTATTCATTTTTTACCAATAAAAAACTGAAATTTACCTCAGTCTTAAGAACCTCTTTTAGGGTCTGGGTTCCACTAATTGTGGATTTTAGTTCAAACCAAGCAATATTCATTTTGAACTATGAACATAATACTTTGGTTTCTATTGCTTAGCTTCAAACTGTGGATATTTATATTAATGTATCATTCTCACCCTGTGACTGATTGTGCTGTTGAATTCCACATAGGCAAAACCTTTACCCGTCTCTGTTCCTCGATATTTGGGAATTTTTACAGATTTCACACCACCTACAAAAGTATGTTTATGTTATTTACTTATGAAACAAGCAGGTTATGATTAAAATATCAAATAGAATTACTGTTAAACATATTATACATTTGTCATTTTTGTGACAAAGCTAATATATTACATAAATTACACAATTAAATTATTATTGGCAACATTAATATCAATGATAATACCAATAATATCACCAGTAATATACTAATAACAGTACCAGTAATATACTAATAACAGTACCAGTAATATACTAATAACAGTACCAGTAATATACTAATAACAGTACCAGTAATATACTAATAACAGTACCAGTAATAATATCAATAACAAAATCAGTAACATACAGGGGTGCCGGAAGCAATATGGCATTTGGGTGGCGGAGGGTTTGGGTGGGGGTGAATATTTAGAAAGGCTTTTGCCAAAATTTTTTGCCATAAATAACTAGGGCGGCGATTGCCACCCCTGCCGCCCCTCTAGCTCATGCGCTTCTTACATAAAAACATTTTTGTGCCAATAATAATAGCAGTTACATACAAATAATAAAATACCAATAATTATATCAATAATGATAAGTATCCAAAGCAATTATTTTGTAAAATTAAACTTATCTGAGTGCAGAAGTGGCAGGATAAAATTTACCTGTTCTCCTAAAGTGACCCATAACTTGTTCTTTCGTTATATCTTCAGGTAAATTTCCAACAAACAGAACTAATTTTTTTGGCACATGAACACTAGAACTACTTTCAAGTTTTTCAACAGCATCAACATACTGAAACTTCCCCTTTTTAGTGATCGCTTTATCTTTTGCACCATTAGAATTTTCTTCCTCAGGAATGTCACCATTACGTTCAAGTTTTGGCTTTTTTGCGGGTGGCTTCAAGTTGGAACTACTTTTTATGTCTGTATGTTTGCTCAGCACTGGAGGTTGTCTGCCTAATTTTGTTTTATTTCCTTGAGTTGGAGAATGTTTTGATTTTGATTCATTTGAAGATGTTGATGATGATACAGGACCTGTTTTCGATGAAGATGAGGCACTTTGTTGAGCAGTCCGAGCTAAATTTCAAAAAGAAAATGAGCTAAAGATGAGCAGTAATAACTCAGTTCTTTATCATAAAACACTAGGTTAGAGTGACAGAAAGTACAATTTTTAATCTAACATTATACATATTCAGGTTTTAAATAATGTAATGTCTTAATATAGGGAGGCGAATATGGTGGAATCTGAATAATCATTAAAAAAAAATAATTTTGAAGCATTGAAATCAAACTTAAGAGCTTTAACCATGTAAAATAGTCCGAGGATAAAGTGGGTAGGCACAAACCTCGAGTAACTCTCGATAAATTCTTCTTTTCTTCCAACCATTTTTGTCTTTTTTCCATTCTCGGTGTCATCTTAGCCATACTTGAAACTAAAGAAAATATTTAATCAATCATACATATTTATCCTGTATATATTAAACAAACAAATACATAGTGAAATCAGAAGATTTGATTATCAGATGTATTCTTATCCAGTAAAAAATGTTTAAGTATCAGAGTAAGAAGCAACAAATGGATATTCACTGATCAACAAAGTCTACATCCTAAGGTGAAGTTTTAAAAAGAAGTATGGTAATTTATATTTAGAAACTATTAGAGTATGAAAGAATATTCATCAGAAAAAAAAATCAAAGTGATGTTTGCACATGTATTTCCTTGGACAGGGATTTTTGGGGGCTAAATTCATGGACGATATTCGGTCATATTCCCATTTTTTGGTGTGTTTTTTTTACATATATAAAAACTAAATTAAGGTATCGGTTCTGGCTTTAAATTGTAAAAAAACATAAAATTATATTTTAAGTTATCAAATAAGACGGTAATTATTAATGTTAATTTGAAAATGACACCTACTGTGTTTTTTTAAACTGAGCAATTAACAATTAAAGTGTCGGATCATTATCGTCTCATGAAATCAACAAATTTGATGCACCCCTTTCAAATTTGATAGCCAATCAAAATCGCTTATGTTTACGGTTCAATAATTGAAACCACCCCCATGTTTGATGTCCAGTAAGAGATTTTATAACTCCCTAACAAAAAAACACTGTAGGTGTCATTTTGGAATTAAGATTGCTGCCTTATTTGTTGACAGATTTCAAAGCAGTTTTCGGTATTTTGTAGCGGAAATGTTAATCTAGTGAACCGTGAATTTTGACACTTGTTTTCCTTTTTTGTTTATGGCATATTACGTAATAAACTGCGGGGTTCAGGGTACAATATTTCTTTAAAGTCAAGTATCTAACTAACGGACGATATTATCAAAAATCCGAGGCACGGTTCCCTGCATTAAACATTTACAGTCATTTTATAGCTATTTGTTGTAATATATTCCAATATACAGAATAGTTTATATCGTTGTTCAATAAATTGTAAATTACGTGCTATATTGGTTTATAGAAGACCAACCAATGTTATTATGGTTCAGTTTTTAAATCTATAAATTGGTGAAACTTGATTTGACCTGACATCCAAGCCATTTATCTTAACAGATATTTTCGTAAAATACTCAGCCACAGCAGTTTTATGGGCCTATAATGGCGACAGGACATGTACATAAACAGTTTCCAATCGAAAAGTCCTTAAAGCACTCACAAACAGAAGAAATCGCATATTTTCATGCAGTTTCTTGCATAATTATTCATTATTGATGGCAACACTATTCCATGACCACTGCAATGCAATGAAATTCATCCAAGAAATCGGCCAACCGAGTGGTTAAAGTTACTGACTTCAAATCACTGTAACTTCTCACTGATAGAGGGTCGTGAGTTCGAGCCCTGCTACCGACCATGTCTCTTTATGCAAGAGGTTTATGTGCTTATGGAGGATGGGAGTCTAGTAATGGTTCTTCCCAGGAATGATGCTTAGGTTAGCTGTCTTCCTCATATGACTCTGACTGTTGAAAAGGGGCATAAAACTTGATATAAACAAACAAATAAACAAAATAAGTAAGGCTAGGGAGCCTCATATCATATTCGACCCTCACCTCAACAAGTACAAGAACAGCAAAGTCCTTCCCAAAAGCCCTAGACATTAATGCTTCATGTGAGTATATATCCCAGCATATTTGAGAGTATTTGTGAAATTTGAAACATATTACATGTATCTGAATTTTTGGGTCTTGTTTTAAGTTATTTAAAACATGTTGTAAATACCATTGGTCCATACCATGTTCTAACATCTTGATAGTTTAATTCATATTTGTTAATATTTCATCCATATTAATCTTTTCACATGCACAAATAACAGTTTCTTGTATTCTAATATTATGAACGTGCATTATCAAACGTAGCGTCCGAATTCTTACCTTATCCGGTACTATACAAGTATACAAATGTCAAACGCAGCGATACTCGACAGGCCTACATGAAGATGGTCTCAATCACTGGGTGCTTCGTAGAGTGAATACGTGTGTTTAAGTGTTTAAAACAACACCTATACTGCATGGAGCTTACATACACGAGAAATTCGAGCTTTCGTTTTCTTTGTAATTTGGAGTGGATAAATCCCAACCCACTAATTACGTTTTTCATCCGTACTAAAGTGTCAACCGGTAATCTACGAAGTCTTCATGCTGTAGACACTTTTATGAAATAAATATAATTAAATTTAAATTTAACGCATTAGACATAGAGATACTTGAAACTGAATTCCACAGTGCATTTTTGTAATGATACAGTCTGGGACCACTATACGCCCTACATCGTATCGACAACATTTATCACGTGACCCGAAAGTTCCCCAGCCACAATGCAATACATCTAGATTAAACGTCAATGTTGTCCAGTAAATATGGTGTTTTATTGCTCTGTTCCTAAATTCAGCATTTGATGAAAATGTGTCATTGCATAAATTTCGCAATTTGGTTAACTTAATTTTAAAGTAGATCTACTACCAGGGATGCTCTTACATATGACATAATTAACTTTTACCTTGTGAATTCACTAGAGGCCACATTTTAAGTTCAATTTTCACAAAACTGATAATTGGGTCATTTGGGGTCAAAAACTAGGTCACCAGATCAAACTGATGAATAACCTTGTGAACACTAGAAGTCACTGTATTTATTGAATTTTCATGAAAACTTGTCAGACGGCTTAAATTGTTTCATGATATCTTGGATAAGTTCGATAAGGTCAATAATTAGGTCACAAGGTCAAATCTTAGGGAAAACCTTGGTAGCACTGTAGATTCACAGTTTTAATTTGATCTTCGAACACTAAACATTGTCAAAATGTTTTAATGATATGTAGGATAGAATCGAACATGTGTCATTTGGAGTCTAAAACTAGGTCACCAGGTCAAATGTTAGATAAAAACCTTGTTAACGGTTTTGGTTGGATCTTCACCAAACCTTGCTGTTACTGTTAATAATAGTGGGACAAGTTTGAACATGGGTCATCTGAGGTCAGACACTATAGCTAGGTCACCATGTCAAATCACAGGAAAGCCTTGATATCAACAGACCTCATGACATATAGGTTCAAAACAATGTTTTGATTATCATGTGAGTGATATAGGGCTGTCTTGGCCCTCTTGTTTTTATTGTGTAATGCTATGTACAGTATAACCTCTACCAACAATGCCTAGACAGAGCAAAGTACAAAGTATTGTACACTTTCTTATAAACTTAGTGTATAGAGAAGATTAACATCTACAGAGCAACAACCTCTTAATATTTTCTCTGGCATTGTTGCTCTGAAGAGGTTACACTACAGTATATGAATTATATACATGCCAATACTGTTAGCACAATGCTAATGAAATTGTTGATAAAAAATTATATTATTTTTCAGGCATGGAAAGACATGATTCAAAGATCATGCAGCATCAGCTACAAAGGATTACTATACTTAAGAGTTACAAGCAGCACTAGAGTCTGCTTCATGCATTTCAAATCTGTGGATTTTATTTAAACAGAGGCCTTTAAAAGACGATTAAAGTCTGGTGCAGTACGTGCCATCTGTTTTCACATGGACTCAAACACCAAGTCAAAGGTCCTTGGAGGATGAATTTCTATTAACTGTGATGAAACTCAGACTGGCCCGGGATTATTCAACAAGGACTTATCAAACCACTTTCAGACTTTCAGCAATATAACAAGAATTTTCAACACATGGATCAATTTAATTTATGTAAGATTAAGCTCTATGAAAATATTTCCTCATCGTGATGTTTTTTTAAAAACACATGAAACTTGATTTTAAAAAACAATATCCAAATGTAATGTTAATTATTGCCTGCTCTGAGCTAAAAATACAAATGCCTTCTTCTCTTGGGCGAAAATCACAATCATATTCTGACTATAAGTCAACCAATACATATAAAGGCCTTGTTGGAGTAGATAGTCAAGGAGGAATTATGTTTTGTGTCAAATTTATATGCTGATGGGATATCAGACAAAGCTGTTTGCCAGCGTAGTGGACTCTTTGATCTGTTAAAACAAAAACTAGAGACTGATGAATTAAAGAATGGAGATGATATCATGGCAGACAAGGGGTTTACAATCACTAATGAACTGAGATTGGTCTTCGCTTAAATATTCCTCCATGTGCCAGAAAAAGAAAACACTTAACAGCTGCAGGTGTACATGATACGAAGTAATATCACATCATCAAATTTATGTTGAAAGGGCCATCGGAAAAGTTCGTGAAATACCGATTAAATTTGCTGGTTTTGCAAACCAATCTGGACTGACTGTTGCCTGTTGTCAAATTTCCAGGACCCACTTAATGCTAGAGCACCAAATGACTTTGAATAATGTCATTAATTAATTTTCTGTCTGCCTGTTTGTTAGATATGGTACTACTACATTGGCGAAAAACTGAGCAAGCTTTTGAAAAATAGCTGCCCAGACATTCTTATCAAAACAAATATGTTCCACAAGTAGCCCTTTGTATGTAAAAACAACAGTCATACCAATTAACACCAGTTATTACCATTTGTCCAATCACTTGGTAAAAATAATTATGTGATTTTCTTTGTTCCTTATTTGAAGTCAGAAGTCTGTACTTATAGCTGCGTCTGTAATTGTATCATTTCTAGGGGCACTTAATTTTTAACAGTCTAAAGTGGTCATATAATGACTGGTCTATAATTTTGCCATCTTGGGAAACTCCGAAATATGGACAGTCTGAACTTATTGAAAGTTCTGTACTTATATACTGACATATCATCATGAGAGTATCTATAGTTATTCATCTTTTAAGCGTAGTTTTTGTGCAGTGTCCTCGCTAATCTAAAGGTAAAATAACTCAATGGAATGTCCTTATTTTTTTTTTAATCTGACATGAAACAAAATGAAACAAATAAAAGTTATTAACATTTCCAAAATCTGTCCTTCCTAAATAATTGTGGGAGTTAGGACCCTAAACACTCGCTGATCCACATCAAAACTAGATTTGAACAGCAAACACCATGTGTCATCACCAGTACCTTGTCATATCATTGTTTATAAATTAATTAAATACTGATGCATATCATATTTTATACTGTGTAATATATGTTAAGTTGTATTGTACTTGAGGAATTATTGAGTCAAAGCATCGTATAATTAATACAAAGCAGTTTTTCTTTTGCTATTACATGTAGGTATATGAAGTTTCAATGACAAGTGTATTATAACTGAAATGCAAATTGTCTATATAGACAATGATTGCTAAAACAACAAGCCTGTACATACAAGAGTGTAAAGAAAACACAAATCATCAGACTTTTCATTAATTTATTGTTAATATACAAATACACTATGTATACATGTATAACACATACAAAATTACATGAAGATTGAAACATACACAAATATTCCAGTTTTAGGAGTAGAAAACTCTGAGCTGCATTGTTTTTATTGCTCAACAATGGTATGAAGTTCATGAAGTTATGGTGCATGTTAAATAATTCCATTCTAGACTGTGTTCGTACATGAAGAAAAGATCTTAATGTGATATTCATGCAACGACTTGTGACCAGATTCACTCATTTACTTTAAAAGGATTAGCATAAGATTTTCCAGAGAGGTAAATTTAATAGTTTAATCATGCAGTGGGAAAAATCTATGTTGTTCTTCAAGGAAGATTATTGCTCAATATAGGACCACTCTGGAGAGGTTGTTATTCATATCTAGTAAATTTTATTAAAATAATAATTTAATTATTTACTCTAATATCAGTCAAGACATACATAGCCAGATTAACACAACAATAAAAGCTTATATCTACCTGTACATCACAACACAAATATAACATCAGCTCCTTTTAAGTAATGCATAATTTACATTTACAAATTAGCATGACTATTTATAAATCTTAAATAAAACAAATTCATCATTGGAACCTGGCACATCAAGTCAATGATACTTGCATCTATATTGAGAAAGTCAAATAGTCCTACAAAAAAATGAAAATAAATAAAACTCCATACTCAGATGTACACATTATATGTGTCAAAATGAATGGAAATGAAAAACATTTTGAATGTGGACCTGAAGAAGAAATTGGATTTCTGAATGAAAAACTAAGTGGAAATAGACTAGTTGAGATCATGGTAACACATTTTTCCTGATATCAATTCTTGGTCCAATTCCAGAAACTCCCAACATTTACAGGTAAGCTTAATTAAAAACATGAGTTATTAGACATAATGATTTTATTTCTTCTGACGTCAAGTAAATAAACTTGGTCACGCAATGTTATAACAATCATCCGTCTTTGTCTCTTGTAAGAAACGTGTTATATACAGACAGTCAATTTTTTAACTTTTAGTAAGAATAATGAAACTGGACCTTGGTCTCTTATTTCAGATCAGTAAACACAGAAGATACACACTAAATGGAACATGATACTTTACAAAACAAAAAGTCTATACAGAATTTCATTAAGTCTTTAGAAGAGTTTAATGATTCTTGACTAAAATAACATAAAAACATATAAAAACTACTTTTAACATTTCAACAAACCTTACACTACTGATTTGTACCTAAATACATCATCTGCATTTATATACAAATACACAAGATACAATAAGTCACAGTTCACATGGTTATTCAACTAAAAACAAGATGTGTTTTATAAACACAATGCCACCTCCGGTTGCCGTATAACTTGAAAATGCACAGGTCCAGTAGAGATTGACATGATGAACCAAGATATGAAGTTCGATGATTGCAGGTGGTAGCGTTTTGACTTAATAGGCAAGGTAAAAGTTTGGTACAGGCAAACAAAGGGCCGTAAATCTGCTAAAAATTATCGAATCACAAAACCCTGACAATTTGTGCTGGGGAACTAGGTGCCAATAGTTCTATCAAAGTTTGGTAAAAATCCCTTGAGAAATACAGAAGTAGTTGCAACCAAAAGAGTATTTATCTATATAAAATAAACAAAGGGCCATAATTCCGTAAAAAATTATTGAATCATAAAACCTTTACAACATGCATTGGGTATCTTGATAACAATACTTCCATGAAAGTTTTATCAAAATCCCTTGAAAAAAAAACAAGGAAACAAGAGTATTTCGCTGTTACAATCACACAAAATAAACAAAGGACCACAATTCCGTCAAAAATGATCGAATCACAAAACCTGGAATATATGTGTGGGGGTTCTTGGTAACAACAAGTCTGTGAAAGTTTCGTCAAATCTCATGAAAAATGTAGGAGAAGTATCCTAAAAGAAATGTAGGAATTTTTTTAAACACAATGACCCCGTGACCTTCTGACCTGAAAATGCACCCTACATATGAATGTAGGTGCAAGTGTTTTGATTTTATAGGCAAGGTTAAAGTTTGGTACAAACAGACAGACAAACAGAGACACCAAAAACAATATGCCCCCGATCTTTCGATGCAGGGGCATAAAAACAATTAAACACAAAAAATAATTCATCGGAAGAGTAAACATGAGTGAGGCAATGTCGTCAAAGAGAATTTTCGACTGGAATGATTTATCAGAACTAATAAATTAAAAACTGTAGACATGATATGCCTTGTATTAATGCTGATGTCCATATTCAGAACAATAACATAGAGTACAAGTTTGAGTAATATGTCAGGGGAAGGTTGTAGATTTTGATTGAACACACAATACATTAATATCTAAACTTAAGCATATAAACAATTTAGTCAAATTATATCAAGTAACCATATAATTTTTATCATACTAAACAAGCTATTAGTCCATTACAGAATGTAACAGATATAAAAATAAGACTATAATTATCACAAATCATAAAGCAAAAGAATAAATTCTTTGTTTCCAAGAATGTCCTAAAATATAGGGTAGGTAGGATTTTTTGTAAAACTGTATGAAAATGAAGATACTGGCAAGAAAGAACTGACTGAGTCTAGAGTTGTTAGAAAAAAGGGTCAATGGAGTTAGTGGAACACGGACACTTCTTTGTACATCCGACTACAAAATACATGCCTTAATACTATACAATCAGAGACATGGATTTATAAAATTTAAAAAATACAAACAATGACAGAAAGCTTACATTGTTTTACAAGAAAGCTAAGAAATAAACAACTAGTAATAAAACATAAATAAAACTTAAAATTTACACCATGCATAGATATACACTTCATTAGCATAACTTCCACTGAATACTTGATCATCAATTCATACTTGTACTCTGGTAATATCCTGATTAGATAAGTCTGTCCATCATCAAATACCAATATTACCTAATACAAACACACAATGACCAGGAACTAGAGCTATCACAGAGGTGACTAATACCCCCGCTGCCACTTTGACACTAATAATGCAAAAGTACACTATACGGCTAAGTTCAAGGGGACATGAATCTACAATGAGTGAATTGCTGGGCATGAAAATTGTGTCTTGCACATCTGCACTTGATGGTGATAACATATTTCAAGTTTCATTGCAATCGCTTAAACAAGAGGGCCATGATGGCCCTATAAATGCTCACCAGGAGAAAGGGTCATTTGGAGATGAACATTGTTGAAGTTTTCTATACGAGTCCAAGTAAGATCAAGTGACACATCTGGGCCGTTTTTTATCCCATGGCCATTATATGAATTTGAACAAACTTTGTAGAGTTCCATTAGACAATGCTACATACCAAATAGCTCAGCTCTAGGCCCTGTGGTTTCGGACAAGAAGATTTTTAAAGTTTTTTTCTATTTGTTGCCATAGCAACCAGAGTTTTTAATGAAATTTAATTTTTTGAACAACTTTGAAAGGGGACCATCCAAGGATCATTCCAGCAAAGTTTGGTTGCAAAAATGTGGAAGTAGTTCACTCCACAAACTTTTATGCAGATGGACTGACAGAGTGACTCCAATATACCGCCTCTCAAACTTCGTTTGCCGGGGTATAAATATTAAGGCAACATTAGTACATGTACCTTCAACAAGCTAAAACATTATATGGATAAAAATATATCAGTAAAAATATCACAAAAAGCTTACAGAAAACCTGCAACAGCAGAACTAGAATAATGATCACCATATTTATTGTTCATCTAAATAATCTGATGAACTGACAACTTGGTAAACAAGTGACTTTAACAGTGAAACCATTTTTGACTAGATTAATCTAAGAAGTGATCGAACCACACACTACATATCTAAGCTCTAGACCATGAACTATTGGTCAAAAATACTTTTTAAAATTCTCTCTAAATTTTTTTATGTAACACAATGACCCTCAGGCAGTGTCAATTTTTATCAGGAGCATTATTTGAACAATCTAGAAAGAGAACCACAAGACTAGATGTCTAAGCTTTAGACCAAGCAGTTCTGGCTAAACAGATGTTTAAAGGGTAGGGTATAAATAATAAATATAAACAAAATGCATTCCTGGATTTATCTAAGCACTTCAATTATGTATTTGTCAAGAAGATATTCAACTTCTATATTCAAAGGTTTCAAATATAAGAATGTATGAAATATATCTATGAATATTTGACACTAGAAATATAAGTTTCCGATAATATATAATACATGTATTTAAGGGAATCTCAGCAATAATAGATTTAACACATACCAATATATGTACAGAGAAATATACAAATATACATAGAGTAAGAATTAGCGATCAGAACAATTTTTTTTCATACAATCACTTTACAGATACTTACAGAAGCCTGTTTCAAATTGACTTTGAAACTAAAGAATAAGTGAGCGGGAAAATGTCAAACAATAATGCTACAAGATTCATCACAGATATTGTCACAGACCTGCTGTTGTCATAGTGACATACACATATCTTTTCAAAAATATGTATCTTATTTAAAAAAAAGAATCACAAACTAATAAAACCACTAACATCTTAGGTTGCTGAAAGAATTTGGCACAGATTGTAGATAAGGTGAATAAACTTAGAGTTTGAGCACAATAAATGATAGAATTTATAATATACCAATAGAGTAACAAAAACAAACTAGATTACTGGTTAAAGTATACATTTATCTTTCATTTTTACTGGTTGATTTCCATTCAATATGATTAAGTATTTAGTACTGTGTGTCTCAACATTCATTTCAAAGAGTCTTTTATGGCAGATATTCCGAAAAATGTTTTATATCATAGGATATTCAATTATTTTTATCACATAATTTAAAAATATCACTGGACATATCACTGGACATTTGATTTTGTTTATATCGGGTTTTACGCCCCTTTTCAACAATCAAGAGTCATATGAGGCAGACAGTACACTTAAGTATCGTTCCTTGGAAGAACCAATACTAGACTCCCTAAGCAACTGCCTACTTTCTCACACAAAGAGACATGATCAGTTGCTGGGCTATCAGTAAGAGGTTACAGTGATTTGAAGTCAGCAAAATTAACCACTCGACCACAGAGGCGGGTCACTGGACATTTAAACAAGTCACCATCTGACTGAAATTTTACCAGACAGGTCCATTGAATCGGCACTTTTGGAAAATGTCTGCTATAGTCTTGATTGGAAATCAACCAGCAAAAATGGAATTTGAAAACAATAAACAAGAGGGACATGATGGCCCTATAAATGCTCACCAGGAGAAAAGGTCATTTGGAGATTAACATTGTTGAAGTTTTCTATATGAGTCTAAGTAAGATCAAGTGACCCATCTGGGCCGTTTTTTATCCCATGGCCATTATATGAACAGATTTAAAAGAGGTCCATTAGACAAAGCTAGATACCAAATATCTTAGCTCTAGGCCTTGTGGTTTCGGAGAAGAAGATTTTTTAAAATTTTCCTATATAAAATAGAATAAACCCCACGGCAGGGCTAATTTTGACCCCGGGGCCATAATTTGAACAAACTTGGTAGAGGTCCACTACACAATGCCACATAAAAAATATCTAAGCTCTAGGCCTTGCGGTTTCGGAGAAGAAGATTTTTGAAATTTTCCTATATAAGTCTATATAAATCAAGTGACCCCCGGGGCGGGGCCAATTTTGACCCTAGGGCAATAATTTGAACAAACTTGGTAGAGGTCCACTAGACAATGCTACATACCAAATATCTTAGCTCTAGGCCTTGTGGTTTTGGAGAAGAAGATTTTTTTAATTTTCCTATATAAAATAGAATAAACCCCAGGGCAGGGCCAATTTTGACCCTAGGGCAATAATTTGAACAAACTTGGTAGAGGTCCACTAGATAATGCTACATACCAAATATCTTAGCTCTAGGCCTTGTGGTTTTGGAGAAGAAGATTTTTTCAATTTTCCTATATAAGTCTATATAAATCAAGTGACCCCCGGGGCGGGGCCAATTTTGACCCTAGGGCAATAATTTGAACAACTTGGTAGAGGTCCACTGGACAATGCTATATGCCAAATATCTTAGCTCTAGGCCTTGTGGTTTCGGAGAAGAAGATTTTTTAAATTTTCCTATATGAAATAGAATAAACCCCAGGGCAGGGCCAATTTTGACCCTAGGGCAATAATTTGAACAAACTTGGTAGAGGTCCACTAGATAATGCTACATACTAAATATCTTAGCTCTAGGCCTTGTGGTTTTGGAGAAGAAGATTTTTTCAATTTTCCTATATAAGTCTATATAAATCAAGTGACCCCCGGGGCGGGGCCAATTTTGACCCTAGGGCAATAATTTGAACAAACTTGGTAGAGGTCCACTAGACAATGCTATATGCCAAATATCTTAGCTCTAGGCCTTGTGGTTTCGGAGAAGAAGATTTTTTAAATTTTCCTATATAAAATAGAATAAACCCCAGGGCAGGGCCAATTTTGACCCCGGGGCCATAATTTCAACAAACTTGGTAGAGGTCCACTAGACAATACCACATACAAAATATCTAAGCTCTAGGCCTTGCGGTTTCGGAGAAGAAGATTTTTGAAATTTTCCTATATAAGTCTATATAAATCAAGTGACCCCCGGGGCGGGGCCAATTTTGACCCTAGGGCAATAATTTGAACAAACTTGGTAGAGGTCCACTAGACTATGCTACACACCAAATAATAAAGCTCTAGGCGTTTTGACAAGAAGATTTTTTAAATTTCCTATATAAGTCTATGTAAAATCAAGTTACCCCCGGGGCGGAGCCAATTTTGACCCTAGGGGAATAATTTGAACAAACTTTGTAGAGTTCCATTAGACAATGCTACATACCAAATATCTCAGCTCTAGGCCCTGTGGTTTCAGACAAGAAGATTTTTTAAGTTTTTTCAATTTGTTGCCATAGCAACCAGAATTTTTAATGAAATTTAATTTTTTGAACAACTTTGAAAGGGGACCACCCAAGGATCATTCCAGCAAAGTTTGGTTGCAATCGGCATAGCGGTGTAGGAGGAGATGTTGTTTTAAGTAAACATGGACGCCACGTATTCGTAACGACGCACGACGGACGCAGGGCGATCACAAAAGCTCACCCTGAGCACATTCGTGCTCTGGTGAGCTAAAAACATAAATAGCTATATTTTCAAATAATTAACAGAAACAATTTCATCAAAAGAAAAGCAACAACATACAAATGGTATAGCACTAACTAAAGACAGGCAAATGAAAGACTTTTCTAAATAATATTGATATATCAGCTATTTGCAATAAATACATTTCCTATAGCTTGACCATGTTTTTTGAGCTGTGACGAAATTATTCAGAACAATCCATTAAGTCAAATGGGGGATATTCGGAACAAATGTGACTGAATCATATTGATAAGCTAGAGGCAGCATGCTCAAGCACTATATATACCCAGTTGATTTAGTGTAGTCTTATGTCATGGCTCAAAAAACAAGGTCAAGCTGTACATTGACCAATGCTAGTTAACACAAGACGTCAAATTTCGATCAGATATTTTACATTAATGATTCATTACTATAAATCATGACACTATGATTCCTGCCATTGATCTTAAAACAACACCTTAAGGCAAACAATAGCTATAAAAGAAAAAAAAAATCTTCTTTGTGTTTTAAAAAATCATAAAACAATGAATTACACAATAGCTTTTCAAACAATTGGACCCTAATTTGACAAGCACAATAAATATCAAATCTTATAGATATAAAAAATTTCATTGACGGAATAGATACATTTAGTTTTAATCAACAGTACAAATCATGAACCAATCATTCTTGTATGTTTTTTTAAAAATATGAATTATAATAATAGTTAAAATCCTACATCACTTACTAGGTACTAAGAGACAGTTTCTGTCAGAGATTCACAAATTCAGAAGCTATTAAAGTTTAATTGTAAATCAGATAACAACATTATCATTAAACAATAAAAAGGTGATAGTTGACATCAAAGAAAAAAAACTCTAAGTCTATCCTAACAAAGATTGCACTAAAGTTTAACAACACAAGATTTGTCTCATTTTAATGTTTCTATAATCTAAATTCAATTCTTAGCTACATAAAATAAATGAAACTGGTTGACTACTGATACCCCCCAAAAAACTAAATAAGTAAATAAGTCCCTATAAAGTGTTGCTGCAATCCAATTTTTCCATTTCTTTGATATCTGAAATGAAAGACAGGAAAATAGAAATACTATGAAATCAGTATAGACACTACAGTAACTATCTATGAAATATCATCATAATAATACATGTATAAGCTTTACATAATGTACTGTCACATTTACTCAAAACAATACAATGTTTAAACAATACATGCACCTTTGAAGTATAGAAAATAACAATACTGGGCATCTGTAATTAAGTGGATATGGTCTCTAACAAGTAATCACTAGCCCCTTACTGTGGTGGGTTTGAATCCTACCTGGGACCTGACTTCACATGAGAGGAAGCTGACTAGCTAACTTATGGAACGTTGGAAGTTCTACCCAGGTGTATCATCTGGCATCTTCCTCAACCGTTAAAGATGGAAAAGTCGCTTAATGACTCAAGTGACCCTCAATATTTACCTTGAGACCTAGATTTGAACTAATACAAACCTATCGAAACTTTAAATAAATGGACGATCACGTTTGAATAATGATCTCATATCGAGTACCCCAGCTAGTTATATACAGCATAATTACACATTTGTATCAGGTAATAAAAAGTCAGTAGATAAATATAAGAGTAACTAGAAAAGGGTGGATTTAACAGCAATCAAATTTGACCTGTATTTTATTATTATACACCTTCATGTAAAATATGAAACCAATCCATGAAATATTTCTTGACTTACCGCTTGGAAACCAAAATTTGAACTGACGGCAGGGTTTTTTCTCGGTATTATGGGAATATGACCCATACCCTTGGGATTGGGAATTTTCGCTGTGTTTTAATCAAAATTGGGAAAAATGTATAACTACAATTTTTTACAATGTTCAACTTATTCTACTTATTCTCCCTTAGAACAGTAGCAGAATAAGGTATTTACTACCAATAGTGATGTTAATAAACTTAATAAAATTTATAAAAAAAATTTTTGTCTGTAAATTGGGAAAAAAGATACTATCTTCCATTGGGAATATGACCGAATTTCAGCTATAAAATTTGAATCGACAGACAGACAGAGGTAACACCTGATGCCCTTCCACCATTTCAAATGGCGAGTGAATAACAAAGCCAGCTGGCACTGATGTCACATCACATATACTGCAAACACAATACACTGTGACTGACTTTTTGCATAGGTGCTTGGCTTAAGCCTTGTTTTGAATAGTTAAACAGAAAACAAAACATACAGTTTGATTCTGTTCAATATGAACATGTACATGCCAATTTATCTTATATACTTATAAAATGCATATATTAAACCCTTACTTCCAGCAGCACCTTTAGAACCATTACTCCATGGAAAATGCCCTGAAACAAATCAACATATGTGTGAAGCAATTTTTGGAACAATCTTTTCATAATTAAATAGAACTACATGCAACCATTATTTCAGAATGTTATTGGCCAGGGTGCTTAATTTTGAAATCTATCTCAATCTGTCCAGATCCACGGACACCCCACCCCCCCATTTTAGCAAAAAATTACCCTCCCCAATTTTTATAACCTAGTGAATTTACTTGAACAATTTACTTGAACATATTCAAACCAACATTGACTTTGAATACTCAGTTTCTTTATGTAGAAAGTGTTATACAACATAAGATTTAATTCACTTATTTGAGTTCTGCCAAGAGTTGAGTTTTATAAGGTCATTCTGAAAATTAGCTCAGTGTATAATAATGTTAACTTTCCATAGCCTTATCATACTCACCATTTTTGTTCTTGTATATACCTAAACCAATAGCGACAACAACAGCAAAAAAAACAACAACAGAAAGAACTATACCAACGATTGCTCCATCTGATAAAGCAGATGATTCATTATAATGACTTTCTGAAAAAAAAAAAATTATTCTTAGCATAGCTTAAAAAATAACACATCAAATATAGAAACAATGTAATACGAAACAATGTACGAAGGGTGATCCAGAAATAACCAGACTGCCTCTGTAATTTTTTTATATGTGATATTATTTCCATGAAATTTTGTGTAAATACACATGCATCCCAATCAAACCCAGAACGAAACTGAAATATTTCTGGAAAGAGAAATTATATGTTTAATCGTCGCTATAGCAACCTATGTGGCATATTAGCGGGGCAGGTGTCACTTCAAGGATAAATTTGTAAAGTTGACGTTAATAATTTTCATTTCCACATGAGAAATATCGACGCAAATAAGTCTGTGCCTAACACAACGTGTGTGACATCATATTATGAAGTATCTAAGTGATTACTGTTATTAGTAAAAAGCAACATTTAATGTGTTACTATCTGACAACGAGCATGACATCATCAGACTCACAAGAAATACGCGTCATAATACAATTTTGCTCTCAGCATGGACAGTCACTAACTAAAACGCACGACATGAATCAGAAAACATCAGCGAGAAAGACAATGTCAATAACGCAGATTTTTTAGTGGCATCAGAGGTTCTGAGACTGCAGAGTTTTGTTAGAAGATACGGAAGGTGGGGCCGTAAAACTTCCGCGGACGTGATGCTTGTGAGCGCTGTTTGAGACGTCATCTGTACAGTGACAGACGCGTCAGCCAGTGTCTTTCATTTAACAGAATACACTTATGGAACTGTTCAGCGATGTATTACAAAACAGTAATATAGAGAAAAGTCAGTGCTAGACAATTTTTAGGTTCATTTGATCAAACAGAAAAGTGATTGCGAACGTAACGCTACATCAAACAAGTCTATTGACGTCATGTTAAGTTGACGTTGCCCCGCTAGTCCATACCATGGTGTCTGTCAAATAATAGTGTTCAAATGTCACTCGATCAATATTTCTGAAATTTTCAGATATCATGTTTTAAGGTAGTATGCGACCTTTCCCCGACGTCATGGGTCAAAAAACGAATTTTATTCCATTGTTCTAAAATTTTACACACTGATAAAATAGCATGTTCTTCGATTTTTGTTCATTTTATTTTTTCTGTTTTCTGACCCGTTTCTTAGCAACGCCACGATAAATGTCAGAGGTGTAAAATCGACGTTTTACATGCAAAATTGGTTCAAACATACTGCAATGGTAATTTCAGATACACCAACTCAAAGCTCTCTATCTGAGTAATAAGCTCATGTAAGTTTTAATAGGGTTTTGTTGTCACTATTTTCCTGGGGGAACGTTAAGCACTAAAAATATGTCCGTTTTTTCACCCGTAATTTTGACCCCAATTAAACTATATTTCAGTGTATTTTTGGTAAACGGAAGTAGATTCAATCAACTAATGAATCACATGTTAATATTGTGGAGATGTTAACAAGCAAGTGCAAAATGTAAAAATAATATGTCATCGCGCATTATTTTTCACAAAATTGCAATATAGTAAAGTTTGGACATCACGAATAACGTTGTTGAAATTGTTGCGTCACGCTAATATTCAACTTATTTGTAATTACGTCAGCCTACAATTAGCGCCAAATAACACTTTCAACGACGTTATTCATGATATTCGACCAAAAATCGAAGAACATTCTATACCACCATTGTGCAAAATTTCAGAACAATCGGAGAAGTTGATTTTTGACCCATGACGTCGGGGAAAGGTCGCATACTACCTTAAAGATTGAAAATCATAATGTGTGATTTTTGTTAATTTTTCTCATACTGTTCATGAGTTTTAGACTCAGTCCGGTTATTTTTGGATCACCCATCGTACATGTATAATATATCATACATAGAAACATTGTTTAATATCAAACATAATATATCAAAAACACACAATGTATAACATAAAACAATGCATAATATATCATAGAAACAATATATTACACAAGAAGAGTTTGTGAAACAATGGTGACTCATATAGGCCAACTGCATAGTAAGACCTTGACCTTTGTCCTATTAAACTCAAAATCAACATGCAGTGACCAACCTTCAAATCAAGTAAGAGGAACTTAGGCCAAATTGTTCTCTATTCATTGGTCTTTGATGTACTGACCTCAAAATCAGTAAGAGTCATCTGAATGTAATGACCAAACTCCCAAGCAAGTCTGAGGATCATAGGCCAAATTGTTCTCTAATTATTGGTTGGACAAGGTTTTTGTGTTAAAGGTCAAGAAAACCTACACATGTGAGGAAGCTGTCCAGATGGCTTACAGAAGGTTGATGATTGTACCTAGATGTATGCCTGGAGTCTGCCTCAACAATTTAAACTGGAAAAGTAACCAAATGACCCTGGCTGTTGGTGCAACATTACATCCAGGAGCAAGGAATGTAGTTGTAGCTTTTGTCTTTCAAATACATGGAGAGAACTTATTCTTCTTGTGATATTCCTCTGTCCTTATAGACCCACTCAATTCGAGTTACTAGTAATGGACACAGAAGGAGATAATAATGCTATAATATTTACCTTCAGTAATATTCTTCCGAAATAAAACTGTTTCATTGGAGTATATAACCAGCTGTACACTGCTACTTTTGTTTGTCAACACACTGATGGTAGAAAACCCATGTTTTAAAACTTCACCGTCCATATTTGTGAAGTTCATGGGCAACCGAGACATATTCTCTAAACATGCTGTTATATTACATACATCTCCTCCAGAACAAGTCCTTTGTATAGTCACAACTGTAATGAAAAAAATGTCTCAGTGACAGAGTTAGACATGGAAATAACTGGCTTACTTTACTAGGTACAATTGGACATGGAATTAATTGGCTTGACTTTATATAGTACAGTAGGGCTTGGAATCAACTGGCATGAGTTTATTGGAACAGCTGAGGTTTTTTTTATTATTGATCAGGTTGCTTCGTTATGTAAATATACATGATCTATCAGTTATCCAGTCCTGACTAATGAACAGGATTCAGACTGGGAAACTGTGTTGCCAATAACATATCTTTTCAACGTATGTTAGTTGAGTAACTAAAGCATCCTTACACTCATGTGTACAGAATGTACCACTCCAGGGTTCTCAGCAAGTAGTGGCCAACAGGCCCAAAAGCTAGGCTAACAGGCCTGCAATATTTTATAAACTTTTGAGATTCATTACTGGCCCAAACACATTTCTAAGTGGCTAAATTGGCCTGCTAGCAGCCTGCTGTTATTACAAACCCTGCATTCATCTGATTTCATGAGAATGTTGGTCTAGATTACTTGAGAAAAAGAACTCATAAAAGCTATGTTCATGTTTTGAATTTAAGGAAAAGGGTATGTTATACATTGTATGTAAACACAATATTAACTTTCTTGATACACATAGATTAATAATGTACAAAAATACTAGCTACATTCATATTCCATAATAAATAATTCTGGAGAGCCTTATTAAAGTGTCAACATTTTAAGGATTTTCTTTAATCTTTAATTTGATCAATCAAGCAAGGTTTGCAACAAAGATGACCATGTATAAAATTTGCTACAAACTTCTCTAGATAAATATATTGACCTAATTACTTGTATATCCTGATGAAAAGCACATTAATTAATGACCAGATATTTGCACATTAATTAATGACCAGATATTTGCACATTAATTAATGACCAGATATTTGCACATTAATTAATGACCAGATATTTGCACAAATTTTGATTACTCTGCCTAGATTTATTAACCTACTTTTTAAGCCTTGTATAAAACTTGCTAAAGACTTCATATTGGCCATGGAACAAAAGAAAGGCCTGTTAAGTATTAATTGTCAGATTGTTAACACTGAATGGACATAGAGTAAGCAGCACACAGTTTAACTTCTACCAAGGTAAGAAATACACCATACCAACTAAACGTCGTACTACAGCGATAGCTGAACTTTTATTCAGAGCATTCTGGATACTACCATAATGTCGTACAGCATCAGCAGTTGCTATTACACAGGTATAATTCTCTGACACAGCTTTTTCATCTAAACAAAAGAAAAAAATACATATTTAGATAAATATCATTAAGATGGTCGTAAATGGTCAACAAGATTTTAAGGAAATAACATGCTCGACTTTTATAAGTCTTCAGTATAATAAAATGCTTGAGAGAGGAGAAAAATCTAAGTGAAAAAGGGGCATAACTCTGAAAATACTGTTGACAGAGTTATGCTGCTTGTCCTACAGATGCGCCTTGTCAACATAAGGAAGTAATCAAAGTTTGAGTTGTATATCTTTGAAAGCCTTCAAGATATTGTACTATTTTACCTAGTTTAACAAAAGAATTTAAGTTAAAAAGGGGCATTATTCTAAAATACTGCTTACACAGTTATGCCCTTTGTCTTAAAAGAGAGTAATAATAATCGTCAGAAAACCAAAGATAATATCTACATTCAACAGTGGACTATTTTATGTACATGACAAGCTCAATGGTCAGCTGATAAACTAAGAGCATGACAAACTTTATGTTACCTGCATACACAGACAAGGCCTTGTCTTTTACAACATTATCTTCTAACCACCCAATGCGTAGATTACTATTCTGTTTAGTTGGGTTCAGACACACAAGCTTCTTTTCCTTATTTTTCTCAGCCACCATTATTGGAACATCTAAAATTGAAAAAATTAAGCAATTATGATTGATCAACCAAATAAAATCAAATAAATTAAATGTTGACTAAATATCTCAACACCAGAATACCATACCACAACATAATACTAATACATGCAATAATTATAAACTTCACATGAAATTTTTACTCAATATCACAGAACAAATCTTTAAGTTTGCATGTACATTAAATCAGTACATGAATTAGGGTATTTAGTAATCTTAAACAAGAGGGCCAAGATGGCCCTTTATCGCTCACCTGAGAACAAAGTCAAAATAATTAATGAACAGATAATATAGTTTCCAACTCGTATAACCCATTTTTATGTAGATTTTGAGATCAAAACCAACAATGAAGGTATAATACTATTAAATAAGCTAAAACATAGCATATTTTCTAATCCAAGGGCACATAACTCTTGAAGTTCAGGTCCGATTCCACCCATAACTGAACTTGTCCAATACGGTAAGGTCATAAACATTCATTGTAAATATGATTAGGATCGGTGAATAAATGAAGGCTATAGAGTGTAAACAAGCTAAAATATAGCAAATTTTCAAAGTCAAGGGCCCATAACTCTTGAAGATGTGGTCCGATTCCGTCCATAATCGAACTTGTTTAAGATCTTTTGGTTATACTCATTTACTAAAAAAATATTAGTAGGATCAGTGAATAAATGAAGGCGCTAGAGTGTAAACAAGCTAAAATATAGCAAATTTTCAAAGTCAAGGGCCCATAACTCTTGAAGTTCTGGTCCGATTCCGCCCATAATCGATCTTGTCCAAGATCTTTTTGGTTATACACATTTACTGAAAATATGATAAGGATTGATGAATAAATGAATGCGCTAGAGTGTAAACAAGCTAAATATAGCAAATTTTGTAATTCAAGGGCCCATAAATCTTTAAGTTTTGGTCCGATTCCGCCCATAATCGAACTTGTCCAAGATATTTTGGTTATACACATTTACTGAAAATATGATTAGTATTTGTGAATAAATGAAGGTGCTAGAGCGTAAACAAGCTAAATATAGCAAATTTTGTAATTCAAGGGCCCATAACTCTATAAGTTATTGTCCGATTTTGCCCATAATCGAACTTAGCCGAGACATTCTGTGCATATTCATTGTGAGCAAGTTTAATCACGATTTGTTAAGAGCTGCAGATGCTAAGAGTGTAAACAAACTAATCGTGGACGTACGACGGACGACGTACGCCGGACATTCAATGATCCTAAAAGCTCACCTGATGAATCAGGTGAGCTAAAAAATTCACAAAGGTAAGTTTTAGATTAGTTTTTCTAACATCTACAAATGTAATTTTTTTTCTCCTGATCTTGTTTTATATTTACTTTTTTATAATACAGTTATAATATTTCTGCATTAGTCAATGTATTGTTTTATAATAGCGTATAAGTATTGTATAAATCACCATAAAATGTAAATGTAAATTTTGAGGCCCACATGGAAGATTGGTTTTACCCAAATGTGCAGCCTCTTGAAAATAAAGTCATTATTATTATCATTATAATGAATTAAGTACATTACCTTTCACAACCACTAGATTTGTAGAATTAGAAGAAACCAGTTCATTATCCACTGTAAGCTTTGCATTAATCAAACCTCCTTTATCCAAATCCGTAAAGACAGTTTCATAGTTTACTATTCCATCACGTATACTATGTTCAGGACTTACTGCATCATCATTGATCTCTATCTTCAAATCAAAATCTACATAGTAGTCTAGAAATTTATCGCCAGTTCTGACCTTTAATTTTAACTCTTGTCCAGGAAGACGCACTGGACTAACAGGTGTCAGGTAGAGTTTACTATCTGAAATAAAAAAGTAAACAGAACATATAAGCACAGAGATGAATGATGAATGAATGCATAAGAAAATGAATTAATATGATAAATACAATATGTACTGTTGAACAAAAGCTAGAAAATCATGATCAACTACCAGTATCACATACTAAGGAATCATTAATTTTCATTGGGGATTTAATTTCGTGGATTTGTGGGTAGGCTCATCCAGGAAATCATATCAGCCTAACTGATGAATCTTAAAAAGCTTGATCTTGTACCATTAATATATATTAGGACATTTTTTTTTAATAAATGAGGAAATACAATATTACCATATTGGTATATTGGTATATTGGTATAAGTAATGAGAGAGACTTATCATATACGGACATATAATAACAGAATCTGATTAGTGTCTTATTACAGCCATTATACAAAAACAAGAGGGCCATGATGGCCCTATAAATGCTCACCAGGAGAAAAGGTCATTTGGAGATTAACATTGTTGAAGTTTTCTATACGAGTCTAAGTAAGATCAAGTGACCCATCTGGGCCGTTTTTTATCCCATGGCCATTATATGAACAGATTTTAAAGAGGTCCATTAGACAAAGCTAGATACCAAATATCTTAGCTCTAGGCCTTGTGGTTTCGGAGAAGAAGATTTTTTAAAATTTTCCTATATAAAATAGAATAAACCCCAGGGCAGGGCTAATTTTGACCCCGGGGCCATAATTTGAACAAACTTGGTAGAGGTCCACTACACAATGCCACATACAAAATATCTAAGCTCTAGGCCTTGCGGTTTCGGAGCAGAAGATTTTTTAAATTTTCCTATATAAGTCTATATAAATCAAGTGACCCCCGGGGCGGGGCCAATTTTGACCCTAGGGCAATAATTTGAACAAACTTGGTAGAGGTCCACTAGACAATGCTACATACCAAATATCATAGCTCTAGGCCTTGTGGTTTCGGAGAAGAAGATTTTTTAAATTTTCCTATATAAGTCTATATAAATCAAGTGACCCCGGGGCAGGGCCAATTTTGAGCCTAGGGCAATAATTTGAACAAACTTGGTAGAGGTCCACTAGACAATGCTACATACCAAATATCTTAGCTCTAGGCCTTGTGGTTTCGGAGAAGAAGATTTTTTAAATTTTCCTATATAAGTCTATATAAATCAAGTGACCCCCGGGGTGGGGCCAATTTTGACCCTAGGGCAATAATTTGAACAAACTTGGTAGAGGTCCACTAGACAATGCTACATACCAAATATCTTAGCTCTAGGCCTTGTGGTTTCGGAGAAGAAGATTTTTTAAATTTTCCTATATAAAATAGAATAAACCCCAGGGCAGGGCCAATTTTGACCCTAGGGCAATTATTTGAACAAACTTGGTAGAGGTCCACTAGATAATGCTACATACCAAATATCTTAGCTCTAGGCCTTGTGGTTTTGGAGAAGAAGATTTTTTAAATTTTCCTATATAAGTCTATATAAATCAAGTGACCCTCAGGGCAGGGCCAATTTTGACCCTAGGCCAATAATTTGAACAAACTTGGTAGAGGTCCACTAGACAATGTTACATACCAAATATCTTAGCTCTAGGCCTTGTGGTTTCGGAGAAGAAGATTTTTTAAATTTTCCTATATAAAATAGAATAAACCCCAGGGCAGGGCCAATTTTGACCCCCGGGCCATAATTTCAACAAACTTGGTAGAGGTCCACTAGACAATGCTACATCGAAATATCTAAGCTCTAGGCCTTGCGGTTTCGGAGAAGAAGATTTTTTAAATTTTCCTATATAAGTCTATGTAAATCAAGTGACCCCCGGGGCGGGGCCAATTTTGACCCTAGGGCAATAATTTGAACAAACTTGGTAGAGGTCCACTAGACTATGCTACACACCAAATATCAAAGCTCTAGGCATTGTAGTTTTTGACAAGAAGATTTTTTAAATTTCCTATATAAGTCTATGTAAAATCAAGTTACCCCCGGGGCGGAGCCAATTTTGACCCTAGGGGAATAATTTGAACAATCTTTGTAGAGTTCCATTAGACAATGCTACATACCAAATATCTTAGCTCTAGGCCCTGTGGTTTCAGAAGTTTCAGAAGTTTTTTCAATTTGTTGCCATAGCAACCAGAATTTTTAATGAAATTTAATTTTTTGAACAACTTTGAAAGGGGACCACCCAAGGATCATTCCAGCCAAGTTTGGTTGCAATTGGCATAGCAGTGTAGGAGGAGATGTTGTTTTAAGTAAACAAGGACGCCACGTATTCGTAACGACGCACGACGCACGATGGACGCAGGGCGATCACAAAAGCTCACCCTGAGCACATTCGTGCTCTGGTGAGCTAATAATCAGATACTGCTTCAGTTAATGTTATACATTGCAGTTATAATTGCTATAATAATATGTATAAGCTAACTTTTGTTAAGGCCATTTGGGCCTCTGAAGCCCTAAAATACTTTTTGCTGGCAGACCAACATTTGCTGGCACAGTGCCTACAGGACATACTAATCACCCAGATTTCAGAGTAAATACCATTACCATGAAAGTTAAAACTGACCATCCAGAAAAAAACTGTAACCTGCCTTCCACCCACTTTGTCCAATCTACCAAGATAATGAATATTGAACACTTAATATAGTGCGATTTTATTAAAATGTCAAAGGTGCATAATTTCACAGTCAATGCTTGCATTTATTTTTAGCTTCGGTGAGGTTAATTGATTACTTTTGTAATCTATATGATAATTTTCGTTATACCGGTTGTCTTATGTACAATCATGTATTTTACAATGTACAAGTACTAGATAATAGAGCTGGGACGAGTACTCCAGTACCTGGGTATCGGGTCGAGTAATGCTACTACCCGGGTACAAAATTACTACCCTTGATATAGTACACTCCATATTAAACTCGTTTTGATTTTTTATCAAACAAATCATACCTTGATCAGACGTATTTATGATTTTTTATCTACCTTACTGGGCACTATTTTACGACAATATGGCCAATTTCCATATAAAATTTAACTTACCAACGAATACAAATCCCGTGTTTAGCTGCTCCGAAGAGTTTGAAGTATCGTTCTAATGGTCAAGATATTAACACCGATATGTTTTCATCCATTTATTATTGTTAACTCACTTCATCAGTATTTATGTAACTAGCAGTTTAATACTGCAAGTAAAATGACCACACGTACAACGGTACAAGTATATTTACCGTTATTTAACCCAATTTCTCATTGGTAAAGGTTGGTAAATTTTGGAGCATGGGGAGGCAGGGAAGGTTCGGAAATAGGTTCCTGAACATTTCCAGTAACGTCAGGCTCTGACTTTACGGCACACAGACATATAGGAAGGCTTTGAGTTGGACACATGTAACTTTGTTCTGCTATATCTAATCAACTCAAGGTCGCAGATATTGCATTTTGTCTTCGGTTCATCGCTAAGAATCGTGAAATACAATGTATTGCTTGCCAAAACTTGGCTTTTTGTGCAGTTTGGTTGTTTGCCATTTTATTTAAACAATATTAAGTACCAGGATGCAGGAATGATGGCTCGTTCTAGAAAAATAGCGAGTACTCGGGTACTCGCGGGTAATATGGTCCCGGGTACCCGGGTACAAAATGTCTATCCGTCCCAGCTCTACTAGATAATATTACATAAACATATGGAGTGGGACATTCCCTTTTGGTCAAATAAATGAAAACTTTCGCCTGTGGTATGAAGTTAAAAATAATCACGTTCAGCAACCATGTAGTTATAGTATTCACCATTGACAGTTTAATAAAATCGCACTATATTTTAACTACCCGGTAAAATTAAGAGCAAGAATAAGTCTAAACATTAGTTCTAACATATGTTTGATTTCAATTACACATGTATACAATCAAAAAGATGTACATGTAGAATCATACATTTGTTGTGTAGCAAAATCTCTTAGTAGAATTATAGTGCTGTAACATCAGCTGAGTTTCAATCATGAAATGCAAAACATCCCCAGATATGTTATCAACAATACAGATGTCAGGGCAACCAAAACCATTAGTCTTTACAATGCAATTGAAATAAAATGCATAATTAAGCAATGACTCACACAGTCTGTCAGAGTAAAATAAGGGTTATTACCATCACCATTAAGTCTTACAGTGAACCAACCATCTTTCCCAGGTACTGACCATGTCTCTTCGAGAAAGTAGACAGTTGCTTACAGAGGATGGGAATGTAGTAATGGTTCTTCCCAGGAATGATGGTTAGGTGAACTGTCTGCCTCATATGACTCTGACTGTTGAAAACTTAAAGAGGCATAAAACTCGAACGAACGAACGAACGAACGAACGAACGAACGAACGAACGAACGAACAAACAAACAAACAAACAAACAAACAAACAAACAAACAAACAAACAAACAAACAAACAAACAAACAAACAAACAATATCGTTCGGCGATCCCACAATGCATTGCTATATACTCGGCAATGTCCGACAGCTGTAATTGGGTGTTTACAAATTTGATTATACTAAAAAAACTCTGGCAATTGGGCACGGGAAATTGGTAAAGGATGCAACAAATTCCTTGAAGATATTGAGATACATTTATAATCCACAAAGTCTAAGTATAAGCATTGAAAAAGTCATCAGTCGAACATTTTAAATTCCAAGATGGTGGACATCTATTATAATCCTTTCGTCTCCAAGATTAAACATTCCGAATACCACGGATATTTTCGCTGTTATTATCATTCGGATTATCACGGATATTTTCGTATTTTTGCTTTTGTAAACAATAGCTTGTATTCCTGTTCATTCACGTCTTATTATCGCGGGATTTGATTACTTTAAACTGTAAATACGGAAGTTGTGAATCCGTGTATGTATATAAGTCCTTGCTTATGGTAAGTTTTTCATCATATATATTTTCATCAACATCAAAACAATAAATCATTTAGAACTATCAGTTATTTCATTCAATACCTTCATTAGAAAAAAGAGTAAAATGCTACTATTCGTCATGCTTTTTATGTAAGAAATAGTATGACACAATCAAGGACTTATATACATACATGGAATCGCAACTGCTACAAATAGTTCAAACGATATCGAAAGATGATCCCATAATGCATTGGTATACAGTATACTCGGCAAGTTGTCTGACAGCTGTAATCGGGTGCATATGAACTCAAATATACTATAAACTCTGACAATTGGGTACGGGAAATTACAAAAAAATGTAGTTAGGATGCAACAAATTTCTTAAAGACATTGAGATATACTTAAAATCCACAACTGTATAAGTATATATGCATTGAAAAAGGCATCAGTTGAGCATTTTAAATTCCAAGATGGCAGACATTTATTATTATCCTTTCATCTCTGGGATTAAACATTCGGAATATCACGGATATTTTCGCTGTTGTTAACATTCGGATCATCACCGATATTTTCGTATTTTTGCTATTGTAAACAAGAGCATGAAATCCTGTTGATTCACGTGTCACTACCGCGGGATTTGATTACTTCCGACTGTTGATACGGAAGTTTCGAATCCATGTATGTATATAAGTCCTAGACATAATGTACCCCTATTTTCAATAAAGAATGGGTAGGAGGTAATTAAACACCTCAAGAATTAAATCTAAAGAGCAGACAATTATTTGTAATATATACTCAAATAAATTAGACATCTGGGGGACCAATTATAAAAGTTAACTCGAGTATACACAAGTATTATAGCAAGTTAATATTATGCACTTACTAAGTTACTGTGTAAGTGCATGCTAATAAAAAGCTTTTACAAACATGTACTTGATATAATAAATATGATGCACATATCAATTTGTTATATAACAATTATTATGTGATCTAGACTACTGCTCAGGAGATGAAGTGTAATAAAATTTACACAAAAAAGAAATTATCAATATACTATTAATAATTAACATAAAATGAGAATTTTGTTGTATTCTTAATTACCACTTAATATTTTATTTGGTCAAAATTTTTTTATTCAGTCCTCACCTTTGTATAATAAGTATAGTCCAAACTCATGCCTACTGTCATGCATGAAAACAGGGAAAAACAGAGCAGTGCAGTGTTGAAATTCATGGTTTGCATGATCGCTATATGAGAACAATTTACAAGTAAATTCATCTCATAAAAACATAGAACAGATTATTAATTTTATTATCTATTAGTGCTGTGAACAGGAAATTGTGAAATCAGCTGAAATGTATGGCTGAGGATCTGTATTGGCATTTTATAACATAGAGAGGATCAAATTGATGTACATTTCAAGTCCTGTGCAAATTCTGTTTACATAACATTCATCAACAAAAAAGTTCAATAATAAAATATAAACTAGAAATGTGTCCGTAGGACACAGAAATGAGTGTTATGTGGCAAATATGTGAAAACAGCATAGAGCAGGTTGCTTGGGAATGCTGCCTATAGTGGGAGGTAAAGATCACCTAAGGGTAAACACACATGTACTTATACTATTTCAATATAAAAAATGAACGTAAATATTTAAGGATCAAATTGATGTACATTTATATTTTACTATCATTACAGCTATTGTTCTATATTACTAAATTTAAAAAGCTAATGGGGTCCATGAAATCACAGGCTACCGGCATGTGATAAAAGCAAATTAAAGTTTCACTTTTTTTTTTCACCTTATATATATATTATAGAGTAAAGGTATAGAACTCCTGGGCTCAGAAATCACACTGGTCATGTTCATCAAGGTCCTGTTGTAACAATTCTGAACCGATTCTTAAAAGCCTGGTCTTATTCGACGCAGAAATAATTTCTCTTTAACCACCATCCACTCTTATTTCCATACATTGCTCTGAACTGGAGCAATAAGCCCTTCAACTTACAAAAAGTACCACTAGGCATCGATGTGACCTAAGTTTCTTTTCATTAGCTACAGAGTAAATTTCTTTATTCCTTCGGAATTTCATACCCACTCCGGTGAAAAAGTTCCAGTCACAGATCTTGAAGACATTCGGCATAAAACAAAGCCAATAGAAAAATAAACAAATCAGCTCTTGTAAAGTCCACAGTATGAGTCAGTGTGTGAGTGAAGCATACATGTATGTAACCCTGCATTCACAGTTTTCATACCAATCAACATTAATTCAATAAGGCCATCCTTAAGAAAATGTTTGTCTGGGGTTCGTAACCCTACCAAGAGAATTTTCAGTAAGTTAAAAGGTAGGAAATATTTTTTTCACAATTTATTTTTAACATTGGATTCAAAATGCTATTTATATATTTTTTAAAAAGATACCCAAACGACCAAAGAAAAAAATGGGTAGGGCCATGTTTGGTGAGTTAAAGTACTAGTGGTGTAAACCTAAACAAAATATTTTTAAGGATGGCCTTAACCAAGGACTTATATACATACCGTACATGGATTCGCAACTGCTAAAAATAGCTCAAACGATATCTTCGACGATCCCACAATGCATTGCTATATACTCGGCAATGTCCGACAGCTGTAATTGGGTGTTTACGAATTTTATTATACTAAAAGAACTCTGGCAATTGGGCACGGGAAATTGGTAAAGGATGCAACAAATTCCTTAAAGATATTGAGATACATTTATAATCCACAAAGTCTAAGTATAAGCATTGAAAAAGGCATCAGTCGAACATTTTAAATTCCAAGATGGCGGACATCTATCATAATCCTTTTGTCTCCGAGATTAAACATTCAGAATACCACGGATATTTTCGCTGTTATTTATACTCGGATTATCACGAATATTTTCGTATTTTCGCTTTTGTAAACGAGAGCATGTAATCCCGTTGATTCACGTGTTATTATCGCGGGATTTGATTACTTTAAACTGTTAATAAGAAAGTTGCGAATCCATGTATGTATATAAGTCCTTGCCTTAACATATAAAATCTAAGACAAAGTAAAACAGGTCCTATCAACAAGAAGTTAACAGTGTGGTATTTACCAGTATTTCAGTTGTTCATCAATATCAACTGAAAGGAAATAACAACTCTGTCAGATTAATACAGTAAATAAAACTAGAGCTGACTGGCTATCACAGAGGTGACAAACCAAGTTTGTTTGTACGGACCGACCGACCGACCGACCGACCGACCGACCGACCGACCGACCGACCGACCGACCGACCGACCGACCGACAGACAGACAGACAGACAGACAGACAGACAGACAGACAGACAGACAGACAGACAGACAGACAGACAGACAGACAGACAGACAGACTGACTTCAATAAACCCCCTCTCAAACTTCGTTTGCGGGGGTATAACTATAAGATGATTGAAAGCCTGTTGTACAATGATTTCAAGACACAAGGTTACAACTCTCATTCATGAATTACCTGAAGAGTAAGTACCCAAAGCTTCAGAGTTTTTCCTTCCAATTTCTTGGATTTCATCCAAGTTAAAAAATAAAAAAAGACTAATTTACAAGATAGAATGTACCACCAAAATATATGTTCAAGGGAAGATCCAGATGTTAGTGGACTATAGTATTTGCTGATGAATATGAAGTGCAATAAAGAAAACTGCATGATGAAACATATTAATATACTGTGTATAGTTATCATTGCTGACATAATTCTGAAGTCACATAATAAAATTAGAAATAAACTGAAGTGATGATAAATATTTACACTGAAATTTGATAAAATATCTAGTTTGTAAGCTGGCTGGGTTATTATTGGTAGTGCCCAGAAACTTCTGGATCATCCCTTGTATATCTGCATTCATATTTTAAACATTACTGTTGTACCAGCTACTGGAAATTGAATTATACATGAAAAATAATATTATTATTCAACATGAAGGATGCTCAGTACTCGTAGCCAACCCAATCTTTTATGAAGATCCCAGAACATGTATATATTTATAAAGGTTACAACAAAATGATTGGAAGTTAAGATATACATTTAAAAAAGACCAATAAACATTTTCTTTAATCCAGAATACAGTAAGTACATAACAAATAATAAAAAAAAGACATAGATAAATAAAACAAACAAAACTGAGTGTTTTCAAAGGGGCATAACTCCAATCTTACATCAGATAATCATAATTATAAAAAAAGCAATATTTCAAGGCCAGCCGTGATCTACACTGTTTCAACAGTATCATTATAATTCATATTTGTGATACAATATTGTACACTATGTTAAAGAATTAACTTAAGTGGACAATATGGGACATGCTGTTGTATCAGGCCTAAATTAAAAATATGTTTGTTTGCCCTTTACTGACCCTGAATTTTAGAAGAGGGTCGGTAGGTAGGAAAAATATTTTATTTTATTTCTACATTTACCTAGCATGAAATTACACTTCTATCTAGATGCATTCTATATTCATTTAATGTATTCTGCTACCATACAACCATTTATTGTGTGCTTTAACCAACCATAACGTACTCAGTGCCTTAACACACATTATTGTTTTCCTTCATTACTTCAAATGATACCTACTTTAAATGTTTATCAAAAGCACTGAGTGTATACATGTATATTTTCCCAAGTATGAAAATAAAGTTCTCCCAGATTTTGCAATAAAATTTTTTGAGTCGGCATGATTTTTTCGCGTCGGTCGGTAAAGGGCAAACAAACTTAATTTTAATTTAAGCCTCAACTGTAGATATATCTCAGCATATCAACTGATAAGCCTAATGGAAAAGGCTCAATCAACTCTTTTTTCATTATGAAGTAAATTTAAAAATAATTCTACTCATATGTACAGGTCTGTAAATGTACAACAAAATGAACACAAGTAAACAATAGTACTAGTAAATAAAGACACTTTGATTATGATTTTTCATAATTTGTATTATACATCAGAGGGACAAAATTACAAACATACACAGGACAGATCAATGTAATTGGCATTCCACCCATGAGTCAAATATATATACATTGCATGATAGCAAATAGATCACGTTATTCAGAAAATAAAGTCAGATATTCAGAATTTGGGTTTTCCGAAGGCTATACAAACAAAATCGAACATTAAGCTTTTATTTAGCCACTTCTTTTTTCAAGTCCTTACAGAGTGTCATATAATATGCATTTGCACAAGCCTGGTGTTATATCTGTACATGAGGTCAGAATTTTTATATTGGCCACTCAGTCATGTAATGTCGACTTCCCATTTTAAAATATGAGTTAATTATTTTAATTATTGCCATTCAAGTACAGTATCTGAACTTTTGAAACAATGGATGAAAGTCTCTGATATATAATTGTAAATAATTTTTATCAGCTTTTAATATATACAAAATGTCATATGTATCAGCTTAGCAGTACATTGAACTAAACAAATAAACCAACAGTGATCTTATATTTTCCAACACTGATAGACTAACAGTTACATGACATTTGTGAATAGTTTTTTCAAACTAAGGTTTGATGCATGTCAGTTAGACATGTAATGCTTTAGGTCTTAAAAGATAAAGCCATACACTATGATACATGCGTATTTTTTTGGACTGGGATTTTTGTATATATAAATTAAGCTCCTTGTTGGAAATTCCAAAATCTATAAATAGAATTTTTGAAAATCCCTCAAACATAAAATATAAGTAATCACCACATTACATGCAGAAAATAAAACCATCATAATTTTATATAAAAGGCTTGAGTAAATGATAAAATACCTGTGAATAGACCACAATATATACATTATACTGAGTATATGCATTAAAAATTTCCCATAACCTGATAATTATGATAGTTTACACACTCACATTATAATGTTTTGTCCTTCGCTATCGTTAGCTGAAGACAGTTAAATAAATTGTATAAAAATAAATTTCAACAAAGTAACAAATATGTTCAACTAAAGAATCAGAATAAAAGTAGAACACGGTTTTATTTCAAATACATGTATGTGAAAGGACTTGTATTTATTTATATGAAATACAAAACCAAGTTCTAACAAGAACAACTATAACATTTAGTGAAAAAAGCTGCTAAATACCTTCTGCAAATATCATCACTCCAAACCAATTCAAAATAAAATACAATACAACTACAATATCCATACTTAAACAATGAGAGTTAACAGTAGACTGATACTCTCTATTAAAATGATGATGTTAACTATCAGCAGTGGATATAAGTACAACTTAACTACTGATCAGGCCGAGCATGAAAAAACTATGGTTCAAGTAATGTCATCTTATTTTGTAAAAGTGTGGAGAAAATTATACTGCAATGACAAATTATTGTATCATTTGTATGAATGATGGTTATAACTAGAAGGTTTATATTGAGAATCAATATTTGTTCTTCTCACTCAGTGAGGGTGGGGATCAATTGTTAATCAAGGGAGTTAGTTAAGATTATCAGATACTTAAATCACTGCAAGGAGGTATGATATAGATTAGATAATGATTTTTAACATAACATTTTTTAACATAACGTAAAAAGTCAACATGGCATTTCTTAGAATTGTGATCCTTCAAAGTGCACCACCTTTGAATTTATAAACAACTTTCAATTAGCAAAAAGATTCACTAGCACCCGACTAAATTCCAGTACTCAAGGCAGTACTCAATTCAAGTACATTTCAAGTCCTATGCAAACTCTGTTTATAAATAACATTCATCAACAAAATAGTTCAATAATAAAACATAAATGATTATAAAAGCATACAAGCATGGAATCTAAAATTTGTAAATTTGTGTCACTTAAGGACATAATCTGACAGTTTCCACAATTTTACACAGTCATAAGCATACAGGCAAAATAAAAATGCATAGAGAATTTTTTAAAACTTTGCATGATACAAGCATATGATATTAGAAATTTTAAATAAAAAAATTGTGGGGCTCATTTTTGAGTTATCTGCCCTTGAATGTGACTTTTTGTTTTAAGTCATTTTAAGGGATATGATGTGCAATAAAGAAAATTGCATGATAAGAGATTAATATGTATTAGTTATCGTTCATATTTTGAATTTTATGGGATATATCACAAGCGACGCGAAGCGGAGCGCAGTGATATGTCGCATAAAATTCATAATATGAACGATAACTGATTTACAGTTTGTCCTAATTTCTGTCACGTACGCATGTTTTCTCTCGAAAAAAACTGTCAATCATCACTATAGATGTAATTTGACACCGCCCACAAAGTACCTCAATTCAGAGGGAAATTAAAAGGAAAGCATTCAGTGTACTTTATATGCGTTAATAACAGCCAACATTTTACTGTAACAATGGATTTTCACATAGCTTTCGACGAATTCTAGATCTATGATTGTTTTATTCTTGAAGAACTGGTATTGTCTTAGTTATTATATAACAATCAATACCCAGAAATGCATGATTTCAAAGTTTCTTACTGTTTGACCATTCTTTCAATTTGGACCATTAGGCATGTGCACCGTTATTTACTGTTTTCGACCGTTCTGTTTCTTGGATTTTTTGGATTCTTGCACATGTTTAAAATCCAGGTTAGAGCGGAAAACCTTGCAAGTATGGTATCTTGTACCGGCTCAGATGTTATACACCTTACAATTGATCTCTGGGCTCAAATCCATTCCATTCTCAACGTATTACTGTTGAATATAAGGTGCTGGTTGATTTATAAAATGCATATTCAGGTTGATTATGATGATGAAAGATTCATGTATCTACATGTATTTATGAGTAATTGTCTGATCATAATTAATTTAGAAATATCATGTGACAAAGACAAGCTGTGCAATTTGATGGAAACAATTTTATAACCATGAAACCTGGTACTATACATACCAAGGAACGATTGTTACTGAAATTATGTTGTGAACGCCTAAACGGGCATTAAATCCAACAAAAATAACGAAAACCATGAAAAATACGTATGCTATGCGACCTGGTCAAGTCTATGAGCAGTTTAAACTCCACCTACTTTATTGCATGGTTAAGGATGACGTAATAAAACTGATGCAATATGCACCGCCCTATTCAGCGTTTGGTCACGTAGCACACAAACTCGACTTATTTTCTCCATATCAAAATTTTATGCGATATATTTTTCAAATTTCAAATGAAATGCGGACATTTCATTGGACGAGAAATTAGGACAAACTGTAAACTATGTATAGTTACCATTGTGGACATAATTCAAAAGTCACATATCTAACATAATAACCTGGTTGAGGTCTTAAAAGATAAAAACAAACATGCTCTATTAATTTGTTTGTAATGGGAATTTCTGTATACATGTATAACTTAAAATCCTTGATGGAAATTCCAAATCTATAAATAGAAAAATTGAAAATCCCTCAAACATAAAATATAAGTAATCACCAAGTAACATGCAGAAAAAAACATTATTATTTTCGAGATAAAGTTTTGAGTAAAGTACATGTATATAAAACCCCTGTGAATAGCCCACATTTTATACATTATACTGAGTATATGCATGAAATATTTCCTATAACCAATTATGAAAGTTTACACACTCACATTTATTCTTCACTATGTCATAGCTAAATAAATTGCATAAACATAAAACTTATCTATAGGAATAGTAAAACAACAGATACCAGAATAAAACTAGAACAAAGTTTTGTTTCAAATATATGAAAGGATTTGTATTTATGTGTATGAACTCAAGCGCACTAATCACTAGGTCATATCCACTGACCTATATGCACAACCACTAGGTCATATCCACTGACCTATATGCACAACCACTAGGTCATATCCACTCACCTATATCCACATTTAATACTCAGAAAATTTCAACATTACAAAAATATTGCTGGAAGAATGGCCCGTGCACCCCTAGTTAGTCCAGTTTTTGGGCCTGTTGGCCACAAACTTATTGAGAACCCTACCCATACAAGTTTGTATTCAAGCTAGAAATCAGTTACGGTATTTTTGCCATATTTGAGAGCAAATATACAGATTAGTATTACAGACTAATTATACAATAATAAATTAATTATTTAAAAAATACTAACAAAGCATTTGAAGAGACAGAACTAATTACACCAGTCCTTACACCGCAAAGGCCGACAGTGTCTGTGATTTTTAGGACTGATTTGAGGCTGAAATTTGGCCCATTCTTGGTCCCGTCTGATAAGTATGTTTTTCCTTATATCCAAAAAAACCTTTTTGGTTAAAAGATCATTAAATTGACCTGTAGGATAGCCATCAAAATTAAAACCTATTTTTAATGAAATGCTGGGAGGGTGATTATGTATGCCTGGTCATGTTATAATCCCCCATTTCCCCATTAAGATGCTATTTTTCACCTTTCCATGGGCCCTGCCACCTTTTCCCTATATAAAGATGAAAAAACTGGCAGATGTGACAGGACGTGAGTTTCATGTAGAACTCTCAAGTTTGAAAATCCATTAGTAAGCTGTATAATTATCAGGGCCTGGTTTCGCAATGCTAACTTAAATCTGGATGAATCAGACATAAAACAATCTAAAATTAAATTTGAGACATTTCAAAATTATTTAGGTATTTCATAATTATTGTGTAATCTAGCCCTTAACGTCGTGTTACTGAGTCATCATAACTAGTCAGAGTCAATAATTAGTCAGCTATCGACACTCCCACACATTATAAATTAAGTAACATATTAAGGAAAACATAGGTTTAATAGTTTCCTGTTATTTACACTTTATATCAATGGATGTAATGATTTATAATACACTTAGTGAATAACTAACATTTAATGCAAGATTAACTTCCTGAATTGGTTTATTAACACTTTAATGAGACTGTCACACCTACATGAATATTTTATGGTATAAATACCTGGTACAAACTCTGTTCATATAATTACAATGATATGATTAAAATACAACTACATGTACTTATTTCAAAAAGCCTTGTTTTAAGGCCAGAAAAATGGCACTCATGTGAAAAACTTCAGCAATACATTAGATAGGTAAAACACTACAAAGATTTACAGAATCTTACAATTAGTCAATACTTAGGCATAAACAAGAATGTTTGTATATGATTACCCTTCCTACCCTAATTTTTCCCTGCGCCCCTAGACTTTTTATTAGTTCCAGGTAACCGTACCTCCACTTTCTTACTATTTCACCTTTACACACATTTTCAAGAGCACTAC
Organism: Lutraria lutraria; assembly: GCA_964023205.1. Lineage (NCBI taxonomy): Eukaryota > Metazoa > Mollusca > Bivalvia > Venerida > Mactridae > Lutraria > Lutraria lutraria. The sequence goes on from OZ026843.1 coordinate 32,182,564, forward strand.
GATCATCCCAAAAGTCAGGGTTCAACTATAACTTATCTTCCATGGTGGAACATTTTTAACGCCTTATAATCATTAAATAAAGTAAAATCAAAGCACTAAAAGTACTCATGAAAACTGAACTTACTTAAACATGCATGGCAACATGGAATGGACATTAGTAATGGTCGTTCAGTTTCCAATAAATCAAAACTGTATAACATATGGTATCAAAAAGTGAGTATTGTAGAATTGTTAGACTTACCATCATCATCATCATTACAAAACACCAACTGAAACATCATGGCTGTGATCAAGAGGCTTTGTACAATATTCTTCAGCAACATTTTTCTGTCTGTTCTAGTCTGCAACAGAAATAATAATAAATCATAAAATGTATCAATTTTACATCAATAATATTATACATGTATATATCATTTCAAAATAGTACATTGTGTACCATACCTATTGAATGGCCTTTGATTAAAGCATCTTGAAAAAGAACATCTATCCAAAACCCAGTACAAATCAGGGATGGAAGACAGATGTATTTTAATGAATTATCTTCATTTACATTATTGTGGAGAAAAGTGAGCCTTCGTGATTAAGTGGTTCAGGTCCCTGACTTCATGCAATCAGCAGCCCCTCATTGCTGTGACATTGAATATCACCTCTAGGACAAATTTTCACATGTGAGGAAGTTGCCCAACTAGTTTGCAGTGGTTCTACCCACGCCTGCATGGTGTCTTCCTCAATTGTCAAAGCTGGTAAGTTGCCAAATGACCCAGACTGTGGGTGCAATGCTAAACCATAGTGAAGATAGTATAGAATAATTATGGCCTGACCATGGTGTCAACTTAACAAGCTCTTGATCAAAAGCCCTTACTAGTAATTTCAGACTGAAACAGGTACATGTACAACTAGCATGGCTTTTTTCACAGGCAGGGAAGGGGCCTTTTCTTTAAATTTGGGGGAAAATAATGCATAATTTTGCAAAAGGGCAAGAAAAAACTTTGATGTAAATTGAAATTTAGGGGAAAACTGCATGATTTTTAAGATATTTCCTGATGTAAAGACGTCTGTAAACGGCCCAAGATATAGAAGGAAAAAAGCCCTGACTAGGAAGGACATAGTAGACATGATAAGACAGGTTAACAAAATATTAAAATGAAACAAATTTAAACCATTAATAGTTGACATCGCAACCCAATATGGTCAAAGCATTGGTAAACAAGCATATATATAAAACACACCCATGCATAATCTCAACCCATGCATAATCTCAATAATACATTTAATGCTTCATACTCATAGTACCGATGCACCTATTTTGTCTTCAGTAATGGTAATTTAAGGGAGCTATATATCCCTCCCCCCCATTATCAGACAAAATCTAAAATTAGCCTCCCCAATCTGAAATTGCTCCCTATGGACCTGGGTTAATGTATCACAACATGAAATGAAGTTGAACATGTGCATGTATTGTTTATAAATCAAAATAAAAACAATAAAAGATATTTTAATATTATTCTTCAAATTTTTCCTTAAGGCATTTAGAATGAGTCATACTTGTAGTATTATCATTTTTTCATGAATAACTCAAAATATCATATATATAGGTATTAAATAACTAAAATAAATAATAAACAAAAAAATCTTGCAATATTACATATAAGTAAGAAAAAAGAAAATCGCCGTCGATCAACCTTATTTACAGCTTTCCACCACTATAATAACTTATAATGTTCAGTGTGATCTCTCCACAGCAACATCCTTTTGGGACAAACAAAAGTATGTTGTTGTTTAGAGGTAGTTGCTCCAGAGAGGTTAAATTAATAGTTACACGGTACAGTGGGAAAAAATCATGCTGCTGTTAAAGGGAGGGTGTCAAGACAGGGTCGCTTTGGAGAGGTTTTACTGTATATGAAAGTATTGCTTAACTAAACTACTTTAATATTTTTTTTAATTTGTGATAAATGTGGTCAATAGCAAAGTTTTAAACAACATGTACTTTAATGCATATATGGTTTATATATAAAAGCATGTTTGATCTAATTCAGGTAGTCATTTTTGCAACAGAATGTACACAAATGTACTAACAGGCATAATTATGATTATCAATAATATACACTGTAAACTTTCCTTTAATATTAGAAACTTCTACCTGACTGACCTCCAATACACATGCAGGTTTATAATGATTAAATCAGATGTTATATCCACGAAAACTTACACTAGTAAATGCTATAAACCACATAGGCATAAACTCATCACTTCACAAGATTAACTTGCATAATTTGATTTTGGTATTCCAAAATCTATTTTTGGCCCGTTCTAGGATTCCGGGTTTTTCGGAGTTTTTGTTGATAAAATTTATAGAGCAAAAAATCCCAGAAAAGACCACTGAAAAAGTATTTTGGACTAGTCATTGGGCGCATTCGATTCACTGTGCTGTACTTGTTCAGAACCTGTTCCAGAATCGAATGCCGCAGCACAGGAAGTGCTAAAACCAATATGGCGGCAAATGATATTAAATTTGTAGTCAGTATTATTATTACTACAAAGTAGAAGTCACATTGACTGAATTTATGGTTTATCAGTCGTTAGCCATTTAATAAACAGATCTTAGAAAGGGGTACAACTGGTACGCCTTATACGCTTATAGGTTAATAAAAGATTGTATATTTATTATATGTTTTATATGCCAGAAGCCCAGATCAGACCCGTGATTGGAATAAAACATTATTCCAACCTGTTCTGTACACGAGCATTAGTAAAACTGAAAAGTAATGAGGTATAAACGGACATTTTTCTTTTATTTCACGTAGTCAGACATGTTTACGAAATTCTGAACACTTATATGCCTCTGCGGTTAGTGCTGTGGCGAAAAACATTCCGCAATTGCACTGCCTGAAAACATTGTCGGCCATTTTTTCACTGTTCTCTCCACACCACCTCTTTTTCGGGCACAGTGGGAACTTGTCCAGAACACTGTTCCTTACCATTTTATTCCTGTTCTTTCAGTTCGGAACGTTCTGCACAGTGAATCGAACGCACCCATTCTGATTTTCTGGGGTTACAAACTTCTGTTTCATTGTATTAACAGTTACAATCAAATGCAGAGCTGAATATTTATTAAACTTCTTGAAGACAAAAAAAAGCTTGTTGTAAGGATGTTTTATTACCTCCATTGCCACTTTATCATAACATTTGACCAAGCACCTATAGACTTGTCCAAAGACAACAACAACATAAATTAATCAGCAACAATTAGATTAAAAATTAGCTCTTAAACATAACATGGTATCTTTATGATGGGTAGTCAGTAGCATTTTCAATTCAAATGTCTTAGTTTGCAGTGACTTGTAGCAACTAGGGCCTAATGGATTATTAGTATGTATATAGACCCTGCCTGTGCATAGTGTAATGGAAGAAGGAATGCAATGTACTTGTTGCAGGGTTTAAACCTGCGACCTGCTTGCACGTCAGATGCCAAACCAACTGAGCTAATCGGGCTAGTGCATATCACAGCCCATTTATATACTGTAGAACTGGTTTTATTCACGTTAGTTTTATTTTCGCTAATATTCGCGAATCGGATACCTCGTGAATTCATTAATGTCGCGAATAAATGCTGAGTTTTATATATTCGAAAATGAGTATGTCTGAAAATAGGCAACATAAGTCAGTACTAGTATTTAATTGTAGAATATTCAGTTTAGTTAATCATCAATAAACATATACCTTTAATGTTTGCAATCTAATTTTTTTTATAATATTGCTTTTACTAAACCATCATTTGTTGAACAATTTGGACATCGTTTGAACATACTAGTAACAGATAGTTTTTCTCACTTACCTACTGTTTGTAAAACATAACTTACACATCAATCCCAAACTATTGTCAATCTATTGTAATTATACTCTATTAGATATAAAACACTGAATCACATCCTATATGTCTAACAGATCAGGTGTGACACACAAAATTTAATATCAATGCAACAACAGCATGTTTTTTATCGCACTTTAATCCTGCCTGACGACGTCGCGAATTCATATAAATACGCGAATAAAGAAAACAGCTGATCTTTACCTAAAAACGCGAAATTTTGACCTTGCAAAATTAAAGCGTTCTACAGTATAGTAATACCATACTGCTATACAAAACACTCCTCCTTTTTCTCAAAGTAATTTATTGAAACAACCACAGGCTCTTTAGACTAACTCTGCCATTGTTTCAGCCTAGCTCTAGGATTCCAAGGCTAATCTCACACTCACCGCACCAAATGTAAATTTTAGGAGGAAATTAAAGTACCTAATGTAGGGCCCAAACCCTGGACCTCCTGGTTTCAAGTCAGCTAAATATATGAAACGGGCCGGATAATATCACAGCTAATTTTTTTACATCTTACACATGACTGTGTGACCTCTAGACAAATTATTACGGTATGTAATCATATGGTGGCTAACAATAAGTCAGTAGTGAAAAAAGCATGGCAAAGCTGTTTTGACGTGGACTTGGGTAATTACTAACAACTTACAAGTATGTTTGATTTCAAAACACTCATTTGATTGGTTTTATTTTACTGTTTTACGCATCAATTTCATTTTCAATGAGTGAAATACTCATGGCCCGGCCTAAAAAATTATCTGGAGCACTGTTTATACATGTATGTATTACAGCGAGTCTAATCAGGCTGTAGTCAAAGGTCTTTGATGATGATACGTGTACATTACATTGCAGTTCATCGTCAAAGCCACTAGTCTTGTTCTTTAAAAGCTAACAGGTAAACGACTCAATCTGAGTCACGTTCGTTTTCCTATTTATTGTACAAATTTCCGTAAAACTTGAGTGAAATTTCATGAATTATAGTATAATCTTATACTATCAACACGACCTAAAATATACCTTCAACAGACGAAAGTTATCAAATATTTTGCCCAAGTTTCATACTACCCTTATAGTTTCCTATAGTTAATGCTTTGGATTAACTTTAAGTCCAGAGCATTCCGGAAAGCATGTGAAATGATCTAACTCAATTAGTCGCATGAACAAGCATCTTAAGCTGTTGACTTTGAAAGAGGACAATTCCATAACTAATAGGCCTATGGTCAACAAGACCAAATAAAAAAGACCAATTTAGTTATGGGACCCAGAACCGAAGACCTATACATACATGTATGTATAGGTCTTTACCAGAACTAATATCAGGCCGGTGAATATCCCAGCTAAGAAATATAATATTATATACCACATCGCTACATTAAATTCAAGTCAAATGTCTTTTTTTCGTAATAAATTTAAATAAATTTCGTTAAAAAACCTGACTCTACGAATTGATACATAATAATAAATGTTAGGCCTACTATAGATATAATACAGTAATACAAACTTAGAAATCGTGAAAATCGATTTTGAAGCAACAAATAATAATACTGCTACCACTTACTTTGTTTCTGAAGTAATCCGTAAATATGAAATGTTAGATCTCCTGTATGGTTTTATCGGCGATGATTAAATATTGTGCAATCGGGAGTTCCTTCCCCTACCAATCACCAGTGTGAACACTACGGTAGCGCTATGCACTGTGCTATTCTGCTCGGGGCATTATGGGTATTTGCAGGAACTACTTACAAAATGGAAATTATAAACAATAACATAGCGTGATGTCACCGTATGGAGCCAAGCGTACTTCAACATTGCGTTTCAATGAATAATTAGTGTTATTGACGAAAGCATAATAATAGAAATGGTACTACGTATTCATTTTACATAACTAAACAAATTTGTTAATAACATACAACCGATATGGTTGTTTTGACATTTTTAATCCTTCCGCGGAACTATACTTTTAGCGTATGTATAACTATCTAAATGTGGATAGTAATCAGTTTTATGTATAGAGGTTAGACAAACGTAGTGACGTCACGCTATGTATAGAACGATATCATTGGGAATTCCCCGGACATTCCCGTAAATGAGTAAACTGGTTCCCGTTCCATGATGCAGTGCACCAAAGGCTTTGTACACAGAAGTCAATGGGAACCAGTTTAGTCACACTCCCTGCAGCGGTTACTTCCCTTGATCAATACAGAAAGTAAATTCGGCCATCTATTTAACTGGTTCAATTAAAGAGATTACCATTATATAATCAACGGGTACTCTTCCTATCGCATGTATAACAAAAGTTACGAAATTTATAAATGATTTTCTTTAAATATATATATATATGTATAAATATTTGTTTTAGATCTTTTTTTATTACAAGGACTTATATATATATACGGTATATAATACCTATGGAATGTGAGTTATTTTTCATTATTAATTTGCTTGACTCGGATATATTTTTTAACAATTTATTTATATGGTTTATTTCAAGATAATAGGCCTTTGGCCTAGGAATCTACATCATATAATTATGCACAAATATCAGTTGTCTACCTCATTGCTTAAATTGCATGCATATCAAATTCCATGTCAAGGCATGTGCATATATACACTGAGAAACTGGTCATGAATTCTCTATGCGTTACAAGTTGTGTATATATAATGTTATTAATAATAACTACATGTATTAACCACGGTTCTGTATCATATTCATATGCTACGAAAGTTGTAAATTTATGTAATAGTACGTACGCATTTACGAAATATTTGTACAGTTTCAATCCATCAAATTATACAGTTGTTCAACATTAAGTTTGCCTTGTGTTTCGTTTCGACAAGGTAAACTGTATAATGGAAATATTTTTCTTTATATACGTAGTTTATATCTACATTAATGCAAATACTTGTGCGTATTTTGTTCGTTTATTGTTTATTTTTTGTATTGATACGAAAATGTTTATGTTTGCTTTTGTGATGTAAATGTATGTTGACACACCAAATAAACTCTATTTCATATTATACACCTTCTCCGCCTGATTCTGTCCTGTCCTCCTTTTCCCTGTTGTCTCTTCTTATTTCTGCTCACATTATTGTTATTATTGTACTGTTCATACACGAATCATTATCTAAACTGTCTTGCCAATCTACCTTTCTTATAACAATGTATTATTAAAGCCTATTTTGCCACTTGTCATATGAAAATTGTATAATTTGTATATATATGTTCACATGGGCCTATGGCTTACTGAATTTTGAAATAAACTCTATCTATCTATCTATCTATAATAACTTAACATACATTTCATATCTACGTGTTAATACATAGCACACGATACATAAATTACTTTGATTTATTATTTTACATACTGTTTATAATGCATATAAATTTTACATTTATAACATAAACGTTCGTGCAAGAACAAAATATAAATGTATAATAGAAATGTAAGTACATGAGTACACAGTACGACATGTATAAAATATATATTGCTTAATGTGTTCCGGGTGGTCACGTTATTTTCAATCAGTAAATTAATGCAATGAAGGTTTTATAGAATAAACAGTCATGTACTTATTGTTTGATGGATGAAACAAAAGCAGAAAAATAAGTAAGTAGAAAAATAAAGAAGGATTGAAAATAAGAGAAAAGCTGTAGGTATACATTGTTACCAAAGACGTACACATAATGATAAGTGAGTGGAGAAAAGTTAGTTAAAGTAGTATAAGCTATCTCTTCTTTCAAAACTTTTTAGTACATGTACGTATGTAGATAAATTTTTAATAGTATTTTCATTCGATGAAGAGATCAATTCAATACATTTTGGGATACTTGTTTTTTTTCCAAAAGTATTGTTTAATAATAATTTTCCATAGGTCATAGTATAATGGACATTCTAGAACAAAATGAAATTCGTCTTCTAATTTACTACATAATTGACATTTACGGTCTGATCTTGGAATTTTGTTTGGTTTATGCCATCGTCCTGTTTCTATTTCTAATCTATGGGGTGATAATCGTAGTTAAGATAAAGCATGTCTGAATTTATAATTTTTTACTAAATCTAGATATTGTTTAAAGCCAAATTCTAAGAATAAAATGTATTAGCTTGCTCTAGTAGAATTATTGATTTGTCCATGCCAATCTTGAATAAATACATCAATAATCCTTTGTTTAAGAACTCTTAAGAAATGATTAACGTTAGTTACTCCTTGATATAACCAAACATCATTAAAACCTAAGTTTTCTAACAGTGTTTTTATTTGTGATGCCCAGTTGATTTTATTCGGTAAAAGTACATTATCGTTTAACATCATATTATAAATTAATTTGATGTATTTTCTATCATCATTACAGACACTTGTGATTTTCAGCCAAAAACGTACCATATTAACTATTCTCATTAATCTTAAAGGTGTACGACCCAATTCACCATATATAAAACTGTTTTGTGTAGAAAGTTTAACTCCTAGTAGATTTTTTAAGAAATTTAGATGAGTTCGTTCCAAAACCTCAGCATTTGCAAATCCCCATATTTCAGATCCATAGTTCAGAATTGGAGTTATTAATGTATCGAATAATGATAATATGTGACTAATAGATAACGTTGGGAACTTGATTAAGTATGATTAAAGTTCGAATATTGCTTTATAGGCTTGGCCGTTCAGTGCTTCAAATGTCCTGTTAAATGACCCTGTACTCGTAGTACTAAATGTTATGCCTAAGTATGTGAAATTGTTTACTATTTGTAATTGTTCGTTATTATAAAAGAATTTCAAATCACGTTTCAATTGCATGTCCGCCTTTCCTAAAGACCATATATGCATAACTTTTGTTTTTTGTACATTAACAACTAATTTCCACTTCATACAATAATCTTTCAATGTGTTTAGGCCATATTGTAAATTGTTTTCATCCTCGGCTAATAAATCAATATCATCTGCGTACAATAATAAAAATAATTTAAGCGTATTTAAATCAATTCCGTTAAAACCATATATATATATATATATACATACATTTCATTACATAGCATGGGGAAATTGGCCAGAATGAAAAATATGTGATCATGCAAGAATTCCGCACTGGTTCATATCGAGTGCTCATCACAACCACCTTAATTCTTGCTCATGGGACTGATGTCCAGCAGGCATTACTTGTAATCAGCTATGACATCCCATTCGTGAGAGAGAACTACATTCATAGGTACGATTTTTCTTCAGATAGGCATATAATGTAAACAAACAATATTAAAAGAAAATGTGAAAGAGTCCTTAATTGGAAATTTCATTTTTATTCAGTTCTCTTGATTTCAAGTTGTTATAAGCATATCTGTGGTTTATTTTAGAATAAAAATCAATTAAAGGTTAATTAAACTATATAATGAATAAAACGTGGTGACAAGAAAATTCTCATTTCTAAGAGACCTCCGAAGACTTAAGAAATGCTTTTTAGAAGTTATGTTTTTGCCTCAGTCAACAATTAATGTATATTTTGGGCGCTTCCATGATTTGTTCATGTAATATCTATTTTAATAACTGTTTTTACAGTTCCACTGCAGGATTAGGTGGAGTGGAAGATTTGGAAGGAAGGGCGTGGTCGTCAATTTCATCAATTTCAATGGCACTTCGAGATATTGAGCAATTCTACAAATCGGAATACAGGAAATGCCGAGCAACGTCGCAGACTTTTTCTAAAAGATTCAACTGACATTGTGGCGCCATGAAAAAATGACATTTTATAACAGAACTAATTAAATTCACACAAAAAAGTCTATTTGAAAAATGTAAAGAAATCTGGTGCAAGCAATACTGTGTATTTTTTTAAACCAAATTTAGCTATCCAAAGATATAGTGATACAAATATGACGATCTTATCAATAAACAAGTCTAAAGACTACATGTACATGTTTTATTCATTTTTTCAAAGCTGTACATGTACGTATAACAGAAAATAATGACAACCATGACAGCAGTAGCTTAGGTGGAGAAAATCACACAGTCTCGATTACAAACATATAACACGTTACTTATTGTTCACACAAAATACTAATCTGATTAAAAATACAAATGTATAATTATTATGTATGTACGGTCATATCAGATACATTTTTGTAATTGGCGTTTTTACCCGATGTGAATTATCATCTCGATGAAGTGAAAGGAGATATTGTCCTATGCAAAAATCATCTGAATTTAATATTAATTTTCCTTATTTCGCGTCAAATTAGTTTGACTAATCTTTAAATAGCCATTAATTATGGAGCTCTTATATTATGTAAACTACTCTAAACAACTGCTTCCTGTATTCTGACAAGTCCTTGCGTAGAAAGAGGGGATTGTGCCGGTTCAGGTCAAAGTCTGATGCTGACTTGATTCGAACCTGCAACCTCTGGGTTAGGAGTCTGACGCACAACCAATACAACACTGATCCTGTATTCCAGTTGCTGAATATACGGTCCCTCGATAAACTGCAGTTCAGTGCCTTATTCCGGACACTTCAATACGGAAGTTTTGTTTTTTCATAATGACAATCAAGTAACATATTGTCACAATTTTATAAAGTATGGATGTACAATTTTTGCCCCATGCAACGTACCCTATTAAAAAATATTTAAGACAAAGAGAAAAATAGATTGTTTTGTTTTGGTTGCATAACCATAGGTATATATTACCATATCTAATAACAATCAGAACAACTTGAGTTATCTTTGAAATGGTGTATATTACTATTAGTGTCTAAACATTTAGGTACTGTTTAAGCCCTCCAATTGATGTGTTACGAACTATCTTCTTACGCAAAACTTTACGAACGTTAAGTAAAACACACATTTCACGTAAGTTAATGTCGGGGCATAAACTTTACGCAATGTTAGTAAAACACGACCCAGGCTGAAAACCAAGTTCTGTCTAGTGTTCCTTTTTCGTCCATAACGCAGGTGACAAAATCCAAACGATAAGTAGCATTCGTGTCTTCAAAATGTTGCATACAAGACGAAGAGGACGGATAAAGTTTTAAATCTATATAAACACCGACTGCTTGGAGTATTGGAAATATCTCCTAGAACTGTTCTCACAGATTCCCGTGGGTTTTCCCCCAATAACTTTCTCTATCTTTGCCACGTTCTCATTTACACGTCTGCTTGATCTTACAGAACTGGTACTTGACACATTGCATTTTTGTGTTTACCTCTAGAAAACTATGAATGTATTGGAAAATCGTCATATTGTGCACATGTACTTGAGTGAGTAATCTTACTTAAACATTATGTTAACGAAAACATTGATAAAGGTGTTTCATTTATCAAAAGGTTAAGTAAATAATTAACTAACCTGTGCACCTCCTAATCACAAACAATACACAAAATGCCATGTCATACTCGCAAATAACGCAGTGCAAAAAAAATATTCCAAAATAACTGAGCCGAACATCATCAGAACAAATAACGTTATAGTCAAAATTTATTTGCACATTAAGTTCTAACAAAGGGCCATGATGGTCCTGTATCGCTCACCTGGATAAGGTGTACAGGTTGTGTTCCATTTTAATGCTAATTAATAGAGGCTACTTGTGTAATATTTATTTTAAAAAGCTAGCCCCATGGCAACCAGAGTTCTTCATGAATCAACTAGATTTGATATTTGATTGCTGTAAAGTTTCAATACATTTGGTCCAGTGGCTTCAGAGATTTTAAAACTTTTCCCTATTGAAGGATATGTAAATTCAAGTTACCACTGGGGCAGGGCCATTTTTGACCCGGGGGCTATTATCTGATGGAATTTATAGAAGTCCACCAGGCAATGTTGTGTACCAAATATCGTAGCTCTGTGCCTTCTCAATTAATTTAATAAGATTTTTTAAGTTATTTCTTTAAGTTGCCATGGCAACAAGTTCTCCATGGATCAACCAGATTTGAAGGAATCTGATAGAGAATGATTCGATACATTTGACCCAGTGGTTTCAGAGAAGTTGTTTAAGCAAAATGTTGATGACACACGACAGACACAGGACAATCACAAAAGCTCACCTTGGCACTTTGTGCCTGGTGACCTAAAAATAATAATGTGATTAACAATGATTATTTTATTAAAATCGCGAATTAACAATGACAAGGACTTATATACTATATAAGTCCTTGACGATGATAACAATTTCTGTTGATATTTAAAGCTGTCAACTTTTTTAATTATGCCATATATTAAGATAAAGCTGAAACTGTGTAAATTGTTCCCATGTAATTATTAACATACTTCAATTGAATGCATCAATTCACAATTTCAATTAATTAACAGTCGGTTCCTCAAAAGAAATGTCAATTATATCATACATATTTCACCATATATTGAACATTAGTACTTCTACCATGTCATGTGTAAAGCATAGTTTAACTACATTATACATTGTATTCTCTTATGTTGCTGCAACATGTAACTAGAGTTAATAAAGTGATTTTCTATTCTGTTCTATACATATACTGGTAATACTTCTATAAAAAAATTTGGGTCCGAGACGTCTTCTTATGGTGTCTTATTTCATGTAGAACAGTCATTATTACATCTTGTGCACTTAAACCATCCAAGTGCATCTTTCAGTAAATAGTGTATGCAGTTAACATCAGGAATGCTACAATATTGATAAATTTAAAGTCAAATTATAGTTTCACCAGGAATTGTAGATTTTGACAAGAGTCTGCATCAACCTGAAGTATTCTTTGTATTATCCTGGTCATTTCTCTGAAGCACCAGTACTGACTATATTTCGAACAAATGAAGGAATTTTAAAATTCAAATTAGATATCAAAGTACATGTGGATAATTAGATACCTAGATGTACAATTAATAGTTTTGTGACTTTTGACAAAACAAGTTACATTGTAGCTTACAAACAACTAGAACCCCAAGGGCAACTTGTCGAGCCCCTGTTTAGCCAGCTTGTGATTTTGACCTTTGAACTACAAGTATGGGTGATATTCATAACACATCATTTCATTGAAGTAAACTTTTATACAAATTTATTTTAAAATCCTTGAATGCAAACATAAGTTAGAGCCCAGACAAGGAAAATATATTTGACCGAATGTGTAATCTTGACCTTTGACCTATATAAATCTGGGTTTTGCCCAAGACACATGGTCGCATTGTATTATGGCAAGTCATTTTTAAATAATTCAATGCATAAGGGAGACACAGCCCTGACAAGGTGTATAATGATTATTTTTGACGTTTGACCTCTAATTGTGACCTTGACCTTTGAGCTAGAGACCTGGATTTTGCGCACTGCACACCGTCTCATGGTGTTTAACAATTATGCCAAGTTATTTTAAAAAGTGTCAATGCATAAGGGAGATACAGCCCGGACAAGGATCCGGACGGACACACTAACTCACTCACTAACTAAACTAACGTACAGACACGCAACCGCCATTGTGGCGACTATGTCGAGCTCACCGCAGGCGGGCTCGACAAAAATAGTTCAGCTTACATTAGCCTTCACTCGTTCAGCAGGCATTAATTTTTATGCAGACCCAAGTACTATATTTATCTACATCCACCATGCCATTGTTTAACTAGTTCCCGTTTTATGTTGCAGTGCAAGTCAATGTATGTCCAGTTTCCATGAGTACTTTGATTTTTTATAGAACAATGCTTTCATAATCAGCAATACTAATATTCTTTATCATCTGCTATATTTCAATATTTGGATTCCTCTGTGTCTGAGTTTTCTGATATCTTTCTATTTCTTTATTGTTTATGTTTTCCCTCTGTTTACTAGTATATGTTGTCTGTGTAATGCATTTTAATCCCGGCCAGTTACATGTGATTCCATTATTTTCTCGTTCTCTTACCATGGTTGAAACATGCCAAACATTGTGTACATGTTTTATTAAAACGGTCATTATTTAATCAATTGTTGTCTGATTTAAAAATATAAAAATTGTATAAAAGCTGATAGAATAAATTTTAGGTAATTTTACTTTTCTCTATAGTATAAATTGTTTGCAGTTTTCGCTGCCGTAAGAAATGTTAACACAAAAACTGCCATTTTTTCAATTATCACAGCTGGAATTATGGGGCATCTACACATTTAATAAATACAAGTGGTGGAAACAACAGAAAATTGTATACAGTGTTTCCAGTTTTATTTTGGTATTTGGACACATTGTATACATACAATGTAGTTACATACATCACATTGTCTATTTGTGTTTGTCTTCTGGTCATCAATTTTCGCTAGCATGAGAAGTTTGTAATGTATACTTGTTGACTCAGTCGGGGACCATCACAAGTTCTGTCAGTTTTCTCACATTTTAATAGTGTATTATTCAAACCACTCAAGTCAATCCTCAACAGCCCTCTAAGTGATTTTATTAAAATAGTGTGTTGTCGACATTTTGTCAGTAAAACGTGCTGAAATTTATTACCGTAATAGTGCACCTCAATGTATATATTCAATTTAAGTGTGATTAGTGCCCCATCAAAGTTTTTGTATACATGTAGCTTCATTAAGATAGAAGATTTCCTATACAGTCAAGTTTGAGGTATAAAAACACATTTTATCGTCTTCCATAAATTTATTAGTTAAACAAAGTACAATGAAGATGAAATTTCTATCATTGTGTGTATATATATGATTCAGGTCTTAATATGATGTTAGCAATCAAATTGCAACTAGACTAAGTTCATAACATCATGCATTGAAATGCAAGTGCAACCATATATATCCAGGCAAAAACAATAATAAGAGATGATTCATACACAGTTTAGCACTATTAATCTTATAAACAGAAATCAAATTAAACGAAGATTAAACAACATCCCTAGATTTCAGATAATTTCAAAATAAACTCAGTCAACTTAACAAATAATATTCTCATCATAAGTCAACAGACACAAGTTTGATTATTATTATAATATTTGAATGGCATACAATATATTTTTTAATCAGTCAATCAGTTAAAAATAAATATTATTTATGGCGACAGTTTGAATCAATGGAACTTACTTATGTCATTTACTCAATCACGTAATATACATACAACCCATTTATAGCAGAAATGAAATATTTCTTTTGATACAAAAAATATCCACATTAGAGGCTAAAAAACGTTCAGCAGAAATATGAGCTGACACTACAACCAAATAATTCTAAAGTCAGCTCAAAACAGCTGATTCTGGTGATGTTATTCTGAACTAGAAAATCAAAACATCATAATTAAATTTACTATCAAGAAGGTTGACAAACTGTTTTATGCATAATCGTACCTAAAATCAAAATAGCATCATTAGGCCTATATAAATGAAACATTTCTGTTTGCCCTTATAGCACTACCTATGTTTGAAATTTTTAGCAGGTAGGTGGGGAAAATTTTTTTTTTTCATTTTGAACTACCAGTAAGACGTGAGTCAAAAACCTTTTTTTCATTTAACACAATTTAATATGTGCAAGTGAGACACAGACAGCATATTGTTTCAAATGTGGATAATGAAATTAATGTGCATATAGAGAATAACTATTTGTGTACCTTGTACTGTAAATTCTACACTTAGGGAGTTGAAAAAATATTTGGTTTGCATTAATTTTACCAGGTCAGTTGCATTAGGGCAAACATTAATATTTCATTCTTGGCCTTAGATAAGAGAATTCAGAGAGATTGACAACTGTAACTTGCTCACCCTAAAAAATGTTTCTAAAGTGACCTTCACTACTCACTACATTTTAGCATATGTATGTAAAATAAAACTTTTCACTAAGATGAAAAATCTACATTTGACACGTTATGTGCATATGAAGTTATGTTCCATTTTTACTTCAGATCCATATTGTATATAAATGAATATTATTGTAAAATGAAGGGATGCGTGCAAGAAGGGCATCCATCCTTGTCAAAATGGAGAAAGACCCATCTACACTCACCCTTCAGTTGTATTACCTAATTTCAATACAATTTAATGTTCAGATGTCAGCCAGGTTCCACAATTTCTCAAACACACAAACAAACACATACCTTACATTTCTCAAACTCACAGAAAAAATATTTCAAATTCAAGGGCATTATTAAATTTAAGCAATAATAAGTGACTATGGTTTTAATGGAAACTGAAATTTGAAGCTCAAATGATGCAAAATTGTACTGCTGAGATTTTTAAAGAACAACACAAAATACAGTCAACAAATACCATCTGATTCTATGATGAATATTATTTTCACCAGTTATTGACATTTGCAATACAAGCAAAAATAATGTATGAAAAGAAATCCTCAAACACAATCACAGTTTACATGGGTAGTGGAAGTAGATAAAAATATTTATCAAACAAACATACTCAACCCAACCGAAACTAGCACACAAACTAACTGCATGTTTCACATAACACAATAACAAAATGATACAGCATGTATTAAGCTAAGATTTTGACAATGTGAAACATGATTAGATACTTATAATAAAGTAATAAAAAACATTAGATGTAAATTTTCACTATCATAAATTATTCTTAGATTTTCAATTACAAAATTACTGCATTTGCAATTGTTGCCTTATCAGTAACCATGTCAACACCACAAATATTCCAATATAATCAATACAAAACCATAATTAGCTTCATGTAAGATGGCATACAAACAAACAAAGTTCACATGAGTTGTACAAATAAAATAGATTAGAAATAATTACCACAGATATCCTGTATATATGTAAACAAATAACATTCAACAACATAATTATGAGATTTATTATAATGATTATTTTATTACTGTAGTGAATTGCCCCCATCCCCTGCACTCAAAAAACTTCTTAATGGTGTTTTTAGAAAAAAGTTACAAAACAGAGAAAAGAAGGAAAAGAAGAAAAGAAGATTCCATATAAACATTTAAAAGATATCTTTCAAAACTCAGTGCATCAGTACAGAACTGATATAATCAAGTAGAAATAACATTCAAATTTTATCACATAATTCGTTCTCAAATTGCTATCGTGATCTAGAAAAAGATAACATGCCAAACATTTTAAATACCATCAGAACATCAAAAGATCATTAATTCTCAAGTTTACATACTTTACTTAGTTTGCAAGTTCATCCAATTTGACCAAAAGATCAGACACACTATATGTAATGTATTTTCGTCAAAAAAAAATTGTGCTTTTGGAGAGATCTGGTCGCCGTCGATTCCTATTCAATAACATTATCACAAGTCTTATGTGATTCAGAATAATTCCTTCTGTGAGAACAGACAATGGTCATCTAAAGGGAATTAATCTGAACAGCGTGAAAGTTAGATAAATATGGAGGTACTATCAGTCTTGTAATGCAGAGAATTTGTTTCCTAGGGACAACTTTTGACTGGCTCTTGTTGGATCATCCACATGTCTGCCTCCATGCTGAACCTGTTCAAAGTTTCTTGGATCACTGAAATATTGACATAGTATACCCATGAACAATGAAACATATTTGTCACTAATGCTTAATGATTGATAAACAAGCTCAAAGGATTTTAATACATCTCTCAACATACCTGAGCATTTTCTACAGAATTATTATGTAGTACGAGGTTTACAATGGTTTAAACTAGAGCTGTCACAGAGGTTATTAATACCCCTGCGGCCGCTTTGACACTAATAATGCAATAGTATGTTATACAGCTAAGTTCAAGGAAACATAACTCTGCAATAAGTGAATCGCTGGGCATGAAAATTGTGTCTTGCACATATACACTTGATGGTGATAGCATATTTCAAGTTTCATTGCAATCGCTTAAAAAATGTGGAAGTAGTTCGCTCTACAAACTTTTATGCAGACGAATGGACGAACCAACGACCGACCGACAGAGTGATTCTCAATATACCTTCTCTCAATCTTCGTTTGCGGGGCCGGGGGGTATAATGAACAATACTTGACAATTCATATCCTCTGCTGAGTCTTGACACCAGATAATTTGACACCATGTTAGTCCATGGTTTGTTTTTTTGTTTGTTTATATCAAGTTTTACACCCCTTTTCAACAGTAAGAGTCATATGAGGCGGAAAGTTCACCTTATCATCGTTCCTGGGAAGAACCAGTACTAGACTCCCATCCTCTGTAAGCAACTGCCTACTTTCTCACATTAAGAGACAGTTACAAGGTTACAGTGATTTGAATTAAAATGCAACAAACATGAAAAATCAAATAAGTTAGTTGTATGACTACCTCACTCAGCTAATACAGGTTAATACTAATCTTGTTAATTTAATATTCATTTAATAAATCAAATTCAACTTGAACTATGATTTTGTTTTCTTTTATCAATTTATTCAATTGGAGAAACATATAAACCCTTAATAACTCTTTGTATTTGATTTCATGGTTATACACCAGTAAGCATCTCTTTAAAAGGGACAGGGGTGTGGAAAAATCATAATTCTCTACTCGTCACCAGACAAGTAGACTGGAAAATCTAGGTTGTCCGGAGCAAAAATCAACTTTTGCGAATCTTAACTATCAACTTAACAGCTGTGATTTTTTTTAAATAATTTTATTTGGTGTATAGTCTACCTAGGTCAGTTTTAATCATATTTTGTTGCTCGGGTTTTGTATTGAATGTATACACCCAAAGGCATATATGCCATATCAAGGACTTATATACATACATGGATTCGCAACTTCCGTATTAACAGATTAAAGTAATCAAATCCCGCGATAATAAGACATGAATCAACGGGAATACAAGCTATTGTTTACAAAAGGGAAAATACGAAAATATCCGTGATAATCCGAATGTTAATAACAGGGAAAATATCCGTGGTATTCCGAATGTTTAATCTCGGAGACGAAAGAATTATAATAGATGTCCGTCATCTTGGAATTTAAAATGTTCAACTAATGCCTTTTTCAATGCTTATACTTAAACTTTGAGGATTATAAATGTATCTCAATATCTTTAAGGAATTTGTTGCATCCTTTCCAATTTCCCGTGCCCAATTGCCGGAGTTTTTTTTAGCATAATCAAATTCGTGAACACCCAATTACAGCTGTCGGACATTGCCGAGTATATAGCAATGCATTGTGGGATCGCTGAACGATGTCGTTTGAGCTATTTTTAGCAGTTGCGAATCCATGTATGTATATAAGTCCTTGGCCATATATCAATATGACATTCTGTGAGTTGTGTTGTTTGGTAGGAAAGGAGATAAATCCCTTTTACAAAATTTACTGATGGCAACTTCAATTTCTTTGGCTCTTACACCTTTTGCCTTTTTGAACTGCAATAGCATTTAAATGTAAAGGGAGATGTTTTTATGAACTTAGAACCATACTCAGGTAAAACTACCTGCCATAATCCAGCATAAATTGAAAATGATTTTCATAAGACTAACACTGCTGCCCTGGCAAATGGAGATTCATCATGAATGTGTGCCACATGATTAAATATTAAGGATGAAAGGATGAGAAACCACTATTACAGCAGGTTAACATTAAATACCAATTATATGACGTCTGCTTGCACGATATGGTGCTGTTATAATTATATTATGTTATATATAATTTGTTGTCCGAAATTTGTATACTTCATGAAAATACAAATGTAACGCCCATGCTTGAAAATTAATGAGTCTTTTGTTGGCGATAATGCTTAATGTAACATGACATTGTACTACATATTCCATAAATACTATCAAAACATGTATCCAGTAAAGTGTGTAGCGATTTTCGGAAAATACGACCTGGACCATACTGAATGGTACAGACTTTATTCAATACCACCGACGATGAAGAAAGGAAGAACTCACGATTAATTTGATAGAGTTGTCATCTGCATAATGAATCAAAGCTTGGGGTAACTAAAATTGGTGTTAATAGATGCAAACAGCATAAATAAACATGGTCAAATAAAGATATGACTGACAAGTTGCCGATCTTTAAAAATATTATAAAAGATTTGGCGACGGATCTTGAGCATTGGGTAACTTTACAGTGTTCTTTTTTGGGATTTGCTACTCGTGCGCGGACAACTACCACCAAAAAAGTTACTTGTCCAACGAGAAAAAAATCTTTTGTCGGACGAGTCGGGCATAGGAATTCCACATCCCTGTGGGACTGTAGACTTGATACAGAATTCATAAAATAACCCAGGGATCAGCTGACTAAAATCTGGAACGTATCACAAAATTTAATTCATTTTTTTTCCTCTCTGATTTAGAACAGTGTCTTCACTTGGAAACCACAATTTGAATGGACAGAATGACAGATGGACATGGGTAACATTTTATGGCATTAATTTACCCAAGATGCCAAAAAAGGTTGGGTAGAGCCCCTCATGGTGAGTAGGAAGCATATCTCAAAACAAAACATTTTTAACTAGAACTGTAACAGAGGTGACTAATACCCCCGCCGCCGCTTTGACACTAATAATGTGATAGTGCACTATATGGCTAAGTTCAAGGGGACATAACTCTGCAATGAGTGGATCACTGGGTATGAAAATTATGTCTTGAACATCTACATTTAATATTGACAATATATTTCAAGTTTCAATTCAATCTCTTGAAAAATGAGGAAGTAGTTTGCTCAAGAAACTAAGAGTGCCATTGTACACTATATGGCTAAGTTCAAGGGCACATAACTCTATAATGAGTGAATCGCTGGGAATGAATATTATGTCTTGCACAAGTACACTTCATGGTGATAATATATTTCAAATTTCAGTACAATCCCTTGAAAAATGTGGAAGAAGTTTGCCCCAAAAAGAAATAACATATTTCAAGTTTATAGCAATTGCTTAAAGAATGTGGAAGTAGTTTGCTCACAAACTTTTGATATTTAACGCGGACGGATGGACCTACCAACCGACCGACAGAGTGACTCAAATATACCCCCTCCCAAACTTCGTTTACGGGGGTATAATGATGGCCTAAGCCATGTCAAGATGTGTTGTATGTTAAAGTAAATGAATTCAGTGCCCCTGGTTAACCACCTTGATCATACCTGCTCCTTACTACAACTTCCTGATATGAATAAGGTGATAGTAAAGATATTTCACTTACCTGTCTATTTGCATTGGAGGTGGGCCTCCACCTAGAGTTGGAAAATCTTCTTCACTTCTCAGATTTGGAGCATTTTTCTTTTTTCGTATATGGGCTGGAAGGGTTGGACCCGAAGTGCTGCCCCCTGATGCCCCAGCAGCAGCTGCTCCACGTTGACTGGGTGGAATATATTTGCCTGTTGTGGTTGGTTTTGATTCTTCTTTAGGAGTCTCTTCAACTTTTGGTTGAGGTTCTAAAACACAAATATAATCACATTGTAAGCATACATGATACTAAATTAAGACCATCTTAACAATTCTTAGTATCTTCATTAACAGATATTCTAAACACCTACTAAGTACAACAAGAGGGCCACATTGGCCCTTTATCGCTCACCTGAGAACCAAGGCCAATAATCAATGACCAGGTAATATAGTTTCCATCTCGTAAAACTCATTTTTATGTAGATTTTAAGATCAAAACCAACAATGAAGGTATAATACTGTTAAACAAGCTAAAACGTAGCAAATTTTATAATCCAAGGGTCCATAACTCTTGAAGTTGTGGTCTGATTTCACCCATAACTTAACATGTCCAAAACCATAAGGTCATACACATTCATTGAAAATATTATTAGGATTGGTGAATAAATGAAGGCGCTAGAGTGTTAACAAGCTAAAATATAGCAAATTTGCTAAGTCAAGGGCCCATTACTCTTGAAGATGTGGTCCGATTCCGCCCATAATTGAACTTGTTCGTGATCTTTTGGTTATACTCATTTACTGAAAATATTATTAGGATCAATGTATAAATGAAGATGCTAGTGTGTAAACAAGCTAAAATATAGCAAAATTTCAAAATCAAGGGCCCATAACTCTTGAAGTTTGGGTCCGATTCAGTCCATAATCGAACTTGTCCAAGATCTTATGGTTATACACATTTACTGAAAATATTATTAGGATTGGTGAATAAATGAATGCGCTAGAATGTAAACAAACTCAAACATAGTAAATTTTCTAAGTCAAGGGCCCATAACTCTTGAAGTTCTGGTCCGATATTGCCCATAATCGAACTTGTCCAAGATCTTTTGGTTATACACATTTTCTGAAAATATGATCAGGATTGGTGAATAAATGAAGGTGCTAGAGTGTAAACAAGCTAAATATAGCAAATTTTGTAATTCAAGGGCCCATAACTCTAGAAGTTATTATCAGATTTTGCCCATAATCGAACTTAGCCGAGACATTGTGGCCATATACATTGTGAGCAAGTTTAATCAAGATTCGTAAAGAGTTGCGGTTGCTAGAGTGTAAACAAACTAATTGTGTACGGATGCTGGACGCCGGACATTCACCGATCCTAAAAGCTCACCTGAAGTGACTAATACCCCCTCCGCCGCTTTGACACTAAGAATGCCAATGTACACTATATGGCTAAGTTCAAGGGCACATTACTCTGGAATGTGTGGATCACTGGGCATGGAAATAGTGTCTTGCACATCTACACTTCACATGTTTAAAAATTAGAATCACTTAATTAAGGAATGTGGAAGAAGTTCGCTCCACAAACTTGTGAAATAATATGCGGACAGGCAAACTTACCGACCAAATGACAGAGTAACTCTAATATACCCCCTCTAAAACTTGCATTTGCGGGGCTATAATAACAAGAGGGCCACATTGGCCCTTTATCGCTCACCTGAGAACAAAGGCCAATAATCAATGACCAGGTAATATATAGTTTCCATCTCGTAAAACTCATTTTTACGTAGATTTTGAGATCAAAACCAACAATGAAGGTATAATACTGTTAAACAAGCTAAAACGTAGCAAATTTTATAATCCAAGGGTCCATAACTCTTGAAGTTGTGGACCGATTCCACCCATAACTTAACTTGTCCAAAACCATAAGGTCATACACATTCATTGTAAATATGATTAGGATCGGTGAATAAATGAAGGCGCTAGAGTGTTAACAAGCTAAAATATAGCAAATTTGCTAAGTCAAGGGCCCATAACTCTTGAAGATGTGGTCCGATTCTGCCCATAATTGAACTTGTTCGTGATCTTTTGGTTATACTCATTTACTGAAAATATTATTAGGATCAATGTATAAATGAAGGCGCTAGTGTGTAAACAAGCTAAAATATAGCAAATTTTGTAATTCAAGGGCCCATAACTCTAGAAGTTATTATCAGATTTTGCCCATAATCGAACTTAGCCGAGACATTGTGGCCATTTACATTGTGAGCAAGTTTAATCAAGATTCGTAAAGAGCTGCGGTTGCTAGAGTGTAAACAAACTAATTGTGGACGGACACCGGAAATTCAACGATCCTAAAAGCTCACCTAATGAATCAGGTGAGCTAAAAACCACAACTTATTCATCAGGCAAGATGTGAAAAACAGACAATGATATCCTTTATGTCAGTCATTAGTTATCAATTAATGAATACTTGAGTTTTATCAAATCAATGTTATAACACTCCCATACCAACACCATAGGGTTCAATAGACATAACCATTCCTCTTTTATTTTATATAAAATTGAACTGAACAGATAAGTGATGAAAATTTGACGTTCCGGATTGTAGATTATAGTTAAGAAAATATCATTTACCCATCATGTTATTCAATGTCATTGCTTAAATGAAGTTTTCAGTCTAATAAAACAATATCACATACAAATTTCTAAGAGGGACTGGGTGTTATTAAAAATCTCCAGTCACTGAAAATGCACTTGACTGAGGCAGCTAAGTGGCAAACATTACATTCTCTCTGGCTGACCTTTATTTTCTTGGGGTGACAATTTTTAATAACACCCTCAGAGATGTGATATTAAACAAGAGTGCCGTATGCAGTGCCAACACTTCACCGCCTCAGTGAGATCTATCCACCAATGAAGTTTTATGTTGCTACACCTATTACAGCTTCTGAGTTATGAGCTACATTTAAGTTTTGCATGCCACAGATGCTGCAGTGCTTACAATAACTCGACTTTTTTTCTTCAAAAACAGACAAGCTAAAAACGACATGCAGCCATAAGCAAATTTTTCCAATACTATCATTTCCTTTGCCATTTATTCAGACTTTTAATGTTTTTGCAAATATATATGTCCAAATCAGACATGATGCCAAAAATGATTACTGAAAGTGGTACAATATTGTAAAATGTACCTGCTGGAGCACTTGGAGGAGGACCACTTCCAGCCTTCCATGGGCCTTGTTGTCCAGCATCTTTCTTATCTCTGGTCTCACCATCTTCATCTTCATCATTTTCATTATCTACATTTCCTTCTTCAGATTCTTCACCCTCCTTTTCACTGACATATAAAGAGCTTGGTACAGACATATTAAACAAAAAATACGATATTTTCAACGTGATAACTTACTGATAAGATTAATAATGATTTATAATCTAGGATTTATTACAAGAGGCATTTAACTATTTAACATATAGTTAAAAAAAAGAATAAATAGTATGAGACGAATGAACATTTATTTCAAGGAAGTTACTAGGGAAACATGGTACTGGAACCTATGTACTGTCAGACTGAAATTATGGTATCAGTTATTATAATTGCAAGCTGGTCTGAGATGATGAGAACCAATATTAAAATTTGAATATTGCCAATTTTCAAGAACAGCCTATTCCAAACTTCCAATTCCTTTCTAAAACAGCATCATATTAAACAAGATTTAGACAGATGATAGCAAACTAATGGCCTAATGATGATACTTCTTAAACTAATTAATTCTCAGACATAGGTTTAACTCTGAAATTTTCCTGATTCATGACTTTTAAAGTCGTTCTCATGCCAGATTAAAAATATTTAAAATCCAATGTAAAACCACACATGAATTCTTCATCAGTTCTTGTCAATTCCAGTGAGGAAAGAATGTCAAAAGCAAACAGAAATACTTGTTTTATTGTAGATAGAAAATAACAAGAGCTATAGCACAACCCCATGACACTCAACTTAAGTACTATATGACAATTCATACAGCCATGATTACACAATGATCCAACACGATATTCACAAGAATGAACAAGAATATAATGCTTACGAAACTTGTAGATTTGCTATTCTTAACCCAGAATAATCTGTTTCCTTCTCCTCTTCCATTTCCTTCCATTCTTCCTCCTGCAATAAAAAAACAAAATCAGAATTTGATACCAACTTAAATCTATTTACTCACAATTTAGTAAAATAATAATTATGTCAGAAGATTTTACGAAGTTGTACATTGAACCAAAATCATTTCAGCAAAATTGTCTAATCACTTTCGTAACTAATAACTAATTTTCTGCAGTGAAGTAGAAGCTGGTATTAATAGAGAAAACTTAGCTAATGGAAATTTACAAGACTCAAATCAACAGTATCAAGAGCTTCTAGGAAAAGTAGGCATATTTTCATTAGGAACAATCATTAGTATAAAATGCACACATTTATATTGAACAATGCAGCATTGTTCAACATTAATGTGTGTATTTTATATTGCAGTCAATTAATTCTATTTTGAAACAGAAAAATATTTAATCTTATCACTATAATCTTTTTTTTTCAACATGGTGATTCCAACAGATCATTAAAGAATCCAGACAGTGTATGAATCATCCATAAAAACATTTAACATAAAAATTCCACTTTCACAATCACATGCTTGGAATAGGAAGAATGGAGAAAAGATAATGAAAATAGTTTGCTTTGCTCAAAAGACTGCGGCTTAATTCAAAATATTGTCTGTAACAACTAACACAGATCTTTGTACATGTTTGTCTGTAGGTAGACCAAGAACTCATTCACCCCTCTTTGAAAACAAAGAATAAAAACCCCACTAATGTTGTGAGAACGCAGGGTGTAAGCCTTAAATAAATATTTTATTTAAAGCGTAAACTTCGCATTATTGTTTTGTCACATTTTCTAATACATAACAAAGAATTTCTACGGCAGAAACTACTAACAAGTGAAAAAGAGTAGGAAACTTAATCATATTTGAATCACGTTGTTTACCATGATATTTGATTACTACTAAACCACACAGTGAGAACAACCTCTTTAGTAAACAGAATAACATGAAACTTTGTTAGCACTTCAAACAAACAAGAACACAAAGTAAATGAAATGTCCTAGGCATGTAATAAATAATAAAAGATTGTTTGTTTACCCAGTCGCAACTAACCCAAAAATAATTGGCCAAGACCTGAAAATTTTGATCACCAAACTAATCATTTTTAAACATAAAAACCAAAAAGTACCAATAATGTTTAGTTCTGAGCAAGTTTTAAATGTTTCCAATTATCCATATTATAATTATTACTTTGATATTGTTAGAAAAATGGTTAAAATGAAGCATACTGTTAATAGTAAAAGTGAAACAAAAAAGGAAATGAAGTAATCAGTTTCAAAATTACCCTCTCAGACATACGAAAGATCAACATTGTACCAAGACAATTCATCAGCGAGATTTTCAGAGACTGAACATTTGGTCTCATTCACATTGAAACTGACTTCAATTCCAAGATATAGTTTATGAACTTCAACATTATAACAAATGTTGAGACAATTGACACAGATAACAGTAAATTTGATACACATTTAAACTATTAATGTCAGATCATGAAAATCACCAAAATGGATCACCTCAAATTACTTCAAAACGATGCTGTCGCTCTTAAGAATTTTTGTACTGTTACATGCGTATCTTGATATATTTGAAACTGTCCCCAGTCGGTAGCTCAGTCAATCTACTGAATATTCAGCATACAATGCCTTCAGTGAAAATTCTTGAAAACTTCCATGTGTCTGAACTACAACTGCACAGTGATGACCAAATTACTACTGTATAATAACCTGTTCATTGTGTATTGATGCCAAAATCTTTCAAGCAATCTAAACTGTCAGTGATTTTTCGGAATTTTCAGAACTACCAGTGGCTTTCTGAAGGGGGATATATACTTAAATAGCGCAATAAATCAGAAAAAGGGGAAAATATGAAATAAAAACCATTCTATCTTTTTTGTCAATCTCTTCACATAGTGCTTGCTGTCATGGGAAATAATCTTCCTTAGTTCAATTTTTCATATATATACCATTCATATCCCCATTCATAAACCTGGAATCAGCCATTATTTTGGCTACCAAAAGATATAGATCTGCATATGAATTCAATGGATTATTAAAATATTGCATTAAAAAAGCTGATTTTGGTGATTTATTTTGTAATTGCTGTTTGTGGAAACAGCCCATTTAAGGCTGTAAAATATTTAAAAGATCACTGACTGCCAAGATGATCTGTAAACATTTACCGGAACAATGTATGAGCAAATGAAAACAACGCACAAACAAAATACTACAAAAACTTGTTACTTGACCATGCTCGCTTTTAATGTACTTCGGTAATTAAATTTTAATTATAATAAAGTGAAATAAAGAATACATCTCAAGTGTTTTTTCTCTCTTCATTGGGAAGAGGACTTAGTCTGTTGATTTTGGGAAGAATTATTGCTAAAATTGCTGATTTGGGAAATGAAATAGCTGACCAGTATAAGTTTGGATTTTTGAGAAACTGCATGAGTTAAAAGAAAATTTCAATACATTGGGAAGAGGCCTATATTAAATAGGCCACTGTTATCGAAGGTGAAAAATCACTGCATCTAAATGGTACTTGAGTTACCAACATCACACAATCCAACAAACAGTCAAAACTACCACCATTCAATTGATTAATACATCACAGAAATAAATGAAAACACGACAAAACAACATGCTGTTAGTTTACAAAGCAAAATATTTCCATTCAATGAACATATTTGAGGAGTGGATTATGAACCAAATCCAAAACCTCTTCAGGTTTTACTGGTATTCCAATTGCGTTGTTATCATTTGTAGTATTTGTCGAAGTTTGGGACTTGTCTTTATCCTTTCTCTTTTTCTCCTTTTTAGCCGGCCTTTCAGTCTCAGCAACAATGTCACTAGGAGTCAATTTTGAGGCTTTCGACTTCTTTTTGCTCTTATCTTTTTTAGCAAAGAAGTCATCTAAACTAGCGTCAGCCATATTTTATGTTTATTAAACGTTAAGTGTAACAGTTCTATCACAAAAAGCAAGAAACTGTTAGTTTTGCGCAATAACGTCCCATTGCTCGTGTACCGGAAACGGATGTCGTCCAACCGGCATAATAGGTATAGTCTAATACAAAACCATAGGCGATATCTATGTCGTCTATCATTTCCGTCCGGACATCAAGTACCGACTGTGCAAAAAATGAGTGTCAGATTTGTCTATTTGATCTGAGAAAATGCATAGACAAGAATTAAAAAATTCCGAGCACCTTAATTATTGACAAAACCTGAGACTTATGAATGTATATAAGTCCTTGCCATTAACTGTGGCCCCAGATAAAACGTGTGAAGTCGGTGTGAACAAGAATAGTCAGTTCGGGAGGATCCAGATTGTATTTTAAAAGTGCAGTGAGACTTAATCCCGACCCGATCTTAACGCATTAGGTACATATCCATGTTTGATATATAATATGGGAACTGTTATTAATTCGAACAGATCAGTTCGTGTCTGAACAGTCCGGACAAGGATGAACTTTATAACTGGCTGAATAATTTATCACGAAAGGGTAAATATTACGGAAACCGGTAGCTGGAGAAACTGAAAATTATTTTTATTCTTTTTAGTTTTTCATTTGATAAAGATGACGTTATTTCATTTCGGGAATTGTGTTGCGCTTGCATATGTACCATATGTACTTGTATACAAATGTTCTGGATTGTAAGTATTGAATTAAAGAAGTATATACATTACCGGCTTCAAGTTCATGTCGGTAAAATATGTGGGTGGGGAACATGTGTACATTACTACGTGTATTCATTTATACGGCGTTGTAATGTTTACAGTTCACTTACTAATTAAATGAAGCGACATAGTACATGCTTTTGAGAAATTTGATTGATGTATGTTGCATTTATATTCGTTTCTAATTATCCTGCCTAGTCCCACAGGTGCCGGGTCGCGTAGTCACTCAGCCCACTTAGCCCCATTTGACTTTCCCAAGAATTTCGATAAATATATTAATACTGTACACCCGTTGGGGTTAATTTAATACCCTGGTTGTGAGAATTGCTTGAAATCGGACAGAGGCGGCCTTTTTTTTAAACCAGGTGTACTTTCATTTTTGCGGAGTCGCATACCTTTCTATAATATATTGATAAAAATTCTAGGAAAGTCAAATGGGGCTTAGTGGGCGGGGTAGCAACGCGCCAGGCACCTGTGCCTAGTCCAACCAAGGACTTATAATTATATACATACATGGTGTTAACAGTTAGATGTAATCAAATCCTGGGGGAGTGACACATGAATCAACGTGATTTCATGCTCCTGTTTTCAGTAGAGCTCTAAAATATCCAAGATGATCCAGATGTTTACTACGGCGAAAATATCCGTGGTATTCCAAATATTTTATCCCGAAGACGAAAGGATAATCATAAATGTCTGCCACCTTGGAATATAAAATGCTTGACTGATGCCTTTTTCAATGCATTAAGTTTAACTTGTGGATTTTAAGTGTATCTCAATATTTCTATGAAATTTGTCACATCCCAACCAATTTCCTGTGCCAAATTGCAAGAGATATTTAGTTTATTTAAGTTTGTAAACACTTGATTACAGCTGTCGGACATTACCGAGTATATAACAATTTGAAAAATGCTTTTTTAGCAGTTGCGAATCCATGTGTGTATGTAAGTCCTTGGTCCAACTAAACAAAGTAATGGCGGGTAAATGCTGGTGTCATGATAAAAAATTGAAAATTTGCTTCGCAAATAATTTAAGTACAAGTTTAAATAAGCTGGCATGTCTGGCAAGTTCAACATAAGTCAACTTGATTTCATTTAACCTAGTAGGAACCCATTATAAACATAATAAAGATTGATACAGTATGTTGATATTGCTTATTACACGCAACGTTAATTTTAATATTTAAAATTTGACATTTAACACAGAATATTTAAAGCACATTCATGCAGATTATTGTTATTTCTACCAATTTAAGTAAGTTTACCAGTTACTGAAGAAATTTGATGTAATTTCCACACGTAAATATGCAGATCTTTGTAAGGCTGAGAGGATGGCCCTTTGGAATTCGCTCATGAAATTGGCCAACCGAAAAGCCGAATTAGTCTGGCTAATACCTGCCGTGCATTCAGTGATGAAAACGTTTGCGAACTACACACAATATCATAATTTACATGTTGTTACATGTATTTATGTCTTTCAGGGCTGAGTACAGTGCATT
Organism: Lutraria lutraria; assembly: GCA_964023205.1. Lineage (NCBI taxonomy): Eukaryota > Metazoa > Mollusca > Bivalvia > Venerida > Mactridae > Lutraria > Lutraria lutraria. The sequence continues at coordinate 32,212,732 of OZ026843.1, forward strand.
CTATAAATGTGTAGCTGCTGGTGGGGCCTACTTGTTTACACAGTTATGTAAAATGTTAGTACTTGCAACATTTTTCCCAACGACAGAGGTACTGACAGGAGGATTAGATATTCTTGGAGTAAGTTAGTTATAATTTAAACTCTTGTCAGGCTAAACAAAAAAGATGCATTAGTAATAGTAAGTTGAACAAATGATGTCTTTGGTGATTGGTACCTAAGTTGAATTTGCTGTGAGATTCGTCTGTGCACCAGTGCTGCTATCTGCTACATGTCTTAGAATAATATTATGAATTACATTGAACAAACGATCTTAATTCAAACATTTATTAAATCATCAGGAAAAACTGAATTTAAAAACTGACTTTACAGTTTACACTGATGGTAAAGATCCCATTTGGTTGACTGTTAATGTAGATGGGATTTACTAAAAAAACTCCATGCTCATAGAATAACAATGATAGAAGTAGAGGCCATGTCTGAGTCATGTTACATAAGTTATTGTATGTTAGACATTATTTGAAAAGATATAACTGATTTACATAGTGTTTACATTTTAATGTTGTAGGAATTAATGAAATGTACTGTGGACTTGGGTGATCTAGTTGGGATGTACTTTGTTATGTCAAGGATTGCTGGTAAAGGACAACTGAAGTTTATGATCGCTGGCATTGGATGGGCAACTGCTGAGCTTGTTATGACCAGGTATCACATTATATAGTTTGCTAAGTAGAACCTGATTTTGCTAATGTGACACAATAATTATCACAACCATGAATTAGTGTCCTATCTACCTGTCTGAGACAAAGGGGTTCGGCACATAAATTTTGACCCCAAAAATCACCTTACACTATTACACCCTTTAATTGGTCTGAGAGAGGTAGCCATTTTGAGGATGAATGGTCATATAATGGGATTAAGAAATAAAATAACTTACAAATAGTAAAATTGTTGCCTACAAAGCTTACCCATTAACTAGTTTGTACAGGAACCATGGTGACGAGAGTGTCAAATCACTCATTCAACATTGAATTTCAGATTTCAGTACCAGACTAAATTTACTGTTACCAAGCATTATGAAACCTGGATAGTCATATACATTTGCATTACCTGTAGATGTTTTCAGTATAGAAAATTTTGCAATTTATAATTGTGTTGTTTATAGCTGTTTCAGTTTCCCTTTGTTAATTTAAACTTTCAGATTCATTGTAAAATTTACCTGTTATCAAATAGAGATAAAGAACTAATAGTTACTTTGAAATAAATATACCGTATTCCCCCCGAATAAACGCCCCCGGGGGCGATGCATTTTCCAAAAGGGGGGGCGTTTATTGTGACCCTATTTTACAAAAAAAAAAAAATCTGGAATACTGTATCCAAAGATTTTCCAGAGGTCAAATGAATGAATTTGAAAAATATCGCGGTGTTAATGCAATATTAATCTACGGTCATTCCCGGCGCGCTTTACTACGATAAATAATGTAGTCAGTTGCACTAGTTAAACTACATGTCAAAAATCAATAACACGCTGTCGCTGCAGAGTAACCGTTTTATCTTTACCGCGCGGCTGACGTAATCTCCTCTGACGTAATCTCGCCAATGTGTAAGTTTTTAATATGTACATGTCAATTATGTTTAGCTTTCATGGAGTCGAGGGGTAAACAATCTTACATGTTAAAGTCGTTAAATTTGCGGAAGAAATAGGCAAACACTGAAAGTGATGGACATTAACTTTTTTACAGATGGATTTTTATACGAGTGGCGAAAGTGTATAAATTCCAATTTTAACCTCCGGAATAGTTGAATAGACTGGTTTATATATGTCCTCGGATATTTTGTCGATGACGTTAAGTCATTCAAAAAACAATTGTGGAAGTCGCGTGTCAGATATGATTGTTAATCCTGATTGCGATTCGAATCGCCAACTTCGCACCTCTAACAAATGAGATTGCCGCGAGGCATATATTGCACTTGGTCTTACCCTTATTTTTCACAGTTAGTGCTTGTTTATGTTGATCTGTACAAATAAGCACGTAAATAACGGATTAATGAAAATGCGCGTTGTAGTTTTAGATCGACCAGATGACCTAAGTAATCATTTTCAGAAAATCTACTTTCGCTTTAGGTATCGTAAGGATAAAGTCGAAATATCGCCGAATAAAACTAATTAATAAACATCACGAATGGTCCATAGATCTACTGTATTACTGTACGAAAGTGATAGAACTAAGATTGTTTATCACACGGTTTCGCTAGGTTTTAGTTATTGTTCACGTGTTAATTTGGATTAATACAATTATTCAAAGTGGATTTAATTGTGTTTTATCTTTAATAAAAACGGATTTTACGTCAGACACTTAAAGCTGGTAAGTCCTTACGACTTTTTTTGGCAAAAAGGGTGGGGGGGGGCATTTATTAGGAGGGTAGCGTTTAAACGGGGGAATATGGTATTGTAAATTTGGTTGTTACCTGCTGTCAAAACTACACATTGAAAATTGTAACCAGTTGAATTTAAATTAACTCAAGGAGATATTGATGGATGTGACCATTTATGGCTAAATGCTTTGATTAATGAAGTCATACTATGATGTTTTGTTTTCAGATGTGTACCTTTATGGATTGGTGCTAGAGGAGTGGAATTTGATTGGAAATATATTCAGATGAGTTTTGATTCCAACATAAGTCTGGTAAGTTTATCTGATACTTAAATTTGGCTTTATAAGATTTCTGTTGTTTAGTTTTAAGCAAATATGCAACAAATTAAGAAGAATCATTACTTAATGACAATTGTTTATTTTGTTGATTAACAAACATTAATTGAGACATTAATCAAATCAAATTTATGTATCAGAATTAAATCTTCTTTGTGCTTTTATAAATTATTAATCATTAATTTATAGTACTCATTTAATATATTAATAAAGTTACTGCTTAAGTTATTCTATTCATTTTGTATGATTTCTTGTCATTTTGTTTTCTTATTGGCTCAAATATCTTACTTAATATCTGCACTCTTTAATTACCTGTGATATCATGATTTGATATACTATTAATCTTAGTCAGACTCAGAGAAGTCCCCAACCATAGTTCACATGTTTTGATAAGCTAAGTTTGAACTAATTGATTCATTTTTCAGGTTCATCATATTTGTACTGCAATGTTGGTATGGTTATATAACAGGAATGATCTTAACAAATCATTTGTACCTATAGTTATTACTTTACTGACACTCAGTTGTTACAGACCACTTATCGTAGAGTAAGTTACACTTATTTATATTCGTAGGTTAGGCTTGAATAGTATGAACATATACCAACTTATTGTACTAAAGTGTAAAACTGTTGATGTACAACATTAAGTCTCATTCCAATGAAATGCTTTCTGTTCCATTTTGAAATGAAATGATAAAATTATTGAAGTTGATACATTTTATTTACTTTTTTTGTGCACTTCCTAATATTATCTGTTTAGAAACTATAGGGCAATGCCCTGCTGGTTCCTGCTGAAGGCTGTCCTAAAACTGTTGAAGTTATATGTGTAATTTAATGATTGAAGTTAATCAATTTTGGTCCTAGGCTTAAATGAATCAAGATTGTTTAAGCTGGTCAGATTTGGTCATGCATAGCTGTATTTCTTAAGAAAAGTTTTGAATATGTTTTACTATGACTTTTTACGTTTGTTATTATCATAAAAACCATTGACACTTCATTTAAAGTTAACTATTTTAAGTATTTTTTTGGTTCTCTTTTTCAGGATTTTAACTCATGCTGTTGGACTTGGTTCCTGGACATTGTTAATAGCTAAAGCCATCTTTACTAGTCTTGTAGGAACTATTGCATTACAAATGTATTTGGGGATGTCTACCCAGGCTGTCAACTCATATTATTAAATGTTAGTTAGATTTCAATGAAATGAGGGCTTTGTATTCATCTGTGCAGCCATTTTGTAAAGCAGCTAGACTGAGTATATTCCAAATGTTCGTTCATGGAGTACCAGAAAAATCTCATTCATTTTGTGCAAGGCATGTTTAAATTGGACACAGTTTTACATATGAACTACCAAGCCTCACCCTCTTCAATGTATCATTCTATTTTCTTATTTTTCGTTCATTATTGATAGCAATCATGATAATTGTGTTCTGTACAAATGGTCCCTTTTCAGTATTTATAACAATGTAAACAGGTTATAAAACAATAGTAAAGTTTTACATAATGTTGCCTGCCACTGTTGTCATACAAATGTACTTCTACTGATATTTCTTTGTGTGTGAGAGACTCAGAACCATTCGGTGCTTACAAAAATATGGAATTCTTTCATTTTATGTCAGTCTAAGATCCGATGAAAAAAATAACGACTTGATGATCATTTTGGAGCATCAATTTTTGTATCATGTACTTACGTAATAATTATGTCTTAGATTTTAATTGACGTTTGAATAGAGGCTTTTGAAAGCAAGTCATCACAAGTTTTGTTAAGAATTAACTTAATGCTTAATTCTAACTTGCATCTACCGGTACCTATTTGTTCAATGAATTGTGGGAATCAAAAATAAATTTTGAACAAAGAAATTGTGTATTTTCTATTGAATTTTTTTATGTATTGGCATGCACACAGTTTGTCATGTTTCTACTAAGTATTAAGTATTTATTGAAATATCTCTACATGGTACCCATTTTTTCTTACCTATCTTTCTCGAGGAATCAAAACAGTTCTAAATTACATGTACTCTCTAAAGATGAGAGACTCTTTTAATATAAAATTGTATTCCTTTATATTACACTATTCAATTTGAATAGCCAGTGTTTAGATAAGCTATCCAAGAATTTTTATTTGTGAACATTTATTTATATTAAAATGAAAGAAAACAATTGTGTTGTTATTTCTAGATTCATAATTTTTCATAAGAATAGATATACAATAGAACTTTGATATAGAGATTATCCAGGAGTCAATAAATGGTCTTATCACATACCCGTGCCATTTTGGCCATGCCGTAAAAACGGTATGGCACGGCCGTGCATATAATATATTAATGAACAGATTCACATGAATTCATTCCTACGCTGTTTGTCAACAAAAATATAACTTCACAGGAGTAATGTTGAATTGATTTTAACAATTTGAGTAAAGACACTGTTAGTATTGTTAGATCTATGTTCACACTGGTGACACATTTATTATTTATGACGTTTCATAACGGAACAATTTTTTGTGCTCCTGATTAAAAAGCCTTAATATGCATGTGTCGCTCTTTTGTTATAAGAATCAATGTCAAACAGGAATGTTGGTTTTCGCCGTATTTTGGGTATGTGATAAAAAGAATATTAAATTCATGTAGATTCGGTCTTTCGTCGCTTAATACTGTTTTATTGAACTCATTTAATAAATTCAATATGGAATCCACACTCATTTAATATCCTCTATTTAATATCGAATGTCTCATAACCGTGTTTAGATATACACGATATATGTATAAAACTGGTACTGAGGTAAATGGCTGATATGATGAGGTTATCTCAATAGTGAGGTTGTTCCAGACTTCTGTACATAATTACAGTAAATAACAGTTTTGGTAATATGTATGTTCAGTTTGGGTATTGGTTACCGTAAGTTAATTAGTGAAAACGGACCACAGTATCTCACTTTGTGAAATTTTATTGCAAATAAATATACTATAAGTCATTAACAAACGGATGACAATCATTGAGACATTTCAAAATACAAAATGTACATGTATAAATCAGATAAAATTAAAACATGATGAACAGAACATAGATCAGATCAATAAATATGTAATAATCAGTGTTAAGTATCTGTAACAATCAGTTAATATCTAACGTTAAACTTATGGAAAACATAAAGAGAACACAGTCACATAAATTACATTATAAATTGTCTGACCAAGAACTCTACTTGGAATGTTTAAGACAACAAAAATGACATATTCTTTGAATTAATACATCATAATATGAGTCACAATACACAATTTTGAGTCAACAGAAAGAGTTCAGAAATGTCAGTATTTGAAGTCTGTGAACAGTTTCATATTTATGTAATGATTTAGTCAAATATAAAACAAAGGTCATTCAAAAAAAGACTTTAACAGAAAAAGTGTAAACTCAAAATGTCTGAAGACCAAACAATGATGAGTCTCGCTAAGTGCACCATAAACATGGTAGCAAGACCAGGGATGAGAATGAGAACATGGAATGTTAGGAGTTCAATGAGCAAAGTTTTTTAAAATGAATAATTTGGCAACAATATAGTTAATAAAATTACAATATATAATACTTAGGACAGAGCCAAACAAATAAATACTGTTAATAGTATCACAGAGTCAAGAATGTTGTCATCTTTTAAAGCCATCAAATTCGAAATATTCTTAAACATAACATAAAACATATAAAATAAGCATTCCTTCAAATTCACTCTAATGTTATCTTCAAGGAATATTTTAAGCACAAATGTCAAGTTTCAAAGAAATCAAACTGTTGATGCATCACATTATCTGTTAAGTAAGTAGTCATACAATATGGAATAATAGAATTATAAGTTCTTCACGTTACATGTTCAAAACAACTTGTGATGTAGTAGCAACAACACTACAATGTAGGTATATTCAAACTGTATATTTAAGCACCTATTTATATCCTTGTCCTATAACTGTAAAACTCACTTTTACTGAGTATTGGATGGACCAGAATCAACCTTAGTGTCTGACTCTACATCAGCTTTGTTCTGATCAGCATTTTCATCAGTTTCTATTTCTACTTGAGTTATAGGATCTTCGTGAGCTTGAGAAAATGGCCTGTTTTCATTTTCCGCGTCAACATCTTCACTGCCTTTCTTAGATGCCCGAGAAAGTCTACCTTTAGATCCCTTGGAAGCTCTTGAAGCCACAGATGCTCTTCCACCAGGACTTTGTCTTTCTGTGGTTCCTTCAGCCTTTTTAGCACTGTCTGTTGGGAAAGCTTGAAGTGTTGGTGTCATTGTTCCCTTTGGTGTTGGTGTTTTTCTGGGAGGTGTATTTCTAGATGGCGTGTTTCTCGTTGGAGTGTTTCTGGTAGGTGTTGTTTTTGTTGGTGTCTGAGATGGTGTTTTTCTGGTTGGAGTTTTTCTGTCAACAGGTGTTCGTTTTCCACCATTGGTTTCATTAGATTTGGTAGATTCAGCTTCTTCTGCCATTGGTGGCTCTCTAAGTAAACCCATGCCTGGAGGAAGTGGAGGTGCCTTTGGACTCATGGGTCTTAAAATAGAACAAAATTGTAAATTGTACATTCAGCAACACAGAACTTTCATTAAAATGACAAATCTTCTAACTTAGTAAGAGTACTTTTATTTTATGTTACATTATTCAACAGAAAAAAATGCTAAAGTATGCAAATTTAACGTTCTTAAGCAGAATTTAAAAATCAAATGATAAAAAAAATATATCTAAAATATATACCTAAAGAACATGAAATTGAAATGAAACAAAATGTGATAGATCAATTTATTGAAGTCAGCAAATATAAAAAAATTGAAATGAAAATCATCACTGAAAATTCAGTACCTGTAAGACAGCTGTGATGGTTCAGAATGTCCAATCTCTTCTGTATCAGATTCATCAGGTTCTAAATCTTCCAATTCCTCTTCAGCATCTTCAGATTCCTCATCTGATTCAGCAGGCATCATTGTTGATGGACGTAAATTCATCAAGTATGACCTAGATTTCTTTACACCATCTTCAGGAAGGCCAGCATCCAGAACTAAAGCTGTCCTGGATAATTGCCAGGTATCAACTGGAGATGGACAGTTCAACTGTAACTGGATAACCTCATATTGACGACTCTGAAAATTTTGAAGTATAATGTAGAATAGCATTTTTAAAGATAACAATAACTGACAGATTAATACTTGGCCTAAATGGCTTACTTTCAGTGAAAAAGTGATACAAAAGCCACTAAAATTGACAAGTTATTACCGTTTTGTTAATTTTTTAATCATAATCGGATCAGTAAGCACACAAGCTGGTAAAATGAAAGACCCTGTGCTGGCAATGATATTCAACAAATAATTTAAAGATAACTTAGTTATTTTGGACAAAGACTTTACCTCACTGTATAGAAAGATGATTTACTAATAATTGAAACATGCCAAACATGGTTTATTCATGGAAAAAAAGACAAACAAACATTGTCGTCCCCAAAAAAGCAAATAAAATGTTCTCAACTAAGTAGAACTAAATATCCATACCCTGTTCATGAAGACAGGACAGTTATATATCTTCTTATTTCTATTCTCCTGTGTCTCAGGGTCTGGGGATTCTGATCTTAAAACTGGCTTCAAGTATATACTTGGTATGTAAAACAATCCAGAACTGAAAAAAGTATTCAAAGTCATAAGCATAAACAATCATTTTGAAGCACATTTCTGATAAGCTATAGCAACATGATAACCAGTTAAAACAGTCACATATGACTACAGTGTATTAATTTCACAATTTTTTCAAATTAATTAACTGCTAATCTAAAATGTCAGACACCTGGCCTGCATGTTGTAGATAATTTATGAGCCCTGATCTGAGCAGGATTTTCTTCCCTGTATATGGGCATGTATGGTAAGATGGTGTAAGTTATTGTATAATTTGTTCATAATTGTAAAATAAGTAAGTTAAAACTTAACTAACCAATTAATGCTAATAGGGTAAAATGTATATGTATTACTTACTTAGCTTCCATTAAACAATCATTATCATAATCCCAGGCAGCACCTTGTAAGTTTATTGATGTAATAAACATACCACCTTCATCAATGTCATACTCTGATGTACTTTCAGTGTCCAATACAATGCACTCAAATGTAATCTGTAAGAAAGAGTGTAGAACTTAGTCCTAGTAGTAACTTAGAAAGCATTCATCTCAGTCCAAATACAACAGTCTATGTTCTAATCCAAGTAAAAAGCCTTAACATCAGTCCAAATAAAATAGTGTACATTTTAGTTGAGTGAAAAACTTGATCAATAAGACAAGAACTGATCAGCACATGATAATTGCATGGCAGTGTCTAAAACTCAAGTTGGCTTATCAAAGTTCTAAAATGCGCAGCTTTTACTTGACAGATCATGTTTTACTCTTTTCTTATGGATATATATGCTGGACACACATGACAATTACCAGCTGTTCACAATTCCTAACTAATATCTATCATCAAAGATCTTCTTAGCTATCATTACGGTTTCAAACACATACAGTCCATTTTTTAAACAAATTCAACTGTAACACATTAATCATGTAACTTACATCTTCAATATTGCATTGGCAAACCACAGCTTTCTCCTGTCTAAGTGCAGTAAGTAAAGCCTCTGGGTTGACGAAACCACCAAGCCAGACTTTATTAAAGCGACCATGTCCTATTACAGGGTTTTCAAAGCTGGAGCCGTCAGTGAATGTAGGTACCATACCACACTTCACAAATGATTGGAGTTGGTCATAGCGTTTCATCATATCTAAAATTATAAAATGCCATATATTGAATTTCATGTGAATATAAATTCGCAATTATTATGGTGCACCTTTTTGTTTCCAAAACAAATTCATTTACAAATTACCAGCACTTACTGCAGTATGTCTGTAACATTAATTTTTAGAATATGAGATTAATCATCAGTTATAACTACATTTATCTACTGGTACTCAGTCTTACTATTAAATGTACAAAAACAATACAATATCAATATTTATTTACAATATACATGTAGTAACATTGCAATAACAATATAACAACAATTAATACAATAAGAAAATAATTCAATAAAAATTATAATTTAAATTATTTGTAATATAATACAATAAAAATACAATAATGATATTATCATAATACAATAAGAATACAATAAAATACAAATAATAATATGATATAAATTAACATAACCAGTTCATACTAAATAGACAAAATAAAATTGACAAGAAACATTAGAATAAAAAAAATCACTATCTGAAACAAAAATTTAGAATGAGAAGAATTGAACAAATTATACCTTCAAGCCAGGACATAAGTGAGTGGGTACCAGGCTGTGCATTGGGATGTAACCATGACACGGGAACATGTTCCTCTTGTAGACTGTACACTGAGAGCAAATGTTTGTGAGGGATAGCTTCTGGACCACTGAGGAGTCGATCTTGTAATTCACTTATTTGTTGACGAATGTGGCACAACAAAGAATTCAACCATAGGCATTCCTACATACACAAAACATACATAGTCATCATGACAACATCCAAACAAGTAAAATAATACAATACAACAGAATAGTTCATCTCAGCATTTAACATATTACAGTATTTTGCTACAGTGAATCATATTCACATAATGTATTGCAAAGGAAGTAAACATTTAGTGCATGAATATTTACTTAAGTGCTCATACACATAAAATTTACCACATTCATGGAGTGAAAGTATATAAATACAAAAAAGAATCAGTGTTACACATGTCCTGATTACCTGAAGTAGAACATATCCCAAAGTTTCAGGCATCAAGGTACTGGAAGCTGTGGCTATACTGATAACACTTGGTCGGTGATACGGGAAATCAAAATCTCGCTGTAAAGCTTCTGGGATGCGACCCAGCTCCAACAGGGGAGGTAAATCTTCCACACAGATATCCAGTGATGATCTAAGACGTTTGACATTGATGACATCATAAGTTCCAGTAGCCACATCACCAGCTTCCATGTTTTGTGTCTCAAACATATGATCCATATGACGAATGAATTCAGTGGAACTGTAAATATGAATATGTAAAGCATATTTAATGTCAATAATGCTTAATTCAGAATAGGACCATATTTATGATTATATATAATTTTTCTTGGAAATCTCCGATCGGAAGAAATAAAAATAATCCAATTTGGAGACATAGAAATGAAGCAGACTAGTAATTGCAGCTGATAAAAAAAGAAACTTTATGCTAAAGTGAGCTAAAAGTAAAACTTTACACTTGATAGTCATTAACTGTAAATCATAATATATGTGCTTCTTTTCTTTCGATATCAAAATAAATATTACAATTAACTAATGATCTTGAACACAGTGTAGTAAATTCAAGTAATTTTTTGTTCAGTTTGACTTATCAATAAATATACTGATTATACACTAATAAGCAAACATTTTTTTGTCATTTTCTTTGCTAAAAAATCATTTGTGTTTACTCATGAATATATTTTTTCTATGGATTTCCACTGATTTGGTGTGACCTTTATATGAGTGATTAATATAGTATATACACAATCAAGCCAACAACTGGTTGAAATTTCTTCGGATGATGCATTGAGCTCAACATTTTATTGGATTACAACAACATTATATACATTACCTTGCAATACATGCATCTTTCTCCACACTAGAATGTAACTGTAGAGCAGACAATGTAAATTCTTCATCTACATTCTTGTCATACCACCAGGCATATTCACTGGGTTCTAAAAACATATTTATATTGTATAAATGATTGAAACATAATCTCATCTCAGGCCTATATGACTTTTATATATTTTCACAATGCTAACCTATATTTCAGTAACTGATTCTTTCATGAAAACACAAATATATGCCTTTTGATTTAAAAAAAAAGATTATCATGATATAAAGATACAAATTTAAACTGGTTTTAATTTAAATTTTGATAAAATTGTTCATGTACATTTTAAAAGTTACTATTTTACTAGATGATCATTGATCTGAATGAGACATCAATAGCAATGATAAAACACTTACCAACATTAGCAGGAGGGGTAGGTATGGCAACTGTACCAAGTACCAGTGTACCAGATGAATCTGTATATATATTATGTAGAACATTTCTCACCAGGGCTTTTACATAACTTCTTTCAAATTCACTGTATGCAGCATTCTCATACACAAGCTGTAAAAAGCAGATGATAAGTATAAACCAAATAAATTATTTCCCTCTTTTTAATACATTATGCTTAATGTGCACATGCAGAAATGTTCAGAGCAAGAGGATTATTACACAATAACATTTCCTATTTAAAGATTGAATTTTCGTATTCATTTATCAAACATTATAACATATTTTGCCAGATGAATAACAAGGACATGACAAGATAAAATTAAACAGCAAAGAAATACGGAGGTTTCCTACTTACATTTAATTTATTAAAATAATCGTAATAAAATACCATTAACTAAGAACAATATCTTCCGTATAAGATATTACAACATATCAATGAATACTAATACATAGCTGTCACCAACCTGTGATATAAGTTGACATAACTTCTCTTGATCAGGTTCCCCGCCTTCTTCATCTGGAGGTCTCATGAATCTATTAAGAACCAGCATTATAGCCTGACTTGTCTGGACTTCAGTGAATGGATAATACTGGCTCAAACCCTGAGCACCAAACAACTGACGTGCAGCCAACATGGCCTGAATAATGGCGATGGCGAAAGCGATGTTACGAATGTTCTGTGCTTCCTGAAGAACAGCTTCCCAAACCTTAGGGGGTACTTGTTTCATGGTTGATACAATAGCTGGAAAATGGAAAAATCCAAAATGCACTCGTTAAAAAAAAATACATTCATAAACGTTATTACTGTATCTCTCAAAATATCCAATGCCAAAAAAATCACAGGCTTTTCAAAATTGACTATTTTTCATTTAGAATGTAAATCTAAAGAAACAAGCTTTCAAACAAGTTATGGGCATAATTTCCATAAATGTAAAGGTCAAGTAAAATAACATCACAAAAAAAGAATACAAACTGGTATTTTGGATGAGAGGTCTACCCAAATATCCAATACCCGGTAATTACCTGTATGTAGATAAGTCTGTGGAGATTTGTAGTTTATGTTCAATGGGGGTTCAGAATCTCCACCAGACTCAGCATTGCTCTCAGGGACACCTTGTTGCAGTATATCCATGGTAACATGGTTCCAGGCTACTTTGTGGAGATTAAGAATTAAATAATTAGGAATTTTGGTGCTCGGCTCACTAGTTATCCATACACAAAACTTGGTGGATTTCTTCTTCTCCTCAGGATTATTTGCTGCAAACAGAAGGAATATATTTGTTAATACTAAGATGATGCTGATCATTAATCTACTTTCAAGTCACTGTATACGTATGTTATATTTTTTTTAGAAAATTCTTCAGATTCAAATATATTTGCCAGCAGAGGAAAGTTTGTTATCAACCACAGATGAACAATTGTTGTTGTCTTAAGTGGAATATTACTTAACTATGAAGAAAATCCTTCAAGAATAAGCAACTTTCTTCATGTATTAGAAACAAGATTAGAAAATTTGAAAATAGGAGTCATCTGATTGACTTAAAATGTAGAACAAGCTCTAAGAATACTTAGGTGAGATATAATTAGTATGAGTTTGTAAGTCCAGTCTTAGAATTCAACACTGCATGCTAATGGTTAATTTGAAAAGTGTTCAGTATCAACAAATCATAATCAATATTGCTTTGATATTTACAGGATATAATGTAATAATCGGAGTTTATAGAAAGATGACAGAATGTAGCCCTACCATCAGTCAGTTTAAATCACAGTTTTCTGAATCAGTTCACACTTCAGACTGGTTTCAATTAACTTGGCATGAAAGTCAAATAATTAAATGAAAGCAAGAATACCTCTAAGTTTCTCCCTACTTCTGTACACACGAACCAGGTGTTTCTTAATCTGATTGTAGAATTTCTCTGGTGCTAAATGAAGATCTTCAATAACTGCCCAACCATCATTCTTCTCAGCTGTATCAATAGCTTCTTCTACAAGAACTTCACTTCCTTCTCCGATACGTACATGCTCAACATCTACTTTCTGGGCCTAAAACAGAGTTTTGAAATTATAACTTTATGAATAATGCTTTACTAGTATATAATTTGCCTTTTCACTGAAATGTAGATATCATCAAAACATGTTGTTCTTATATTGACCTGATAGAAGCAATGTATTGTTGTCATCAGGGGATAGATTAATTTCATGTAGTTGTTTAAAGATTTTATGTATTTTCACAAGCTATCAAAAGTAATCTAGCCTAAAATATTAATTGTTGGTATAATTTTTTTTGTTGTTTTAAAATATTCTCTTAACTCACAAATGTCAATGAAATAATACCCATATTCCAGTTATCTTTACATAAATCAATGTACCCATATCTGATACATAATAGTTTTTATGTAAATAAGGGCCTCCATGGTTAAGTGGTTATGACTGGTAATCACCAGACCCTCACAACTGTGAGTTCAAATCCCATCTAGACCAAAATTCACATGTGAGGAAGCTGTTCAGCTGGCTTACAGAAGGTTGGTGTTCTTTCCAGGTGCATGCCTGGGTTTATTTCTCAACTGTTAAAGCTGGAAAGTTACCAAATCACCCTTGCTGTGTGACACTAGGCCCCAGCGGAAAAAAATGTGTAAATATAGTTATATTAATGTCCAAAGTGAATTACCTTAGCCAATTTGAACAATACATCAACAGGTGGATGGGTGAGTTTCATTCTGGTTATAGGCTGGGACTTCAGAGAACCCAAACTGTCAGGAAGTAACAATAAGATACCAAGATGGCGTCTGGAATCTTGAAGGGTGTCCTGGAGATTGAACTCAATTTGATCTGAAAATAAAATATAAACTTTACCAAAGAAAAGCTTAAGGACCAGTCATCTATCAATTTCTTGTCACTTTTGTCATAAAATAGGCAATTTATCAAAATTATCAACCAAGGCTATACTAATTCTTTGTATTCCCTCTCAAACCAAAAAAAATCCTGGGTTTAACCTCTCGGTGCGCCTAAGTAAAACATTAGGAGCCAGTCTTTTTTGCAAGATGATTGGGAAAGCAAACAGATACAAGTCATTTTTAAATCAAGCCTGGTGAATCATTCAAGTACAACATATATATATTATAATAAGGAAAAATTGTACATATAATTATTATTGAAACAAAGTAAGTTATGTTGTGGTTACACATCAAGTAATCAAGCAGTTCAGTCCTTGACCTTAGGACCACAAAGTTCTTATTCATATCAATTATTACAATGATCACATTGTCCCTTTAACATGTTTATGCATGCATTAAAAACACTCACAAAATATCATTTCCCTTCATAACTAAAAGCTTTACATACCAGGCAGATTTAGAGTAAGATATTTGTTCACATATTTGGATAGAGCAACTGGAAGTCTGTCTGGACGGAGCATTCTCAACAGCAGCAACTGATGGAATTCAGTGAGTGGTCCAAGATCTGGCGATTTAGATGTGTCTTCTTTATTACTCTTTGTGCTTTCAGTGGATCCCGGTCTTGTTTCTGTAAGATGAAAATTTCATGCTTCAACTTGACATCAAATCATCATTACATATGTGTATTTAAATATTTCTAAGGAAAGAATTTCTAGAAAAAAGAAGCCTCCCCAAAATTTAACAACACAGATACTCATCAATCATAAACCCAATACATAGAAACAAACAAAGTGGCCTCTAAGTGTTGTTCTACAAAAAAATCATTACAATGCAGAGAAATGAAAAATGACTAGATAGATTTGTTAAAGAATAGTGCATATACATTGTATTGGTAAAAACTTGAAATGAATAACAAATCAACTTACCCATAGATGCACCAGCTGCAGTGACTGACAATGGCAATGGTTCTTGTTCAGGGTAATCTCCTTTGTACCAAGATTTCCAAGCATCACTATTCATAGCAAAGTTGACACATAATGAATCAAGTGGTCCAGGAAGTACTGACAATGCCAGAATATCTTCCCATTTCTCCTGGGGTAGCCAATCAGGTGATTCGTCTTTGCAGTCAAAATCAGCCAATGTCAGTTGCATTCCAAGGCCAGGATTACCTAAATAAAAAATACATTATTGTTGAATCATGTTTTTGCATGTTTATGTAATGACCCTACATTTCATGTCATGATGTATCTTCACACATGACATAAAGCCCTCTATTATCAAATACAAGCAGTGTTCATGACATAAAAAATACTTCTTTTAAATCCATGCTTTTCTAATTTGATTTATAATAATTGACCAGAAAGAAGAAATTACTGTATACTAATTGTATCAAAGAAAAAAGACTCAGGAAATGGTCATATTACTGAAAAGTGCTGTATCACCTTCAGACCAGCATATATTCCTAGAGTGACATACTGAAGGTTGAAAGTGAGGCATAAGTCTCTCATTTCTTTATTCAAAGGTATTATATATATAAGACCTGTTCTGCTTCTACTCCTTAAAGCGAAATTTTGCCAAAATTCCTCCAGAATGATTGACAGTACTAGTATACAAATGTATAAATTTGTATTATAATCATTCTTTTTAAATTAGTGAAACAAATGAATGACCCTTCTGCATCAACAGAAAATAAGTAATAATATCTGATCACAGATTAATATGGCTGATATAAAACTTTGATTATACCTTGTAACAATAAGGACATTTCTTCATTAGTAAAGTTCTCTCCACCTTCAGCTTGTATGTTCAAACACAACAATGTAGCAAACAACAAACAATCCTCCTCATATAAACTCCTGCAAAATATAGCAATAAACAAACTACAGAGGTGTTCAGTCAGTCAGTATATAAGAGAACTATATGCACTTGCTGAATAGCAAGCCAATTGCTTGTTCTTTAAGTTTTATGCTAGTCTATGTATGCTCAGACTCAATATAATACAGGCAATCCCTGTCTATATTAGTCTGACTTATTCAACCATTCAAGGAATTTTAACATAGTAAAACTGTGATAAAAAGTCACCTTTAAGACCATATAATTAGGCTGCATATTGAGGTGGACTCCTTATAAAGTTGAAATATTCAGGAAATATTGAAAAAAAATTGGTTGTAATAATGAAATGTCCCAATATTGAGGTCATTGCTAATTGAGGTTTTACTGTATATAGAAAGTTTTCAAATTGCAAAGCCAATTTATACCTTATTAAAATGAATGGGCAGTACATAATAAATGTTCTATTAAAAGATGTTCAATTTACTAGTACATATCATATTTCACAATTACCTAAATACTGTAAACTGTCATGATCTTTAACATAGACCGAAATGCAAATTAAAGTAAAATCATGTATCTAAGAATAAGTCAAACTTACTCTCTGATTCTTCTATACACCAAACCAGTCAATTTGTCCATCAGTTGTTTGATCTGATTGGCTGAGAAGTTGGAATATTCCACACCTTCTGATGGCAGTACAGCAGTTGGTGGCAATTCAAGGGCAGGTAACTCCTCTGATTCAGTACCAGCTACTAGACGCTGAGCTGCACTGGTGCTTGCAGATTCTACATGCAAGAAAATAGGGGAAATTGATAAAAAAAATAGTATTCTAAACATCAGCAGGACATAATATAACATATGCGTTAACATAAACTTAAAAGCAATGCAGAGTCCAAGAATGTTTTCATTTTATTTCCATATTATCAATACTTAATGCAGAAATTAAACATATTACTATCATATCATTAAATATCCCTATCCATAGAATCCCTAGTATATACCAAGGACTATAATGTCACCATATAGTTCCATTTTTAACAACTTAGCTGATATGTCTCAGCTTGGGTTTTCACCTACAATTACCGGTATATAATCATTGATTTAGTAAATGTATGATATTATTCAACATACCATCAGTTGGTTCTTGTTTACTTCTTTCATCAAAATCAGCATCACCTTCTTGTTTTGTAGCAGTTGTCTGTTTATCTGTACCTTTATCTGCAGTGTCTTCAGGTGATCCATGAGAAGATGAACTTCCAACTCTGGCTTTACGATCTCCATCAATACTTGTAGTATCATCATCATCACCTTCAAATCCCTGCAGCAGAAAACAAGGGAATTATTAATTCAAATGCAATGTCGGCTGAAAGAGCATATACCGGTACCCCTAAACATGTTTCTCCAAGTTGGCGCTCTGCAAAACTTTTGGTCACATGTGCATTAAAACTGCTTGCTAGATTATTAGCATCTACTTCTGACCACAGGTGTTTGGCACGTTTTTATAGTGCCCCAACTGTTAGATATGTATAATATATACATATCTAACTATAAAAACGTGCCAAACACCTGTGCTTCTGACATGGTTAAATCTAACTGATGACAAGTTTTGAACCCACAGTCTATGAATCAGACTGATGATACAGCAAGTTGTTATTTAATTAACACTCAAGTATTGGCCTCAACCTATTATTCTTCAGAAAAGGCCTATACTTACTTCTTCTTCACCGACACCTTGTGTGAACTCATCAGGAAGTTCCCCACCCACTGCTTCATCAAACAAGTTAATGAAATATGCCAGTGAGAATTGATACTCATTATGTACACTCTGTAAACCTCGGGTGATAGCGTACAACATGGCTGCTCTGCGAGCAAGAGGATATAATTCATCTTTCAGAGCATCAAGGTCTTCCATTAAGTTATGTGTTTCTTGTAGTCTGTTGGACAGCTGGAAAGAAATAAAACAAACAGTTTTAAAATGATCAAAAAATAATAGTGTCAAATATGAAGCTCAATATTAAATACAATGTAATTCACAAAATGCACCAAAAATGAATGGTAATTTTATCTGGCTTCCCAACTTATTTCAGCCAATTCTCATAATTTTGTGATCAAAATCCATGGATGTAATTATAAATAACTAAACTTGAAATATACTCACTTCCACCTTGGCATTTGTAAAATCTGTAATGAATTTTACAGCTTTAGCACTGCCCATAATGGCTTCCTGATTGGTCAAGACTTTGTCTCTCACAGTATTTGACAAGTGATGTAAAGTTTTCTTTTGAACTTCCACATTTTTCAATGCCAGAATACGTTCCTTATATAAGTCCGGTCTTATACGAGCAAATGCACGAGTCAACAAGTCCTCTGTTAGAGTGTCATGTGATACACCAAAGTTAATGATAGTGGTAGTAGATGCTATTTCAGGATTGAACTTAGGTTTTGGTAATGGAGTTGATAAATAGAATCTGAAATCTTGATGACAGAGAATTCTTCGTCCACAGAACTTGATCATTCTTGGTTCTGAAATAATTGTTAAAACATAACATAAGCTGCCAGAATTTGTTACAACAACTTTTTGATTAAAAAATTAAAACAACAACATTGAAGATCATCAACGATCAGTGGCCAGCCATGAAAAGAATCCATCCAACTTAAATGATCATTACTATCATTTCAAATTAAACTGCATTTAAAGAGAACTTTGAAAAGACCTCTGAAGTACACATGATTCTCAGCTAGCAAATTCTTAAAACATCACAAAATGGTCGGATTCCTTCTTCCATTATTAAAAGCAAACATCTGTTTTGGATAAAATACTATTACAATGGTACAGAATTCTGAGAATGATGACAGTTTTTTGCATGTCCAGACCATTTGAGTTGTTGCTATGTTAATGAGCAATTGTGCAGTTATAAAATCAACTCACCTTCATTTTTGTCATTTTCATTGGCAGTGTTACGATGATGCATCAGTGGAGTTATTATATTGTCAATATGTTCCTCACAATTACGCAACAATACTGGCTTCCCACGCATGATTGCTTTCTCTAATGTCAGTATAACATGAGGATCAGACCTTAAAACGTGAAAAGAAAATTTTTACTTAACAATCAAAATACACAATGCACTGTATATACATGAGGGAAAATTGCTTTTTGATAGCTATAGCTTAGGACAAAGCAATTATAAGTATAACAGACATTTTTGTAAAACATTAGTTTTCACTCATTTAGTATGTTTTGTTCAAACAACGAGACTATGGAAGCAACTAAACTTGTTATGCAAATAAATCAGTAAAACTAAGACAACAGATTTGAAACACATCTAAATGTTTACAGAAAGTTTGACAATTTCAGTTATAACCTTTATGATATCACTGATGTATAAACTATAAAAAAGATGAACTATAAAACAGATGATTCTTGAAAAATGCATGAATTAAATTGTTTTTTTATTTTAAATAAAAGTATGTTAATATTAATTCACCATGTTGTGAAAAAGACTTGATTGTGTGGGTTACACTGGACTAAAATTAAGAAAGTCCTCCAAAAAGCAAACATACAGAGTTAATAGTTCTTGGTTTTAAATGCGGAAGCAAGCAAGAAATGGTGCTGTAAGCTTTTAAAAAATAGCAAAGTCCATTTTTTCACATCTTGAATATCAATTATATAATTAACTCAATGGTACAAAGTGGACAGTATGGACAGTTTTATTTCAAAAAGTTGCTCAAAACTGTAGAATCTGTTGAATTCATAATGAGTATGAAGAGCAGTAAAAATGTCTAAATCTGAGAAAAAAAGCTTTAACAATGACAGAGAAAATGATTTTCTGTCCACTTATCTGGAAGTATATGCTTCAACAGAACTGCAATTAAGTAAGAAGAATTTGTTTCTCTGACTACCAGACAAGACTTGAATGTATATATTCACAATGAAGAAAAAATAAATCCCAGGCTACATGTACCATAAACAACAAAGAAACTAATTTGACAGAAAGAAAAAGCTCTACTTAGAAAATTCTGTATGATATTTGTAAGAAACTAAATGAATGTTCTAAACTAAGTGAGCACAATGTGTTAGTTTGATCTGCTATATTCTTGATTTATCCAAACCAAGAAAAATGTATGTATTATGTAATATTTACAACATGATTATATTATGATATTTTGGTTGAATCTTTTAAGCTGAGAATATTGTGGAAAAGATTTACAGCCGAAGAAAGGTTTTGTTTCTTTATCAAGATATTTATTTCAGAAAAAAATCTTCTGCAAATAATTGTACTGAAGATAACATTTTAATTTTGCAAAATTCATGCAATTTAAAGGTAAAGTTATTTCTATAGATTTGTTCAAATCCTTATGATAAATTTCAAAAATTAAAAATGCTACATAAGGATTGAAAACATATCTAAATTAAACAAACAAGATATTTCTTTAATAGACAAGATTCTTTTTTTTATGTTTTTAGACCAATAATAAGCTGAGCTAAGGGAAAAATTGGCTGTAATAAAACAGCTTCTATGTTAATAAATGTAAATAAAGTATATATGTTATGACCCTTTATATCAAATCAGCAAATTAGAAGATCAGAAATGGTTGAAAGTTCAGTAAATCACACATAAACACAGTGACTACTACACAAACAGTGCAACTCATTGCTCAACAATATGAACAACAACATACCATCTGTAGAAATCCAGTCGTTAAACACAGCAACAACAACAACAACAGCAGCAGGGGTGGGGAAAACAAATATATATATATATAAGCATTGGAATTAGGTTAACACATATACATTGTATATAGCATGTTAGATTGTAGCTGACTCAATTTCATGCTTAAGAAAGTAAGTATAAAGTCACACAAATTTTTTAACTTTCTGGAATGTGAACAGTTTACAAGCAGCTAGCAAAGTAAATTCAAACTAAAACTAATTAGAATTCTGTATTTCTAAAACAGACCTCAGATACGTAATAATAACATGATTTTCTGACACATATTTTTTTAAGCATGATTATCATTGAGACAACTGACACAAATATATACATTGTTAGACAAAATAGCAACATTACAAAATAAATACAAACGTACATGTTCAATATTCATCTATACAAATATTGCAGAAATATGTAAAGATTAATTAACCCTAATTGGTGAACAAACAACATGATGACATATCTCAGTAAGCAAACCAATTATGATGTCATGAATGATGTCATATCTAATATCAAATGATTCCGTCTCATCAGTAATACAAGTTTGTAACTGGTCATTCAAATACATTAAAACCAGGGTTATCAGCCATCTGTAAATAAAGATCACCATATGAACAAGGGCCACTGTTAAGCGCATAATTATTGGTGTTTTAAGACCAAGTATATTCTCTGAATAGAGACACAAGGCCGTATTTCATCTTGTGACTTCAAAGGTTTGACAATAAGTAAGTTACAATCTGGGAAAGCTGAGATGACATATATGTAATAAAACATTGTATTATTATACTACATGTAGGATATGAAGTAGACAGCTACAATATTATGACTGTTACTTACAGTAGCTAAGAACAAAGAATGAAGTTTTGTAAGAGGAGTACATTGTATAAAAGTAATTATTAACTTAAAATACATCTAGGAACATTTAAGACAGAAGGTATGAATAGATAAATACATTAAATATATAAAGTATTACAAAAAAGTGTTATATATGAGTAGGGCTGTAAGTTTAGGAATGCAGGCAACATTATTCTGTGGATTTGTTTTATTTATGTGACCATTAAGTGGACTCTAAAAGCAGTGCAGTAATGATTTATCTATTTTCTTTCGGGACATGTACAGCCGAAAGTTTGAAGTTAGAGTTGTGCTTTGCAATAAAATCTATCTCTAGGGCTTAAGCTATTGAAACTGAAGGTCTAAAATTGTTTATTTCAGTCTGTATGTACCTGACATGGTGTTTTAGTACACCAAAGTCTAGTTGGAAGAGCCTGTCAAGCTGGGGAACTCTTCTTGGATAGAATTATTATTATAGCATGAAAAAGACCCAAATATGACCCAGGGGGGAGGGGTATATTTAACATTATTGTCTTCAAATTGTTGTAACTGTTTTGGATGCATTTAAAATACAAAAATTTATGAAAAGCTTTTATGGTGAGTCATAATTATATTTTTAAGAAGAGTTAGGGTCATTAATTAATCAAGGGTGGGACATTTATTAGGGTATTAATATGTAAAGGGTATGAATGTTTAAATGGTAGAATCATATAAGAACATCATAATATTATAAGGTTATCACTATATATCTACAGGAAATAAAATGTTAATCAACAAAATAAACACTATATAAGTATGATAGAATGTTAGAGATCACAGGACATAGATATACAATTAGTATATGCATAGCATGCCTTGTAGGATCAGCAGGTTTTCTCATTTTACAGTCTTGTCCTGATCTTAATCTACAAAAATGAGAACATAAATTTTCACATTCTGTCGGATGAAATTTCATATATCAACCTTCAACCTATCAATAATTTTAGGTCAGGTATAACATCACTAATTTTCTTGATGATGTAGTCTGATGCCTAAACACAATAGTGTGATAAGTCAAGCAAAATTCTAATTTAGCATTAAATTGGTTGATCCATTGACAAGTTTTTCCCAGCAAATAAATAGATTTTAAAACAAGGAAAACCAGTCTGATATTGTTTGGTTCTTTCAATGAATGAAGTCTAAATTAGGTATCTGATGATAATGTTTGAGAGAATGTCTATGTCTTCATACAGTAAATCTAAGAACATAAACCAAGTTAAAACTGAATATGCAAAAGAGAAATTGATAGAAAAATGATACTAATTAAAAAAACACAGTTCAATGAATTTCACTTCTAGACTCAAAAATGGACTTCTACAAAAAATTATATACCCATATTAAGTACTTTTTCCCATTTACATGAAAAATATTATAAAAATCCTAGTATTAACAATTTTAATATTTTGATGACAAGTAAAAATACCAATATCATTAGGAATTTAGCTCTGTACACATATTATGCCTTTAACTTGAGGAAGGAATTAATAGAAATGTAGCATTATTTGAATTGCTGCATACCAGTATGTCTCTCTTTGTATTGTATGTTATACACTTGCCACATTGTATTACATATTGACCAATTATTGTATTTATCCTTGCTATAAGAATTATGTTGTAAACAAGCTGAACTTTATATAATATTAGTCATCTTGCCAATAAGTCAGCTTGGTGTTTCACATGTACATGTTTTATGTAATTATATGTTGATATGTTGTAATATATGTGCATGGGCCGGTGGCTTAAATACTTGTAAATAAAATTGAAAAATTGAAACTTTTTCCCATTAACATTACAACTGAGTGTAGTCAATCGGACTATTTAAATGTTTTCAGTTTCTTATTAGAAATAAATAACACTATAAATTCACAGCCTACCAAAAAATATCTTGAGACAAGCGTTGAGACAAGTCTTGATATTCAAGCCACCAATAGGTTGATTATAAGCAACAGCTTTGATATTGACCAATGGTTAGGCTATATCTGAGCCCAGTCTCTTAACTCAGTTGATTAATCTCAGACTAAAAGTATGATACTAAGATGAAGTCTGCAGTGGAAACAAGGTGGGAAATTCATAACAAATTTAAAATATCCAGTAAACAGAATTTAATTTGCACTTAAACCAAGATATGTTAATATCGCTACTTCAATACACTAATGTGAATCATGCATGCAAACAGAAATTAAACACACATTAGTAAATTAACAACACTTCATACTTCTGTATGCATGCACTCATAAATCATGCCATGTTATAACAATGATTAGGGTCTTTCATAGTTGAGTGGTCATTGTCTCGGACTAGTAATCACTAGCCTCTCATTTTTGTGAGTTCAAACCCCACCTGGGACCAAATTTCACACATTAGGAAGCTAAGCTGTCAAGCTAGCTTACAGAAAATCGTTCATTTCATAGTAAATGATACACATCAAACTTATGTGTTCACAGAGTCTGGATTCATATAGACTTTACTGTATGTACTAGTAAAAGAAGTATTAAGTCAAATCAGATGAGTAACCTTATTGCAATGCATCAGTTTGAAAAGACTTTTGAGCTTTAGAATTAGAATACAATCATAATAATTTAATACATGCTGAAAAAAAAATCAATTTAACACTTCAAATTTAACCAACTTTTGTTATCTAAAACTAGCTTAAACATGTATAAACCTATACTTTTTAAGTCTATATTTTTTATAAAATAACCAATCAAGCCAGGACCTTAATAACCTACAAATACCTACATAACCAAAAATGTTCATAGCAATTAGGAAGACACTACTATTCCAAGAACCTTACCTAATCATAGCTGCCATAAATTTTGAGAAAAAATGTTTTGGCATAGAAATATTCCTCTTACCTTGTTTCCATGTCCAGTGATACAAGTTTTCTGGCATTCATAATAGCATTCAGTCTCCCTAACCACATTGACCCCTCATTGTTAGGGTCAATCAACATGGGTGGACGTTGCCAGGATGAGCACAGTATGGCTGCATTCTCAATCTGACGAGGTCCAAAATCTATAAATTAAATAACATAATTTATGAACAATTTAAGTTTAAGGGAACTTACCATCACAGCATGTTCTTTGTATAGCTTGGTTTTATTTAATTCCTATGATATAAAAAGTGTAATAGCTGCCAAGATATTTCATAATTGATTTTGTATATATATATCATTTGCCAATTTTGCATCAAGGAGTACATGTAATTTCTTACATTAGATGAGAATAGACAAGCAAGTTGACAAAAAGGGCAAATCAGGCTACATAATATTGTACTGAATGTAAAGCATGCCAAGTTAGGTTGACTGAAGAGGTCTAATAAATCTTCAATACCCAGGCAGCACTGAATGTAATGGATATCAAGTGTTACATAGACTATTACATCACTATTTATACCTTGTTTCAACCAATCATTCAATGTAGATTCTCCAATGAGAAGTTTGATGAGGGACTTCATGTACTTGTTGTATTGTGTTGATGTTAACATAGGAGTTGTACTCTGAAATAAAACATCATTGATTTAATTGTTAATGAAACATTGAGTAGGAACTTCCTGTAGGGAAAATCATATTATCAGCCATTCTCTAATAAATAAACAGTCATATTGACATCAACAAAATGACATCATGCACCTTGTAAGTGATCAATATCAAAATCAGCAGGTTTTAACATGGACATTTGTTTTCATAAGGTATAATGTAGATAACAAATTATAATTAACATTTTTTTTGTCATTCTAACAAATTTCATCAGAGAACGGTTACAGTAACTGTGGTAATTTTTGTTTCTGCAATGGGGCCAAGTTCAAGCAAATTTCAGATATATTTTCCACAGACATTTTTGTAAGATAGAAATAATAAATACTATATATATAATACAATAAGAGTTTAATTTATTTTATTACTAACTTAATTTGATTAAATAATTTTATGAAATTTTGTAGTTCTAAAGCATTTGAGTATATGGTCATTAAAGGATCATTTATCAAAAAACGAGTCATGGTGAGTACTGTGTATTAGTCTATATATCATATTGTAAGTTACAATGTATGGTACAGTACCTGTGTAAACTGACTTTGACTGTCTTCATCCATTATACTCTCTTCATCTTTTTCTGGAGGACTGATACCTTCTTGTGATTCATGTTTCTCTTCTAGAACTGGAGATTCACGATCTGTAAGGATTATACATGCTTCTTTAATGAAGTGTAAACTGAATATGACAACAGAGATATAATTCATTTTTATCACTTTATCAATAGCTTTTTTATGGTATCCAACAAATCAAATTAATATATAATTATGGTAATAAACCTTTCTCATCTTCCTGTGCTCTGTCTTCCTCTTTTTTAGTAGTTTCACCATCTTCACCCTTCTCCTTCTCTTGGCCGTCTTCTTTCTCTTCACCAGTACCTTCTTTTTCAGCAGCATCTTCCTCTTCCTCATTTATCTGCTGTAATTCCTTTAAGATAATTTTAGATTCTCATAAGTGATGAAAATTTTAATTATCTTGAGAGGTATTAATCTGTAGTCCAGTATTATATAGCAATTACAAATCCAAATCTAGCTGTATAATCAATCCTCTTAATTTCAATTGAACATCTCCCAAGTGACTAATGAATTATGATTAGAGCTGGGTATTGCACCTAAAATGCATATCACGATATATCACAATGTTGCATACTGTATGGCGATGCGTATCGCAATGTATATTGCAAATTTACAGTAAAAAATAACAAATTAACATTCATATAATTCCTTGGGTAATAAGGCAGTTTATTGGTAATGGTGTTGTCGGGAATCACGCTTCAAAGAATTTTTTCTTTTATAGCAGTGTCAAAACTGTTAATACATGTATAATAATGTGCATATGCACAGTTAATAATACAACATTGACCCGTATTTAGACATGAATTATATTTCAAGATGTGTTTGGACTATTTTATCAATAACAAACATACATTTGTAAAGTTCAGTTATTTAAGCTAAACGCAAAATATATTGGTATGCTGAAAAAAATTTGTGATAATTATATTTTATAGCTGACAAACCGATAAAACCTCCCAGTTCTAATATTGAATACATTACTGATTGAACAATGAAAACAAATGGTACATATAAATATATAAACACACACACATAGTGAATGGCTGAAAAGTGAATGTATTTTGAGATCAGTACAAGTGCAAGCCAAAATATAGTGGCTAATGAATGATGACACAAAGTGATTTTTCATGACAGGTTCTGTAGTGATTTTATTGGGGGGAATTAACTGACCTTAGTTAATAAAGACCATTCTGACTGATGAGCCTTTTTGCTCTGTAAACAAAGAGACTATAAATAAAGAAGAATTAAGTTTTCAGATGAAAGCTAAGTACAAGTTTTGATATATTAAAGGTAAGTTTGGTATTATTTCAAAACTGATATAGACACCTGAAACTATACCTAATTCTACAGCAGGTGACATTTCCCCTGGGAATATTCTTTTCTATCAAGTTATTACAATCATCTAAATACACATGATTTACCTGTAAACTAATTAAAAGATTCACAGAGATATTGATAATACACTTAAATATCTTATATCCTTACTCTTTTAGTCCTGGAGTTATGTTCATCAGCCAACAATGCTGAAGTATAATCTACATCATAGACTTGACTAGCACCAGATGCAGTCTTCAAGAAGTCAATAGACCAATCAATCACACGACCTGTTCAAGATAACCAATCAATTATTAAATAAATTCTTACATTTAAGTAATTAATATCATCATCAGTGAAGTGTCGGGAGTGGTTAATAAAACTTATGTTTCATTTCTCTAAGCAGACACTCAGATGAAACCAGATAACTTGTGATTCTATGTAAATAGAGAAGGTTATAACAAGTTTTTTGACAAATAAATTTTCACAAGTCAAAATTTTTGATACAAGATAGTAATTTCTAAGAAATGTCTTGAAATGTTCAACCTATTAATGATAATATACATTACATCATCCAATTCTTTTTTTAAAAATTGATTATAGATAATTTATATTATGTCATTGATTCATTTCATATATTTGGTTTGGTAGAAACTGGCTATAATCGAATTCAGCCACCCCCACAAACTGAATACTGAACAAAACTGACCTTTGAGACCATCAATGGAATCAATGACTAGAGGAATTCCTCTTTCTCTCAAACAGTTTGGCCAGTGTACAGTCAACATAACTCTACGGAAGTTATGATGATAAGGACCTAGGTAGGAAGCAAAGCCAGCAGCAATGGCACATCCACCAGGTATAGATATCAATCTACGCTCATGGGAATCATAGATTTGTTGGCAACGTTGTCTCTCTCCTTTCAGTATCTGATAATATATAAAGAGTATATGATACTTTCTTCATATTTTATTTAAAAACAAGAATGTGTTCATCTATGTAATAATAAATATACACATATAATACTCATATATAAAATATATACATATAGTCATACACACATACATACAATACTATACAGTCAATCTTGAGCTAAGGGCAAACTGCAGAAAGGTTAAAGATGCATAAAAGGTTATATTTTATCTCCTCTTTCAATGATTCTAGTGTGCAGGTTGTAGAAGATAATTAATTAAGTGGTAAAAAGTACTGAGTAAGATTTCATAGTTTACAGATAAAGCTGTCAACATGTGCAGTAGCAAGACAAGAGATGTAAAAAGCTTCTATTTAAACATGGCTTCTGTTCAAAAGTAAAAAAAGTTTACCAAAACATACTATTGTTGATTTACTTTAAAAGAGAAAGCTATGCAAAAGAATTACTTAAAGAACTTAAGAGTTGTAAGGCAGTTCAGATTTTACCTTTCTTAGTTGGGCAGCTGTTTCAAGCATCTTCTTCATTTTCACTGTCTTCTCTTCTTGCTCATTCTTATCAATGGTGGCTTCTTCAAAACCTTTAGCAAGACCAGACAGTCTTACTTCTAATGCCTTTCTCTTGTTTTCCAGTGTAGACATTTTATGTTCGGCATCATCTACAGCAGATGTTGTTTCATCTACTTTCTGGTGAAGTGGTTTCACCTTTGATATCATCATACGATGATACCTATTTAACAAAGAGCAAAGTAACAATAATTTTAAGGGGAAAAATTCATACTGATAGAAACAAGACATTTTAAATAGTAGCATTTTAAACAAATTAAACAGTGACATTTAAAAGCAATCATTTAAGATATCTATGATAATTTTTTATCCAATAGAAGCAACAGCTATGTAGTCAGGCATATGAAAAGCATGTCTTGCTAAGAATACTTGGATAAACTGTATGGCAAGCCAGATAGTTAAAGATACTGATATAATGTAATTGAAATATTAATACTATGAATGTCAACAACTTAGATAATAGTAAGGAAGGTCTCAACAGTTCTTGAAAACATAAAAAGCTTAAAATTTTACCTCACAACTCCACGAACCCATTTACAGAGGGATCCACAAGCGGCATTTCCGGTTTTCCTCTCCAAAGTATCTGGTTCAAATGTTGGCTTCTTTAAATAAGGTTCAACTAAAGAGAGGGTAGCTTCTGGCATCTGCTGATCATCAAATGACATCAGCTCTTCAATAAACCTCTCAATATTTGCCATTTGTCTCTTCGCTCCTTTCTGCCATGTAAGATCAGCGGATGGGGATTTCACTGGAATATTAGAATGATGCATCAAATAATTACTATCTGCTTGAATGAATATTGTCTTTATAGGAATTATGACAGGGTCCTGGGTACCACCCCTGCTATGACAAGAAATAGGGGGTTAATAAATGTTAATTACATCATTACCTTTGTAATTAATAGAAACCATATTCATTGTCGACAAATGTCTTATATTAATACACTGCAGATTTTTCACATTTAGTATGGTTTGGTTTAGCAAAAAAAAAAAGATTTTGTTTTAAAATCAACCATAAACATATCCTGAAATAAGTAATTTTTAAGTTTGAGCAAATATTTACTGGCTTTTAAACTTTTTGTGAATCTGAGACCAGGGTCTGAAATCTCAATTTTCATCTCAACATGCTATAACTTACATATCATAATAATGGCTGCCATTAAGTCTTCTATATCAATGATAGGCTTCTGCATTGCTCTTAGTTCATGTAGTTTATCAATGTTGATGTTCTGGACAACCTTTTTGGTGTCAGCAACTATGGCAATAGCCTTGTACACAGCACGTTCATGGGCAACCTGATACTCCGGTAAGGACTGTAATAAAATATATAAATTTCTTTCAGAATATTTCACTTTCAAATTTATTATTATCTACTTATGACTATGATAAATAAAATAACAGTAAAAAAATTCAATGGTTAGATGTTTGTATGCCATAATTTAACAAACTTAGAAGATCAATTACTGTAAATCAGAGTAAAGTATATTTAATTGGGCAAGTTCTTAATTTTCTATTTAGTAAACAGCAAATAAATGAATATGATTGGTCCAAATTTCAGCACAACTTATGGAATTTTATGAATTAAACCAGATTACAATATAAATCAAATTGATAAACAAAGTTAAGCCAAACATGTGATACCCATAATTCAATAATAATTAAACTATAACCGAACCCAACTTTAAAGCAATTTGTTATGATTTACCTTCTTGAGTTTAGAGATTTTATCAAGCTGTGCTTTAACAACTTTAATCTGTTGTTCAGTGATGGCTGTATCTTGTCCAATCTGTGACAGAATCTTAATAGTACCCTAAAATGACGAGAAGTAGACAATGAGAAATAAAACATATTACAGAGACGGGACTGGTAGGACACATTCAACTGACAATGCTAAATATTGACTTTTTTCAGAATTAGTAGACACAAAGAAACCTGGACAATCAGTGAGGCAGGAAATGTTGACCAAGAAAAATGACAAATTTCTAGCAAAACAATGACCAGAGTATATAATGCTATCAATGTACAGGTTTAACTCATTTAATTTCATTTTCCAGTTAAGATAGTTAGCTGCAGCTTTAAAGATGAAGTTCATACTTTATCATTTTGATAGATTGTATTATAAACATCATGTATTTTATTAAAAAGCCTTGAATAAGAATCAGACTTGGAATGTCATGATAAAAGAATAGCAAGAACAATAAACTTACTTGTTTCCTTTCTTCTAACACAATCATTTCATGCTCTAAGTTTTTCCTCAGTTTAACAGCCACCTCATTTTCTCTTCTGATCTGTTGTAAGGATGTAGCAACAGCTTTGTTATCATCCTCAATCATAGTCTGACGACAGTTGGTGATAGAAATAAATCTGAAATTCAAAGTTAAAGACATTAACCAGTGAAGCCAGGACACAATTTGAGGAATGATATCATTTATTGTAAGATCAATCTTAAACTAAAAAAAAATAAAGTTGTGGAATAAGAACATATAACCGTACAAGAACTTGTACATACACATGAACTCTCAGTTAGTGATTTTTAAGTAATAAACAAGACTTGAAATATATGCAAACATATTAAGAAAAGATTTTAACATCAGAACTTAAAGAAACCCAAGTCATAAGATTTCTTTTTTAAAACAAGTTTTAAGGCAAGTTTCAGATACAGGAAAACTGATTAATTTCTAAATTGAAAAAAAAACACACAACATTTTTTCATTTTCTTTACCTTTCCACAAACTTTTCGTATGAAGTATTAGTCACGTGTCTGTATTCACCCGAATCTTTCTCTTGTCCATCTTGTTGTCTCAATACAAGATGCATAGATGCCAAATTATGAGCAACATTCTCACGTTGTATGTCTGTCATCCAGGATATATCTACAAAAATATCAATCAGAGAAACATGTCAATATAGAAATGTAATATAATAATGTATAAGAGTCAATGTAAATAAATTTTATTCCCGACTATTATTCAATTTCAATTTAATTTAAACATACAAAGGTCTGATTAATCATCAGGGATCAGAGCCCTCTTTTGCTGATTTTTGGGGTCAAAATTTGACTCTAAAATGAAGGAAAATGCAATATTTTAACCAGGCTGTACAGTAAGTTCAGAGATACATGAACGCATGTACACTAGCAAACACATGTACAGCCTCATCCACAAAGTAGTAAAATAAATAAATATCAGACGAAAGAAATATCTATTTGTCATAAGATAGGCACTAGGGTGGTTTCATTAAATTTACACTTGCACATTTATTGAATTCTTATGTACAAACAAGCAATCTATATCGAATACTCAAAGGAAAGCAAAGAAAACATTCTTACTTCTAAGATGATATAAGGCATGTTCAACTAGCTGTAACTTGGCCCAGTGGGGGAACCAGATAAAGTTGACATTTTTAGTGAAGGCTGGATATTCTCTACATCTTCTCTGAAAGTTTTTACCACCATCTCCAGCTATCAAACATACACGGAAATTGTTTCTTACAGTTCTGAAAAAAAAGTTCAATTCAATGATTCTCATGAAACTAAGGAAATTATGGGTATTTCATTGCACTACACATATCTGTTAACTTGTTAAACTTAGGAATATGCTCAGAGTTTGATATAACATCAGAATTAGTAGAAATGCTAAATTTTAACTGCAAAACCTCACTTATAAGCAATCTCATGATTATTATAAGACCACCATAATATAGTGTCCACATACCGATAGTTTGGGTGCAGATAATGTGACCTCTCAAACATTAAGTTTGATTTATTTGATCAAGGGTGGTCTTATTATTGATTTTTTACTGTACTGTTCAAGGGAGTTAAGATGTCCGTTAGTTGACAGCTGATGCCAAGCTGAGACAGTTTTTAGACTAAATTCTGCAGTTGTTTGAAATCTTCACAACTTTGAAAAAGGAGCTTTATCAGTAAGTGATGCAGAAAACTGACATACAGAGAGAAATATAAGCTATGTGGACTTATTTCATGACCAAAACAGAATGTATGTACAACATTAATAATACAAGTATCCAAATGTTGGCACATCACTTACTTTAAGAAGAAATTCCATGCCACATCTCTGGTATATGTAAGACCTGCTTGAGTGACTTCAGTTCTGATGGAATTAATTATTGTAGTCTGTTCTTCATATTGGAACAGATGACTGATGGCGCCACCTGTGATAAATTCAATTAGGAACACCAAGAAATCCTCAGCTAACAATTCTTCCTCATGAAGAAGTAACAATATCTTTTCTCCCTGAAAGAAAGGTACAAATTTTTATTGTCTCGAAGTCTACCGCAGAAACTTTAACTAAAAATATTTGAAATCATTTCCATGTTTTATTCCTCAAGGGTCTAGTACTAGAGAAAGTTTATGTCAAATATTCATTCAATACTGCACCGCTTAGAATCTTACTTATCCTTCAATACAGTAGAATATCACCTATGTGACTTCCTGGTGATCAAAATAATTACTTCCTAATATCCATATATCACATTATCTACAGCAATGAAATGTAGAGTGGTTTGTTCAGGAAAGGTTAAGATACTGTGTGTACATGTATATTTTTTTTTCACTTAAAAGCTTATAAGATGATTCATTACTTATAAATGAACTTGCATTTAACATACTCTCTCTGAGAAAATTGAGGCAAATGTTTTTACCTATTATAGTAATAATTGGACACTTACCTTAGCACCAGCTCTGGTGTAACCTTGAACAAGGTCAGCTTTGAATTGATCCATCTTGTATTCAGCACTAGATCCTAGAGGTGATGGATTGATCTGGTAGACTGTATAACCACATAAATGAGCTGACAGCTTCACAATCACTGTAGACTGTCCAGGGCTACCTTCAGCCACTAAGACACAGTGAGCATTCTCATGTGGAGATGCTATAGTCCTTGCTAGACGACATACTTGATCCACAACAGCCTGATCATATAAAAAAATACAATTTCAAAGCATGACACATTCCATGAGGAATATATTGCAATATAAACTATCGAAAATACAGCACAGGTTTAAGGTTCACAAACTTGACACAAGCAAATAATGCAGACAAAATACATATTACGTAACACGTGTCCTACTTTATACCTATACATAGACAACAGCAAGCATTTATCACTTGGATAAACCTACTAATGCAATATACACCAGCATCTGTTACATTAAATTCTTAGAGAGAACAAATTACAATATAGTCTGTGAACCAGGGCCATCAAATGAAAATAAGAAATTTTGCCAGCATACAAAAAGGCCTTTATTCTGATGTTTATTATCAATACATGTTCTTAGTAGAGGCCATCTGGAGGTTTTTATTTAGAGGTGGTGTTGTTTACTCATGTTTGTCTGCATATCATAAGAAAATTGCCTGGAAACTTAGATTTAAAACATAAAAGTAGAATTCAACAAGTTTGACACCAACCTTGTACAGAGACAACTTGATTCTAGGATGTATCTTGTTATACTCTTCTACACCTTTCAGCATTAAGTCCTTCACTTCATTGAGGTTATAGAATGGTTTGAATAAATCAGTTTTAGCATCCTCTTCTGATACCTTGGTACTGTGTCTGGTATCTATCATACCTGCAGTCACTATACCACTGTCTTGTTCTATCAGGTTACTGAACTGTGGCTGACGTGTTCTGATCATTGTCTGAACCTGTAAATGATAAAAATACCAAATAAGATACCAAAATAAACACTATGTTTTTTAAGGCTGTGTATTGAGAATGGCCCAACCTTCCATGTCAGCCTTAAATGAACGTGTAGGTGACAATCACTGAACTTATAAGCATTTATCTAAGAGCAAAATTGGCACATTAGCATACAAAAAACAAAACATGTTATTAAGCCATTAAACATAATTTGGTAGAAGAATTGTTCATGTTATATAAATATACAGATACATAGATGTTTATGCTAATATAATACTTTTATATCAAATCCTCAGGGTAGTCTCTGATAGCATGATAAAATAACATACCAACTCATCATCAGCAAACTCCTTCTTTATGGATACATTGAATGCTTGTCTAAATCTGCGGAAATCCACATCATTTACCATTCTGTGACCATATACCCAGTAACATTCATGTTGCCATAGTAACAATAAATTCTTCTTAGCAACACTAGGTTGTAGTGACAAACAGATGTTCCTGAAACACAAAAGTAAGAAAACTAATTAGACAAGCATAATCCAATAAACTACGGATATAACAGAAATAACTGTTGATGACACAAAATATCTGGAGTGGTAAACAACATTTAATGATATACTGAAAATCAAATCAAACCAGAGCCATACCAAAGCCTTGTTTGTTTATATCGAGTTTTACGCCCCTTTTCAACAGTAAGAGTAATATGAAGCTGACAGTTCACCTAAGCATCTTTCCTGGAAAGAACCAGTACTAGACTCCCATCCTTCATAAGCAACTACATACTTTGTCACATAAAGAGACATGGTCGATAGTAGGTTACAGTGATTTGAAGTCAGTGACCTTAACCACTCGACCACAGAGGCGGGTCTATAATAGTCATTAGAACAAAATTGTTTTAATAGAAATTAAGAACAAATACCAGAACAGATTAGCAGTTACAGCAAGGAAGACCTTGATGAAACTATATAATAAATGAATATAAACATGCAAAAAACAAGAAATAAATCACTTACTTGAATATACAGGAGAGATCTTTCACAGTGAAGATATAATGACATCTCTGTGCAGTAGGCAGGAACATAGATCTAAGCCTCTCATGTAACTCTGTTGTAACTAGTACCATCATAGACAACAATTTCTTCAATCTCTCTTCATTCTCTTGTTGTAATTTCATTGCCTGAAAAAAACCCAGCTGATTTACTAACTTAAAGGAGGTCTAATACATCTTTACATGATAAAACAATTGTTATCATATTTACCCAAATTCGACAGGCTCTTGTCATTTTACCTTATGAAAATGGTCGGATTTTACAATGTTTTAAGACATACTCTGATATTATTTTACCTAATAGGATCCACTTTCTCAAGTAAAGCTTGTTCCATTTCTATGAACTATTCATTGATACATTCCATAAGCATAGTATCTAATGATAATCACTGATATATAAACATATAAACAAACTGTGGCACAACTGCAATAAAACAATGAGATGAACATTGCTGGTTGTTTAAACGTTATTATAAACTTATGAGACCATCAACAGAGTGTAATGACCTACAGTTCTATTTCAAGTATAAGCGATTACAAATTATTTTAACCATTCAATCAAGATCACTTTTCATGTATCCAAAAAGAAGGTGGTCTTATGGCAAGGTTTTCCTTGTTTTTCCCCATGAGATACCATCTCAATATTACCTTTTCATCATAGTTGCTATGATGGGTAGCCGCAGCACCTTGAGCAGTCTCTGGTGTCAGGAAATGTGTGTGCATCAATGTTGTAAATACTGTCCTCAGTTCATCATTCCTGGAGACAGATATATAATGAATAAATTTACAAATCTGACCTATTCCTTAATTGAGTCACAAACTGCATCAAATAATTGAGGAGCACATAAATGAACAGTAATCATCACATATTGTAGATCTATATGAAATCACTACAATCATGATATTCTCTGAAATCTTGTAACAATTAATATCTCTGACCATCTTACCAAAATTACTACATAAAGAAAACTGGGGTAAATTTAACACAGAATAATAAAATCATGGATTATTTTAAAAGACAGAAAATAGAGATAGAGAGAGGGGCACATTCATGCACAAGCACTCTCCTTATCAAGTAAATCCACTAAGCTTGGAACAATCCTATGGAAGTATAAGAGCTGCCCTTGAGAAAATAAATGCAGAAACTTACGATGGGAAAGGTACTGCAAACATGGCAAAATGTCTCAAGAATCTTTGACTTAGTTTTGGTACATTAGCAGTAGTGTCTGGGTTTACAGTACTGACATAGGTAACATTTTTCACGTATCTCCAAGCATGACTATCTTGATTATAGAAACCACCATCATCAATGTGTTCTCTCACTAATTCTATAGCAGTCTGGTCACCCCATTTGTCAACCTGAAATCAGACCATGTTATGTTAAATATTTAGGCTGAACTACAAGAATCTGTCAATATGATAATACTAACTTCATCATAAAAATGTAAAATACAGAGATAAAAGATTTATTATTCCCCTAAAGAACTGTCTTTATGTCACTAGCTGTTATGATATAATGAAACAAGGATATGATGAAGTAATTGGGTCATAACAGTGTTCAACATCTATTTCACCAGTGATTCATGTTTTATCAATCAATTTATCTTATAACATTATTTATATCCAAAACCTTTTAGAGGATGAAAGGTTAATGGTACTAGAAAATAATGAGACACATGTTTCTCGTTCATATTTTTATGGAAGAAAATATCTCCCAAGTCAATTGTCTTTGATACATGACTGTGCCACATGGTAAAGAGGTAGTTGCTTTCAGAGAAAATTGGAAGAACTGGTCAGAGTACTAGTTATATCACATATAGTTGCACATAACTGAGATATCAATGATAATGATATTTACCATTGAGAGATTGACATCATCAACAAAGCAGAGTAATCTCTTGTTTCCCTTCGGAACATAAGTTCTACCATGTTTCCATTCTAGTCTCTCATCCAGACGGTCATACAATAACTTGGAGTTGGTAAATCTGAAAATATATCCCATTTGATACAAGTACTGAACAACAACTATAAATTCTTGTGTAAATAAATATGAAATATAATATTAGATTAAAAAGTATCAATCAGTTTGTCACAAAATGAAATGGAAATTGTTATGTGAAAATAAGGACTGGTATTTTGCATTATTAATCAAAATCAATCAGGTCTAAAAAGAAACAACAGTAAAATAAGATTAATAAAAGAGGCATTTAAGAATAAAAGAGGCATTTTCCAACCAATAAGACATTTAATTTAGTACATTCTGTTACTGTTGGATTTCTTAAACCATAATATAAAAACTACCTAACTATTAAATTACCTGTTGGCTTGAACAGTAAGTGACAAGACTTCAGCCACCTCACCAGAACAGACAGTTCTGATACGTTCATTTACTACAGCAGTTTTACCACAGCCATTTTCTCCAACAAGAAGAACAGACTTTCCAGCATCAGTCAACAAACCAAGAATGGTCATAACCTGCTCAATCTGTACACTATGAACAAAGGCATCAGATGGTATACCAACATGTGGAGTACCACTGTATGCAGGCATCACATCAGTCCATCGGACAAACTCATGTGTCTCACTATCCACCATGTAATCAAATACCTGAAATAAATAACATATACTATACTTGTGATAATGAACTTAAGATTTTTCCCCACTTTGCTTTAACGTTGCACTAACAGCCAGGGTCATTAGTGACTTCTCTTGTTTTAACTGTGGGGGGAAGACCCAAAGCATATATCTGGGTAGAACCACGGACCTTCCCTAAGCTAGACAGACAGCTTCATCAGATGTAAATTTGGTGATTGGTGGGATTTGAACTCACAGCGGTAAGAGGCTAGTGATTACTAGTCAGACACCATAACCACATGACCTTGGAGGCCCTTAGTTCAAATTTACCATTGTGGTACAAATGAATTTAACAGTCACAACTACTGCAATTTTACAATAACTGTAATTGATAATGACCAACAGTAGACAATAGACATATTATGATTCTTTAGGCTAACCATGAACATTTTGTGTGAAGGTAAGTAAAAAATTGTTTGATGTACTACCTAGTAAAACTGTTTGTTTCATTCAAATATTCAGAATTCCTTGTCACAATATAAACTATTTCAGACAGTCATTCATTGACCATCTTGTAATTAATTTAATTTTTAACAAAAAACATTAAGCTCATTAACTGCATTGCAATTTGCTACACATAAGAAACAGATAAAAACTACTGGTATATAAATCCTCATCTTGTACTTACAATTCCTTCACTGGGGAAGTCTAAATGTTGTTCAAACTGTTCTCTCCACCAATAACTGAAGGTTTCTCTCTGACTGACTTCAAGAGTACCAGCAAATGCCCAGATACAGGCAAAGTTGAAGTAGCGTTCAAACTCTATATCACTCAAGTCAGGATATGGATGCACCATTGTCTGAAATACAAACAATCATTACTCTGATTTGATGTTACTGAAGTAAGATATTAAATATATAAATGCATTCAGAAATTGTAAAGAGATAATTATAATCTGTATTTGAAGTAGACATCGTGCTGCATGGGTTGAAATCAGCAATTTCACTTTGAACAAATGAGGAAATATTTCTAAGTCCAGTAAAATTTCAGAACATTCAATATGAACAAGTGTAATGGAACTATTGTTTTTGTTTGGTAAAAATATGATTCAATTTACTACTATGTTTGAGTATTACAATATATTCTGAAAGCTCCAAAAGAATGAATACATACATCTAACAGTGTTGTGAATGTTGAAATCATGTTTTCTACTGTATGTGTGATCACCCTCTTGAAATGTGGAGCTGATGATTTTGTACTTGTGAATATTTGTGGTTTTGTACATTCCACCAAATAGTTGATTGTCTTGTAGATATACACATCACAGAAACCTGAAATACATTCATTAACAATTCATGTACAATCAAATAAGCTTATAACTTTCTGTCCAACATTAGATCTCAGAGATCCTTTTCATCCTTTGGGCTGATCCAATCTTTGTATCTTTCAATTTCCACTATATTATCAGAATAACTGTCCATTAGCTAAACTTATGAATTAAGTTTTTTGAAGATGATTTCAATATTCAGATTTTGCCAGCCATGTCAGTGAAACTAGGTACTGAATGCAACAAACAATTGCATGAATATCAATTTATGTAAATGAAGTAAAAATTCTTCAACAGACAGAACTTAGATGCAATTTTCTTTTTTTTAAATCTTGATACATGTCTTTCATTCATTTGACAGTAATTTCATTAAAATAGTGTAATCGTGTATCATGAAAATCAATGCTGTGTTGATTTATAAAATCATTGTTATTTGTCTTCAGATAAGTTGAAAAAATAGCAATGTAAGTTTACATTTAACTGTATCTTACTCAAAATTATTAGATAACAACAAAATAAACAGATATGGAAGATATTAATAATACATACAATATATGCAATCAAGTTCCATAATCATGACATTCTATTGTTAATCTG
The DNA here is from genome assembly GCA_964023205.1 of Lutraria lutraria. NCBI lineage: Eukaryota > Metazoa > Mollusca > Bivalvia > Venerida > Mactridae > Lutraria > Lutraria lutraria. Next base: position 32,252,950 of record OZ026843.1, read on the forward strand.
TAAACCAAAAAGGGAGAAAACTCTTGACTGGTAACTTATTTACTCATATGACACGGATACACTGTACTATTAAATCAACAAGTGTGATGTTAACCTATTTCTCAGCATTGTGACAGTGACATTCTGATAAATGCTTTATCATCATCATCATTATCACAAAAACTTTAAAGTGTAAACATTTACCTGTTAGTAGATCTTTGTCAGCATCAGGTCTTCGTTCAAGCCACTGTACAAGCATAAGTTGCCAACCCACATCATTGCTACTCATAACAAGTACACCTACATTAGCCAGTAACGATGGGCTCATGTTGGACAATGTTTCAAGCTGAAGGAAAGATAAATCAAGTATAGATTGAAGCATTCAAACATTACACAAAAAATTAATTCAATAAATCTACTGTTGATCTTGGAAGCATATTTAAAGTTTTGAAGTGGAATACACACAAATTAAAGATGAATCCACTAGTAAAGAGCCATTAATATGTATGAGTGTGTCTGAGTGTCATATTAAAATCTTTAATATCTTTAAAATCTCTGATACACACTTAAAATCTATAAGAAAGTGAATCGAACTGTAACAAGCTAAAGATGCCGTCAAACTATATATAACATCTAATAACTGAAAGTAATAATTATTTTTAGTCTCATTTGCAATAATAGTAAGTTAAAGTGATGCTTACTTCCCACATAAATCTCAGAGTGTCTGGTACATTGATTCTTTCATTGTTTCCAAGGACCAATGATCCACAATTCATTAATACACTCTGTAACAACTCCATCTGTCCTAAATCAGCCTAAAATTACAATTTAATCATTTGTATTATTACAATAAATAAACCACATGAACTTGGTACATGCTAAAACAACAATCTTACAACAAAAGACTATAGAATTATGCAGCAACATTGGACCAATAGGATATTTTCAGAAGAATGTCCCCTAGGGACCTCCATGGTTGAGTGGTGATGTTTTCTGGCTAGTAATCATCTACCACTTATTACTGTGAGATCGAATCTGACCTGTGACTGAATTTCACATATGAGAAATCTGATCAGCTAGTTTACGGAAGGAAGATGGTTCTCCCCAGGTGTACACTTGGGGTCGTCCTACAATGTTAAGATGGAAAATTCACAAAATGAGCCTGGCTATTGTTGCAGCATTAAACCCCAGTGAAAAGTCATCCGTGAAGCATCCATATCAATTTTCATCTATCTCAATGAAAAACATCCCGGGTGAGTATGATGTTTAGCAGTTAGGTGAATAAATGATTGATTAATGATTAGTGATCATAATAATTCATCACATCTCTAAAATCATTGAGAAATAGACCTACAACACTTGCCTTGAACTGTTATGGGTGTCATGTGCTAATACATTGATTGCACATGTATGGTTCACATCTCATTTATGACTAAGTTAACTTTGTTGAAATAGAATTGGAATATTAAACAAGAGGGCCATGATGGCCCTATAAATGCTCACCAGGAAAAAAGGTCATTTGGAGACGAACATAGTTAAAATATTTCTACACGAGTCCAAGTAAAATCAAGTGACCCTAAGGTCAGGGCCAATTTTTACCCTAGGGCCATAATATGAACAAATTTGGAAGAGGTCTGCTAGACAATACTACATACAAAATATCTTAACTCTAGGCCTTGTGGTTTCGGAAAAGATTTTTAAAATTTTCCTATATAAAATAGAATAAACCCCAGGGCAGGGCCAATTTTGACCCCGGGGCCATAATTTGAACAAACTTGGTAGAGGTCCACTAGATAATGCCACATACAAAATAGCTAAGCTCTAGGCCTTGCAGTTTCGGAGAAGAAGATTTTTAAAATTTTCCTATATAAGTCTATATAAATCAAGTGACCCCCGGGACGGGGCCAATTTTGACCCTAAAGCAATAATTTGAACAAACTTGGTAGAATTCCACTAGACAATGCTACATACCAAATATCTTAGCTCTAGGCCTTGTGGTTTAGGAGAAGAAGATTTTTCAAATTTTCCCATATAAAATAGAATAAACCCCAGGGCAGGGCCAATTTTGACCCCGGGGCCATAATTTGAACAAACTTGGTAGATGTCCGCTAGACAATGCCACATACAAAATATTTAAGCTCTAGGCCTTGCAGTTTTGGAGAAGAAGATTTTTAAAATTTTCCTATATAAGTCTATATAAATCAAGTGACCCCCGGGGCGGGGCAAATTTTGACCCTAGGGCAATAATTTGAACAAACTTGGTAGAGGTCCACTAGACTATGCTACACACCTAATATCAAAGCTCTAGGCACTGTAGTTTTTGACAAGAAGATTTTTTAAATTTCCTATATAAGTCTATGTAAAATCAAGTGACCCCCGGGGCGGGGCCAATTTTGACCCTAAAGCAATAATTTGAACAAACTTTGTAGATGACCACTAGACAATGCCATATGTCAAATATCTTAGCTCTAGGCCTTGTGGTTTCGGAGAAGAAGATTTTTTAAAAATGTTCCTATATAAAATAGAATAAACCCCAGGGCTGGGCCAATTTTGACCCCGGGGCCATAATTTGAACAAACTTGGTAGAGGTCCACTAGACAATGCCACATACAAAATATCTAAGCTCTAGGCCTTGCGGTTTCGGAGAAGAAGATTTTTTAAATTTTCCTATATAAGTCTATATAAATCAAGTGACCCCCAGGGCGGGGCCAATTTTGACCCTAGGGCAATAATTTGAACAAACTTGGTAGAGGTCCACTAGACTATGCTACACACTAAATATCAAAGCTCTAGGCATTGTAGTTTTTGACAAGAAGATTTTTTAAATTTCCTATATAAGTCTATGTAAATCAAGTTACCCCCGGGGCGGAGCCAATTTTGACCCCAGGGGAATAATTTGAACAAACTTTGTAGAGTTCCATTAGACAATGCTACATACCAAATATCTCAGCTCTAGGCCCTGTGGTTTCGGACAAGAAGATTTTTTAAGTTTTTTCTATTTGTTGCCATAGCAACCAGAGTTTTTAATGAAATTTAATTTTTTGAACAATTTTGAAAGGGGACCACCCAAGGATCATTTCAGCAAAGTTTGGTTGCAATCGGAATAGCGGTGTAGGAGGAGATGTTGTTTTAAGTAAAAGTTGACGCCGCTTCACGACGAACGACGCACGATGGACGCAGGGCTCATTCGTGCTCTGGTGAGCTAAAAATAAAACAAACCTCTCCATCAAGTTGCATGATCTTCATAACAGGTTTTACTTTGTATGCATAATTTTGGTTTGGTGGTTGAACACAGAATTTCCTCAGAAGTGAAGCAAACAGACCATCCTTCCATTCCCTGTATTAATGATAAATAGGATTTATTAGCAAACTTTTACACAGATGAAACGATATCATTCATTCATTCATTTTAAGTCAAAAATACATTCATTTACAAACAAAGAAAACTACTTCACTTGATGAACAAGCATTGCTAAGCTGTTATAATATTTTACATAATATATTAAAGACTTTTGAGAGAAGTTATTCTGCACACATCGCAGTGACTCACTTTGTTTTTGTATCAAAGTAACCCATCAGCTCTTCAGACTCTACAGCCTTTGAAAACACAGTTTGGACACTAATAGTCTTCCCTCTTTCTCGTTCAGCAACAGCGAATGTTTTAATACATTCACTCTTTCCACAACCAGCAGGTCCAACTACAAATATCTGATAAAAAAACCATAAATGTTTTGATGTCGGATCTATTTTGTTAAACAAAAATGTCATGTTGTATAATTCAAACATAAATATTAATATTTTTAGTATGACCTTCAATGATAAGTGAGAATGGTCAAAGACATAAACAATTTGATCAACCAATCAAAATGTATTAGAACAATTGATTGTCCAATCAAATATAACACAGATAATGGCATTCATAACAAAAATTGAATAAAACTGGCTACAGTAAAACATGGTTATAAGAATTGGAAACACAGAATGATTCAATTTCCCCTGAATGTGATGTTTTTAATCTCATAGCTACATGTATGGAGAAGCAATCATTTTGGCCAAAAGGATAGTCCATTTTGTATCAATTTCTAAAAATCAAATTCAGAAAACCAAATAGATTCAATCTTCAAAATCACTGAATTAAGCATAACTTACTGTTTGATGAGCAGCATTGAGTTGTGCTAACTGAGCTACTCTAGCCTGGAAAGCAACACCTGGTAAGAGTCCAAGGTCACCAGTAGCTACAGCAATGGCATCATGTATATCTTCTAATGTTTGTTTCTGCCCTTGTGGATCATACATAAATCTATCACCTTGTGTCATGTTAACCACTGGTGTATTCAAATTAATAGACTCTGAAATTATTAAACCAAGGATGAAAACATTTACCAAGAACAGAAAACTAGTAAGTGACAAAATGATCAGTTGGTTTCTTTTACCTGATAGCTTGATTTTTTAATTTTTATGTTTTACAATCAGCGAAGTATTGCAATTACATGTACATGCATAAATTTGTAGCTTAATTTACAGACAACATAGAAAAAAAACACAGAATGTACCCATAATTTATAAATCATGTTAAATGAATATGAACACGAATTCTATAATTCATTCAAAATACAATTTCCAAAAAAGACTTGAAATACAATTCCGCATCAATGAGAAATTATAAAAACTTCTATAATTTCATCACACACCTTTCACAGATTTGGTAGAACTCTGACTTTTTGCAGTCCTAATTCTACTAGAGTTCTTGGAACTTAAGCGAGATTGAGAATCAGGTAACTTATCCAAGGCATCTTCTTCACCAGTGAAAACCATCGGAATGTCAACATGAGGCCACACATCAGTCAGCAGGGTGATAAAAACGCTCACATCTCGTCCGACCATGCGAGGTAAGAATGTATCCCTTAATGCAATCACCATGGCTTTCTCCTCAAGTCGTAAACTTTTATTTCCTTCCATCATTCGTTCAGCTGTAATTTAGTACAATAATTAGTATTTTTTCATAATGAAAGCCACACACTGGTCCATTTAATAAAATACATGAAAATAATGATACAACTCTCAACATATTTTGGTTTATTTTAGGAAATTAATTTTTAGGATTAAGTCCTTAGGAGGTAAGTTACAGCAATGATTAAAGTATAAAATTTGAGAGTCTTATCAAGGAGAAGGTACATCTTACTGATAATAATAAAATGGATATTTTATTAAGTTCACTATAAATCTCATGACTTTTATCATACTGCATTTCAAGTAAACACACTAAGCAGAGATAAAAAAGCACTAGAAAACAGTCAAATATAAAAATGTAATAAAATACATTTGTACTGACTAATACCATGTCAATGAATGAAATCTGCTTTTATGCCAAGTGTCTGGATCAACATAATTATTTGATAATATTATAGTGTAGTAAGATCACATTAAAACAGGTAATTAAAGCTATATAGCAAGATACATTGTATAAATACTTCATTAACATTTAAAAAAGTTAAAAATAAAGAAAATGGAAGAAAATAAACTGTCAGATCTTCATACAACAACAGTGAAATAGCACTTAATCTGATACAATACAACTTAATATTGTTACTAAAATAGTTCCAATTTCATACCCACCATCATGTTTGGATGCCTCATCAAGGTCATTGTCAAAGTCACTCTCTGAGTCTGGTAATAAGGTCAAAGTGCAAAGGTGAAAACAAGGGTAAGACAAGCATGAATCACAGGTAAACAAACAAAATCTTTGAAAAAGGTAATAATGCCACAGATTTTAGAACAAGTATTATAATATAGGGTTTAAAATGACTGTACGGTCATCTATTCATTGATGATACAGGAATCAAACTTTCAGATAAAGGTCAACTGTGCAAAAAGATCTTGTTAATTTTTTTTTATAGTTTATATGGACCAGTTTACTGATATTATTTATAATTGATGATTGTGATACTAAATCGATCTCTTAAATTATTACCTAGATTACTTAAACTTTTTATCAATGTGTTTAGTCAAAATTATAATATATTTCTTATGGATAATAACAAACATGCACCACATACAAATTTAGCATAACCACAAAATCTGTAAGAAAATATGTGGTCTATATGCACAATTGATGGCTTTGATTCAGGGTCAATTTGCTTTTTTATATAACGAATGTGTGCAAAAGTGTAGCCTTAGTAAAAATGCTATCTTTTATTCACATTTGTCTGTTACCGGTAACTCAAATCTGTTTGTTTAGAAGTAAATAAGACTTGATAATACTTGTTCTAAAATCATGTTACTCAGTGTCACCAACACAACATCGTGCAATGGGAAGAGGAGGAGATTTATGCATTAGCTCAACAAATCTTAAGTGCAAATACAATACATCTTTAGAAATAAACATAAAAATAAGCTAATTTTGGTTTTATTATTATTTAATTATTACAGTAGAAATTTTTGTTCCATCAAAAACAGAAATAGACAAATATTGGAAATGAATACATTTTTCAAGTTGCAGACAGAACTCAAGTGCTCATGTTTAGGAAAATAATACAAATATGCATTACTTGCATACAGAAGGAAGTTAATTTTATAATGTTAAAACAAGATGCTGCATTCAATTTAGAATTAACGCATATATGCCCAGTGACATGCTTGACAATAATTTTGAATCTAAATGTAACCAATTTGTAAAAACAGTAGCAAAGTTTCAAATATACATAATTACCCTATACATTCCAATCAGGAAAAATAACCAAGTCTCATAAATTATCTGTGCTTACTGTATTTGATAACACCCAAAATCAGTATTAAACATTGTTGGTACTTGAAGAAAGTGTTTTGAATGTGTATTTGATGCGTATAAGAAACTGTGGTATTGGCAGTATTTTTTTCTAACTTAACTGAGTTCACAAGATGTGCATTATATGTGCTTTAAGAAATAACCCATTTAAAACTTCGGTCAAGGTCAAATTCAGGTTGGGTAATAAGGGGGATTGGGAACAGTCAAATGCAAAAAATACATAAGTATCAAAGTGGTAGATGAAACAGTAAAGTCTAGTTATCCTCATGCTGACAGACAGACGGACAAGTCAATCACTATATGCCCATGCATCAGTAGATCCCAGAGGCATAAAAATGCACATAAATTCCTTTCACAAAGGTATCTTAGCTTTCTTAGTGGGTGTGGTGCAAGAAAAACTGATCTTGGACAGAAAAGCTGTCAATGAAACCTACCTGTTTCACTCATCTCAGAATTAAGTCTCTCTAGATGAGCTCCAGCTTCTGCAACAACCCCTTTTAGGGTCTTTATACTCCAGCCATTGAATCCTGAGCTAATGTCAACCCCTAAAATTATAATGAATAAAATTCAGTATTGAGCTTTAATTTATGACTATTTCAAAGAAAACAAGTGTACAAAAGTAAACAAACTCCAATCCATTTATAAACAATCATCAAGCCAAAATGTCTATTTCTGATTACAAAACTCACTAAAGGTTAAATCTATGCCATCTCCACAAAACTTTATTTAAATCATTCAATAAAAATATCCTTCTACAATTTTAAATTGATAAAAGTTTTATTCAACTGAGAAAAAAACAGAGTAATTTTATATTACAAATATATTTTGCAAGTGTTTTATATACAACAAGGGAGGTAACTGGAACTTATCAACATGGGGGGTAATTGTTATTTTAATACAGTAGTACATTCACATCAAAGGGAGGTAACTGTTATTTTATCAGAATAGTATATTAACATCACTGTTATTTATGAAAATAGTTTAATTACAAGGGAAGTGGCAGACATTTCCTCAAAACTGTACATGTATATTAACATCTAGGGAGTTAATGGAATTTCCAAATAACAATATATTTACAAGGGAAGTAACAAATGGATATACCATATCTACTTTGATTATAGTAACAATAAACAAAACACTTCAAAAGTTATAATATCAAAAATACATTATTAAAGATGTATAGTTTTTACAAATAAAAATTAGTTGAGTTATATTGATAGAACCTTATTGTAAAACAAATACTAATCAGTAGTATTTAAATCATCAATCATAATGTTCACAGAAAGTCTAATAATAAACAAGTGTATGGACACATCATTATAGTATATATATAGGTTTGAAGTTTCTGTATACACATTATGAGTAAAACCCATAATGCATAAAAAATAAAATTGCAAAAAGTGCAACAAATAATGATGAAAAAAATTAATGGCAATATTTGAATTATCCATGAATTATTGTTGAAATAATGGGCCAGTGGCATGTAATAATTTTAAATAAAATATGAGGTTACAACATCAGACTGCAAGCTGAGACATGGATGGATGCATGGAGAAATATTAAAAAGGGAGATAATTGAGGTGATGTCAAGAAATCTATTGTCACATGCAGGTAGTGGATACATTAATCATGTTATAACAAAACAAAGCAATGTAATACAATAACACATTATATCAACAATTGAAATACACAGGTGAAGTAACAAGTTTTAAGCATTTTGTGACTAGAATTATACAACTGATACATGTATTTCTGACTGGATTCATCCTAAAAATAACTTGTTGTATATTGCAATATTAACTTATGCATCATGAAAATCTTTAGAATTTCCTGAACTGACTAGTTGAATTAAAGCTTTGAAGAATTTTTGGTAATCAGAATTTATTTCTACTTTCTACCAATGACTGTGGTTTTCAGTTCATGAACAATTATGATGAACAACGTCACTATTTCACACAAATGAATCCAGTCAAAAATACAAAATAAGTGTCATGAGTTATTGCCCTTGAATGAAATATAAACTTCCAACATGGACTACATATCACAATTTTAGCCTTCAATATTGTTGATATAAGTATTTGTGTTGACCAGAGAAAAGTGATATTGACTAAGTATTTAAAATTTATTGTTATGTATAACATACAAATGATATTTATTAAAGGGCAACAACTAAACACAACATTGACAACAAATGACACATAGCATGTATTACCAGTCCAAGCATGTTCTGTTGTATGAAAAACATAATAACACATACAGTATACAAACAATCTTTTAATGAAATAAATGAGCAAATTTCTGTTTCTAGGTTAGTTAATGTTCTGAAAATTTCACCAGAAAGCTTATAAAATAAAAGAGCAAAAAGCAGGACTTGCATTTTTAGAGTTTTATTTGGTTTAAACCATCAATAAATTTGGATTAAATAAGGTGGCCTCTATTTAAAGGGGACAATTTACTGTCGTATTTACTGACCATATGCAATGTAACTATACAAAACAGAAATTTGACCATACATAATTTAATGATATTTCACATAAACTTATCTCCCAACTAGCACTACAATTAATTCGAAGTAGCAACTAAATAGTTATATAATAATATAGAATTCGGCAAACCGGTTTCCTATTTAAATAGCACTAATTTTAGAATACTTATTACATTTATTATACAGGTCATCGTCTGTAGAAAATAGAGTACAATTTTGATATACAATAATACATTTTTCTGAGGTTAATATTAAGCTTACTAACTTACTAGCAGTGTTAAACATACTAATGAAAGATGCAGTATAACTTGGCAAACAATTTTAAGATTTTATACAAATATAGCTCCCTAATATAAAGCCTAAGGTTACATATTTAAAGCTGTAACATATATCTGAAGTTACTTCATAAAGTAGTACTTATTGTCTTAAAAGCTATCAAGTCCTACATCAAAATGATATCTTAATCAACCAGGAGGCTATAATAATATTCCACTAATGACTACATGAATAAATCAAGAAAGAACCATGCCAGTAACATTCAGCCTCACTTGTAGAACTCAACCAAGTAACAGAATACCATTCATACACCTCTTTGAAAGAAATCAAAATATGAAGTAACATTATTTAATACACTTTACATAATATAAATTTATAACTTCCAGTAACAATTTCGGAAAAATAAATGTAATTAAAAACATAAAAATTGTCTTGAAGAATGAAGATAAATTATTAAAAGTTCATCTTCATGATTTGTTCTATTGAAATACATACCTAATGATATATTCTCTGTTATAAAAGTATTAGTTCCCAGAAGTTTACAAGTCAATTCCTTCAGGGTAATTGTCTTCTCAGCCAAAATAGATCCATTTACAAATCCTGCAAATTATAATACAAAAATAATGACATCAAGATGATATTAACCAATCTACATTTTTCTTATTTTACTAAATTCTATGACTACAGTCATTGATCTTGTATTATGTCACTTTCCCCAAATCTTCCAGACAGCATACAATAACAAGATATAAAGCATTAAAATAAAATCATAAGTTCCAGATGATATATACTGTTCAAAATCATTATTTTTTGGATAAAATGTAAAGCAGAACAAAGTCACACATAGAAATGGTTGTAAAGCTCTGAATTAATCATCTTAATAGAATAATTACAGTAGAATTCCAAATGAATGCATTGATCCATGCATTATGTATTTCTATCCAAAGGTAGCTGATAAGAAAAAGAACCAAGCAAAATAAAATCTACCTTGACTAAAGAGCATCACTTCTAAACTCATTCTGAGATCTGGTCTTGTAATTGACACACTTCTAAACTGTCTCATTACATGATCAGGTAAGGTGGCAGTAATGGCTGGAAATATGAGCAACTTGTCAGGATTTGTTGCTTTAACAGGTACACAACTGTCAATGAGAGCAAAACACGCTCCTGATGGATTAAGTTGGATGTCATCCGATTGTAAATGAACTGCAGCTTTCCCTGCACGTAAAGCCTCAAGCACAGTTGAGATCAATTGGGCAAACACACTAAGAACTGAAGGGTCTAGACTATTGAGGTTATTGAATGCAATCCAACAACCAGTTGAAGCCATGCCACGGAATATATCCTGTAGTCCACAATAGTCCATGGATTTTGTACAGTTGAACTTGTACATGGCATGACCAAAAGAAAGACTAAGTTCACGAACAGTCTCATACTTTCCACTATCCTGTAAAACAATACAGAAAAGACATATTAGATATCTAATTATGAATGATATAAAGTAAAACTTCTAATAGAGACCATTTTGATATCCAGCCTATATATCATAATTTCCATTCATTTTTATATTGACCTCAATATAAATACCAAAGTCTTTGTTCCAAAATGTAGTCTTGATGTTGAAGCTTAACTGTATTTTCTATTTTACATTTTTCCTTACTAAAATATCATTTTGTTCTAATAAAGAGTTCTTTTAAAACCAATAATCTCTACAATCAAATACAAGTAGAAAAATAGACAGGAGAAAATATGATAAAAAGCAAGAACTCACACATATACATATTCATAAATGTTAGGGTCACACAATGTTCAGATATTACAATATATTTAGTTAACAAATATCAAAATCGAAAAAATGGGCTCTTAATTTAAATGTAGACACACAGCACAGTTGAAAAAGAATACTCTGTTACATCAATTACAAAATGAAACCTCTCTCATTATGACTTGAGGGAAGAGTACAGGACTTCTATGTTTTTTGGATTAAAAGAGGATCTTATATAATTCAAACAAAAATAACTATATTTTCTGTAAGAAAGATATTGAATAAAATTTGGTAATCATGGATTTATCTAGATTAAAGTGTTTTCAGAATTACAAATATTTAATGTATGAACAACTTACAATAGGTCCAACACACATGGTACCCATATAGGCATTTACAGATTGCATCATGGACACAAATGAACGTTCTGTCAGTGGTGTGATAACTTCCCTTGGACTGGCACCAATATACTCATATCCATACTCCATCTCTACATCAAGACACTGAAATCAACAATACACAAACAATATAATATAGGTAAGAAAAGAGTTTCGAGAAAAAATCACAAACAAAACACCCTACCTTTGCCAAAATACTACAGTACTACTTGGTTTATCAATTAAGTTTTCTGTTTAAAAAAAATCATTCTCCATTCTATGACCATCTTGTCCGTCAAGTTTTGTTTATGATTGAATTGATTGAAAAAAAAAACCCACTAAAATATTATATATAGAAAGTGTAGTATAAAAGGTAAAAGTTTTCAATTTAATGTCTAAGTAAAGAAGTTAGCATCTCACATTGTAAACCAATACACCATTATTTCACAAACAATAAAATGTTTTAAAATAAAAAAAACAGGGTAAAATGCATACCTTAATAGTAACACTTTTATTCTCTTTGCCAAATCTATATTGTAAGTGAGATTTCCATTCCAAGCTCTGGATTGGTGAAGGACTCTCGCTCATTAACAGACCCTCAACAAAATCTCTGAGATGAGCTAAGAGAGCTAACAAACAACTCAGCTTGTGTATCTGACTTGGGAACAGCATCAGTTTAACTTCTGTAGGCTCAGTTTTTTCAATGACTTCTTCCTTTTCTTCTTCTTTCTTCATTGGTGGTAGAGACATTGCAGCAAGATTCATTGTGTCAATTGGCTCCATCGTGGTTGGTTCAATCAAAGCTAAACATAGTGGAAAAGAAAATACATTAAAACTAACATCGAGACCACTGGTATGTTAATATCACATCACTATGAAAGCCAGTTAATTTTGACAGATTTCTATTTATCATCAATGCTTTAACTTGATCATAAGAAAACCTCAATATATCAAAACCATTTGTTTGATATGAATATTGAGGTTTTACTATTATTGTGTCAATAATGGTGTGATGATACTCACTTCAGAGTTGAGGAAAAAGATATAAGACAGCAAATGTATGGTAAACCACTTTTCATTATATGAAAGTCTTACAGCTTCAAGGTAAAGTGGTACATCAAATACAGATATTAAGCAGATTAATAGATCAATTACGACCTAATGGTAGCAACAGATAATTTTGTAAAACACTAAAAGAATAAAATGTACAGCATATCAGCATGCTACATTCCCCAACAACAATATCTGGTATGATGGATACCAAAATGTGAGTACAAAGACAACAAACATATATTTAACCGTCTAAATATATCACAAATAAAACAAATTCAATACTAAGCCTACCCAAAATTTCAGCACCATAAACAAATAGTTTGAATAAGAATTACAAAGTTAAGAAAAAAGCATTAAAAATTATTAAATATTGTAGATAAATTAATCAGGTACAAGGTACATACATTGTTCATCTCCCTCTTCGGGTATTGGGGAATGAGTGGTATCAAGTCCAGCCAGATCAAACATGGAACCTTTCCTAGATGCACCAAGTGATGGAGCATTACTGCTTCTCATGCCAGTACCTCCAGCCAGAGAGTTAGTGTCATCTAAGGCTGCCTCTGACTCAGCTGTATCAATTATGATAATAAAAATGATAACTGACAAATACTGAAATAGTTTTTAAGGTTTAAAGATTTAATTTTGTCAGACATTGTGACTTTTTAAAGTTTCATTTCAAAACTCGAAATTAGATTTTTCAGAACAGGTCGGTAGTTAACTGAAAATTGTGACTTAATTGTAAACTTGGTATCATTGTGAGGTCGTTGCCTCCCAAAAACTGTGATTTTTAAGTATTTAAATATACTGAGTGAGTCACATACCATATATTTTCCAACAAGTTGAATCCAAATGGCAGGTTTTGCAATTACTAACTCTAACTACAATATTTTGCTTTGTTTTACATTAATTTTTTAACTAAAATGACTGTTTAAGGTTTCTTTACCTTTATTTTTCTGAATCTTCTTTTCTTTTTCTCCTTCAATACCTTTCAGTAGAACAGTGGTGGCTGTTATGCTATCATTAATCTTTTGCAACATATCCTGATAAATATATATTGACATTTTAGTTCCTCAAAATAGACTGACCTTAGAATGCATTAATATAAGATACAGGTATATATGAAACTGCAATAAGCCAGAATTCAATTTCCATCCCCATCTGACTCCAAAAAGCATTGCAGAATAAATAGATAACAGACATAAATTTATCATTTATCATAACTTACAATACATGCCACCTTCAGTAAGTATATGTAAAATGATTTGTATATACCAATAAAAAAGTACAAAATTTTCATTCCTTTAATGTCAAGAGATGAAGTTAAATTCTGACTTGACGTAAAAGAGAATGATAAAAGACCAACCTTCAGACCATCATCTTTTCCTTGATCAAGGTCCATCAGAGCTGTCTCAATTTGTTCAGTCATTTGTACCAGAGTGGCTAAATGTACAATTTCTGTAATATGATCTAGAGTCCATGATCGGTTAGGATCATCACTTGGACTCTCATTGAAGATTTGTTCTGTAACAGATGGTGGTCGACTGAGATTCTTCTTATTTCCTTTACTGTCAATACTTCCAGTCATGCTTGCCTTACTTCCGGACCTTTCAGCTCCCTTCTCACCTAATTAATCATAACAATATGCAATCATTTAATATGCAACAACTTGTAATTGGAACCAGCATTATTCAGAAATATACAATACACTCTTTTTTTGAATACTGTAACACTCTTAACAAGATCAGAATTAATTTTCATTTTACCACACAACATCATGCAGTCAGAAAATTTGAAGAACTCAAGATATTTGGAATATGCTACAAAGAAAACTTAAAACTTTCTAATAAAAAATGAATATATTTTATTTTTTTATGGAAATTCCTAATTATAGCACAACGTACAATAATTTAATCAGAAATGTTTACTTCTCAGGCCATTTCATTTGATATCAATGAACATTTAAAGTTATAAGAACTACACTGATGTATCAACAATTCAATATAAGACAATAATATCACTAAACTTAAATAGTTACCTTTGTTATTTTTGGTGGCAGATTTGGATTCCTGTGCCGGTAATGTGACCCTCCTAGATCCTGCACTACGTATCTGTCGAGTTTTCACAGCAGGTTTTTCTGTTCCAAGTGCTGTAGCAAGCTGGTACTGTAAGGCACCTTTCATACTTTGCAGGAAGTTTGTCAACCATGTTTCAATCTGACCATCACAGGTGACAGGCTGTTAAAAAGAAGAATATAAGCTAATGAAAAGATATGAATACTTTGACTATACAAATGTAGTAAAGATATAACAAAAGTGAGATGTTACTCAAATCTTTATTATATTTAGTTCAGTTGCTTTCAAGTGAAATGTACAAGTAAAGGTCAAGACAAAAAATATACTTAAACCATCTGGTACATATCAACATACCTGCTGGAACTCCAGTTTCTCACCAAGGGTACTTTGCACCCCTGTGATCATAAAGTTGAATTTGTCACTGTCATCAACCTCCTCATACAATAATGTACCAACATTTTCAAACAGTTTGTTGATATACAAATTCACCTGACCCAGATCATACCCTGAAAGTGAAAGTAAAATATACTTTTACAGAGGATTCATAAAACATCATTACATATCTTATCATGTCTTATTAAAATGATGTAGCTATATTCAAGTCATAATGCCTGGTTGACCGTAATAATATGAGTTAGTTTTTTATCCCAGAAGCAACAACATACCCTTAATGCATCATAGCATATGCAAAAGAGCTTTTTTACCTGTTCTGATTGGTAAGAGGTGGTAAGGATTGGTAAAATATGGAATTCTGATATGAACAAAGAAAGAATTGGTTTTTGTTTTTGCAGTATAAACTGACTATCCATCACAGAGTCTGACCATTATATACACACCATTCTCTATACATAAATTTCAACAATCCAATACTAACCATTGCAGACAATATGTAGCACATCCTCCATGGATAAGAAGTAGAATCTGGGGAAAATTTGTCGACGTCTTTCTAGATGTGTCAACAATGACTTACGACAATGTTCTAAACTATGATTCATATGTTCAAGAATGTTCAGAATATCTGTCAAAAAATAAATCAACATAGTGATAGATTTAAATATATCCTTACACACAGTAATGTACATGCAATATCTTACTTATAAACAAATTAATATCTCAAATTAACGCTTTGTAGCAACATACATCTAAATGTCAATCAAAATAAATTAAAAAGTTAAAAACCGAATGTTAAGTGTACAATCACAGTACAAAAAGAGATCAAAAAGTAATTTTTACTCAGAATAAATATAATTTTTCATTATTTATTCTATGCACAGTTTTGACAGTAATTTAACAACATAGTGTATGCATTATTATTCTGATGTTAAAAAATTATTACAACCAATCATAATCTTACTTTTTCTGGAGCAACATTGTAGAACATTAGGATTTTTCTCAGTTGCTTTCATAAGAAGTTTGAAATCTCTGTTAGCCACAGCAAACCTGTTAGCATCATGAGGTAAGGCGGTTCTTACATCAGCACTGGAGTACACCTGTAAATAAATGTAACAATAATTATTTTTCAATGCAAGCAGCAACCTGGTGATTTCAAACTATTTTTATGTTGAAAATTATGTGCTCTCTCCATAGACATGGGGCAAGAGTGATTATGTAAAAAATGACTCACACATCATCAAATGACATGTTCTACAAAATCTGAAAGTACATCTTTAAACTAGCTCACAAACAATACAACTTGTAACTACTTCTGTATAAATTTAAGCAATAAAATGTCCCAATTTCTTGAAAAAAATGCATACTTTTAACTGTACATCATTTTTTTTGCTAGGTACTTACTTCCTCCAGTTCAACCCATTTTTCTTGCACTTCTAGCCAAGTTGATAAGACCGCTTCAATGGTTTGAAGTCTTTTCTGCCATTTAACAACTTCATCAAGGAAGGAACCAGCAGCACTGTTACTCTGCATTGCTTGTAAGGATACCTGATGACCCTCAAGCTCGTCAAAGATGGGATCTGTATTAGCTAGAAGCATATGATGTCCAGTATCCTGAAATAAGAAAGTCCAGAAAATGATTCTAAATTTTTTTTTTTTAAAGACTAAAGATTTCAAAATTTGTCAAAATCATTGTAACTTGCTGTTACAGACACACTCTCATGTTAACTTTCAACAAGGAAATTGCATTATGTACAGGTGGCCATTATCCACAAGTAACCACAATTCATAGGTGGCCAATGACCAAGGTTTGAAAGTATATTTAAATGCTCATTTTCAGTGACAGGATTTGAAACCAATAAAATAGGTAGGTCCTTGTTCTAGATTGGATTACCGATAGCCCTTGTTTTTGGAAGCATAACCTATGGAGCTAAATTCTGTAAAATCAAATATTGCAATAAAATTTTTCTGGAACATGTATGTCATAAAGCCAACATTTTGGCAGAAAATGAATGTACAGCAAAATCGAATTGGGATCTGATGTCATAATTATACAGCAAACTTGAACGTAGAAAAAAATCGAACTTGGAAAGCATGGCAATGAATTAGCTTTAATCTAATAAATTTTGGTTCCACAGTAATTCCTGATTTTAGGGTACTTACATCAGCCAGGTTAAGAAGAGATGCTGGTAAAGATGCTATACTGCTACGTTTATTTTTGCTGTGTGAACTTTGGTTTGAAACTCGACTGGTGGTTCGAACCTGGCTACGACTGGGTCCGGTCTTATGTGCTTGTCCTTCACCACCAGGATCACTCTGTGACACTTCACTCTGGTTGTCCTGCATTTAAAAAGCATAAGAAGATAGAGATCATGTCAAGTTAATTGACACTAAATGGACTTTTTTATATAGGGTCAACTTATCAGGCCAGAACAATGAAGGCTTTATACCAAATATCTCTTTTTTGTCCAAATGATCAACAGTTTGTTAATCGAAATAGATAAAGCAAAAAAGGAAATTTTCAAGTTTACTGTCAATGTAATACTAGTAAAAATACAAGTAATGAAAACTTATTCTTATTAAGTAACAAAATACTTACATGAACAGTTATATCTCCTGCAGCATCAATATTCTTACTACGAATGTGGACAAGGAACTGAAATATTTTGCTCAGCCATACTTCCTCATACGTCTTCAATGACTGTTCAATAGACAGATCTTTAACTGCTCTCTGTACAATAGCCCTTACATCATCCACATGTTCTGTAAATATCATAGAATAATTATGTACAAATATCTATCTCATCTACAGAAATAGGAACCATCTAATGTTGACATAATGCAATAAACAGTAAAAAGGCAAAATAACAGGTACAGCTCTAGGTCACACAAAACAATTTTAAGACTTACTAGAAAAATTACACAAATCATTTCATTGGAAAAAAAATGTCTGAAACAGTTACTATGGATATATATACATTGGTTTCACTGTATCATAAAATCATTATAACGTTGTACAACATTGAGAAAAAATATTTTTAAGTTTTAAATCATCAACATATCAACTACAGTATCATTCACTTACGTTGTAATCCAAGACCAAGTAGATCTCCTAAAGTCATTCTCTTCAGAGAATCATTGTCTATAGAGATGGCGCCACCAGTAACTCGTACCAACTGTTTCCAATGTCGTGTTCTCATTGCTGGGTTACTAAGATCATCGATTAGTGGTAAGCAGGCCTATAGAAACATGGATAAAAAAGTATATTTTGTAAATTCTTACTTTGCTAAAATGAAAATGACTGATTTAAAGATTTGTATTGTTTCCTTTTGGGGGCAAAACAAAAAATAGCCAAAATGATCCAATATATAGCAAGTGCTGTAATGAATTAATATATCAATTAATAAATCAGAAATAACTCAAAAAGAACATTAACACAAACTTTACAAATTGTGAAGAAATCTCAAGTTCTGATAGGCCCTACCAACTAATATGTATTAACATTAAATTAAAAAATAGTACAAATAATTTTATGTAACTGTACAATACTTATAAACAAGATTACAAGAAATGTTAGTGAAACATGGATGTCCCATAATAGCCAACTAGATAGTATGACCTTGACCTTTGACCAACTGACCTTAAAATTAATAGGGGTCATCTACATGTGATGACCAACCTCCCTACCAAATCTGAGGAGCTTAGGTCAAATAGTTATTGCCCAGACAAGGTTTGGTAATGGATTGACTGACCGACCTACATATGGACCGTCTGACCGACATGTGCGAAAAGACGCATAAATATGAATTTATTACTATTATAAGTAATACAGTCAACACATTTTATGTTCATTCTATACCTGTATGTTAGTGATCGACTCATGAAGTCCCATGTAGATATCCCAGGTGAACACATCTTCAGGTAGAGCTCGGACAATATCTAGTTGTTTGTTTGTTTCATCACGTAAGAATTTAGTGTTCATCTTCTGCCATCTATGTCTCTTCCATTCACCCTGTTGCTCATCAATGACTCTGTAATAAAAATATAAGTTTCAATAGTGCACTACAAAATATCTATAAATCATAACATTCAACAAAAACTTGCCTTTCTCCCCGCTTAGTCCATTTGATGACAAATGCTATACATTGTTGATCAATGCATTTATATGAGTGAAAGAGTTTTCAAAATTAATATTTTGGTAAGAATAACAAGCATTTGTGGTGACTGGTGACTGACAAAAATGCAAATGCATGCTTTTAAGGCTGAGATGGCACAATGAGGACAGTTGTGTCACTTGATTAATTGCTAATCTAGTTTCTACCTAGTCAGATTGCACTATGGTAGGTATTAACTAACATGTTTTGACATATTTCTTATTATTTAGTTCAGCAATATATTATCACTCTTGTGATCATCAGTATAAATAAAAAAAACCATAAATATATTAAGGACATGTGAACTTTGACATTAAATATATAAGCCAGAGAATAAACTCCATTTTTCTGTGAGGATTTATTCAGCTACTAAACATTTCATGTCTGTGGAGAAAGCAATTACTAGTATGCAAAACTCACCTCTTAGTCTCCCATACTTGTTTCAAATTGTTCAATTCATGTCTGCACCTGAAAATGAATAAAAATGTATATAAAACTATGTAACAGGAATTGGAATTCTATCAAAAAGTAAAAACATTTTAGTACATCATCAACATTAATTTAAAATTGTGGATCTATCACTGTTACATTAAAAGCCCATGTCATTCTACAACGGATTATATCTTTATATCATTATAAGTTTTTCACACTATCAAAAGTGTTAAAATTACTCTTTAAAACTATGCTAAATGGACTAGCACAATATAGGATAAAAACTTACGTTGGCAAAACATTGAAGTTAACGACTGAGGCTTCAAGGAGTTCTTGTAACTCAATCAGATCTTGAGCCTCATTCTCTAGAATGGTGAGACGTTTAGAGAAACTGTCAATAGAATCCCAGGCTTCTCGTATGTCACACTCTCTGTTGTAAATATCAGAATTCTCTAACTCCTTGCTGAGAGAGTTCACACGACGACCAAATGCTTCAAGATCCTGAAAAGGTCAGTGAGATGTAAGTCAAAATGCTGAAACCAGATCTTCTCAAGTATAGTAATTAAAAGAAAATTGATGCACTCAAAAAGTGTTCAAAGATATGGTAACTTTTAGAATAAATGAGCAACTTCTTTTACTGGAAAGTACAAAGAATCATTAAGTCAGTTTTTTCCATGCTTTTTATTTCAAAATGATTTGCTACTTATTGTTAGTTCAAGTCTGACTCTTATTGCTGACATTTTCTTAGATAAAGTCATAAATCAAATATGACAAATAAAATAAAGTACATTCATAAGCATATCACAAGAACAAGTAAAAACAATGAAACTGCCATTTATTGATATCCTCAGTAATTCATTGCAATAGCTATTTGTTTGTCTACCTGAGTAATCCTAACAGATTCTTCTTGTATTCTTGGACCTAGTCTCTGTTTGGCGAGTGACACCTTAGTCTTCAGGTTATTCCATCGACTTGGAGCTGCATTGAACAAATGCTGGGTTTTATCAGGCAGTTTCTGTCCATACTTCTTCAACAGTAAAACTGTTCTGTGCATTGCAGCAAACTTTCCATCCATTTCTGACTGTTGAGCTGACACCTAAAATATAAAATATAGTTTAGTATAAATATCTATACACAACAACTTAAACACTAAAAACAGACTACACATTTGTACATAAACAATAATTTAGCACTAAATTTATAAAATAGCAATGCATTGATATTTTAGTAAGTATTGAGGCAAGCAGATTGAAAATACAATGTTTCTTTTCCAGTCAGCAGTTCATTATGTAATTTTTTTCAGCAGTATTGTCTCAAAGTGGGCTCTGTTACTTACCTCATTAAAAAGTCTCATCATTTTCATGAAAGATGCAGTGTCTCTTTCTTCTCCTGTTATACTCTCAATCTCTGGTTCTATACGCTTCAAAAAGTCATCCAACTTTTCCAACATGTGTGTCACCTATATGAGAAAATATGTTTATATACATGATTATAACAATATTTTACAATGGTAAACTGTCTCCTTATCCTTTAACACATTTATAAGCAGTTTTTGAAATAACAATTCAAAAAATCAACAACACAAATTTGGCCCAGCAGACATTAATTGACAAGTTCTGGTAGTTGATAAGATATGATAATTATAACCAGGAGCCAAAAATGATCAAAAAAGATTCCTTTTAGTACATCAGATGATTCTAACCAGTCCACAAGATTACTTTTTTAACTATCATCATTTCATTAATTTTAAAATACTAAAACATTACCTGGTCAGAGAGATACTTGGTGAATGTCCACATCCATTTGGCAGCGTATGTAATCAGCACTTGTTTTATAGGTAGTAAATCAACTCTCAACCATCCAACATTGTGGTAATCTTCTAAACTCTGTATCTCATCTCTAGCAGTCTGAAAGTTATACATAATTTGGTTTCATACTGTGCATAATATATAATTTTATTACCATATTGTTTTGGTTTCATGTGATTTTGAGAGGGCAAAAATGTTCAATCATTTATTCATTTGCTTGTTTTTTATTAGGATGTGTACTGTTTATTAACATCAAACTTACTCAATTCACCCTAAACCAAGACTCCAATGTCACAGAACAATCATAACTTACGCCTTTGAAACACAGCCTTTTTCTTTTAACTACTCTCACATTGCTATTTATCATGTTCACTGTGCTGCAGCATTTTACATAACAGATTTAAGACATTTAGAGATTAGAAACTGACCAACTACAATACTGATTTCATTTCTTACCCTGTATATTTCAATTTCTGCATCAAATTCATCCAGTGATGGTACATTTGATGGCATATTAGCTTGAACATGTTTAGGGGTTAGGAACGTTCTTTCAGCTGTTCCCATTAATCCTGCTGATTGTAAACTACTGGCTGATGAAGCTCTGAAAATGTAACACTCAAGTTGAAGTGCATTTTTAAACAAACATACAGAACAGAGACCCCACTTGCTCTTTTAACTTTAGCTGATATTCTTTATCCCATAGACAATCCCTTTGGCATGCATACCATTTCCATCTCTGAGTTTGTCCTAAACAATGAGCTTAATACAATATTCTTTCTCAAATAATCAATTTTTAAATATAAGCAACTTTTTAATACAAATGTATCTAAATTATACCAATTTTTTTTTTAAGATTAATGCATTTGTGAAGAAAATTCACTGTTCAAATCATCATCATTTATTATACCTTGATGCAGTTCTTGATCTTTCTGTCATTTGCTGTCTGATACTTCCAGCACGAGTTCTATGAGGACTTCTTAGAGGGTTTGGTGTCAAGTTACCTCTCAAGAACTCATCAAAGGTAATATTCACATCTTGCAACCAAAGGAACGCATAATCACTGAAAATCTCAAGAAGTTTCTGAAAAAAATAACAACATCAGTAAAAAAAATTTAAGAATGGAATCACTTAAACTTGAGAGTGAAATGCATGGAAGCATTGCAGAGCAAGTCACAATTTCAAACACTCAAATTTCACCAGTCCGGTTTTAATATCATAACCCTATGTTATTGATTCATGTTTTTTTTCTAATAAATGTGTAAGTCATGCAGATAATATGAATAAGCCTGATGTGAAGTTTAAAAGAGAGTCTCAAATTTACATTTTTTGTACACTTAAAAAGAATACTTTAACCTAACAACAAATATATTGATTACCAAGGGGGGGTCCATAGTTGTGTGGTTATGGTCTCTGATTAGTAATCACTAGCCTCTCACAGCTGTGAGTTTGAATACAAGCTGAGACAAAATTTTACAAGAGAGGAAACTGTCCACATTGCTTAAGGAATGCCTGTGTGTTCTACCCAGGTGTATGCCTAGGGTCTTTCTCCACTGTTAAGGCTGGAAAGTCACAAAATAGCCATGACTGTTGTTGTGACATTAAACCCTAGTTAAAAGAAACTGATTACCTTGCATTCTTCTCCATTTTCATCTACCAGTTTGATGATATCCATCAGCAATTGTTTAACTTCTTCATCTGCTGATATATAATCTTGATATGTTCCCTGAAATAATTATGAAATATAATAAGTAAATTAAGAAATAAAAAATTAATAAATGTAGAACTAATATATTACAAATATTGAGAATAAGAAAAAATCGAGAATATGAGGGAAAGGGTTGATATTGTCTCAGTAGATATGTCGAGTCCTGACAACTCTTGCACTGATTTTCTAAATAATTATTGAAAACAGCGATACTTTCATGACATAAAAATAAATTATAAAAAAAATTGCATTAATCAATCAATTTGATATAATTCAAACTAGAACTATCACTAAAGGTGATGAATACCCCCAGATGCGGCCTTGACACAGTTATTGTTACATTTTACAGAGGGAAATATAATGCATTTTCATTTTTTTAATACCTGCAAATTGTTGCTTAGATATATCCTGACCAGTTTCTAAATATACATTATATAAAAAATAACAAAGGGCCATAACTCATTAAAATTTACTTGGACAAAACCTAATGTGGACATGCACAACTTGGCAAACTACTTATCACTTCTAATAAGTTTCAATGAATTCCTGCATGTAGTTGCTGAGAAATGGTACGGACAAAATTTACCTAATTGTATAAAACAAAGGGCCATAACTCAGTGAAAATTAATCCAAACAAAACCTGGTTATTGCATGCACAACTTGGCTTACTTTTTATAACTTCTGTGAAGTTTCATTGAATTCCTATGAGTAGTTACTGAGATATTGTATATACACTGTATAAAAAACAACAAAGGGCCATAACTCAGTGAAAATTTCACCAACCAAGACAAGCTTAATGCATGCACAACTAGGCTAACTACGTATCACTTCTGAGAAGTTTTATTGAATTCCTGGCAGTAGTCAATGAGAAATAGTCAGGACAAAATTTGCCTATTGTATATATTGTAGAAAAAAACAAAGGGCTATAACTCAGTTAAAATCAATCCAAATGAAAAATGATTTAAGCATGCACAACAAGGCTAACTACTTATTACTTCTATGAAGTTTCGTTAAAATCCTGTGAGTAGTTGCTGAGAAATTGTCTGGACAAAATTTGCCTATTGTATATACTGTATAAAAACAACAAAGGGCTATAACTCAGTGAAAATTAATCCGAACGAATAATGCTTTAAGCATGCACAACTGGGCTTAGTACTGATCACTTCTGTGAAGTTTCATTGAGATCCTGTGAGTAGTTGCTGAGAAATTGTCCGGACAAAATTTGCCTATTGTATATACTGTATAAAAACAACAAAGGGGTATAACTCAGTGATAACTAATCCGAACAAAAATTGCTTTAAGCATGCACAACTAGGCTTACTACTGATCACTTCTGTGGAGTTTCATTGAGATCCTGTGAGTAATTGCTGAGAAATTCTCCGGACAAAATTTGCCTATTGTATATACTGAATAAAAACAACAAAGGGGTATAACTCAGTGAAAATTAATCCGAACGAAAAATGCTTTATGCTAGCACAACTAGGCTTACTACTGATCACTTCTGTGGAGTTTCATCGAGATCCTGTGAGTAATTGCTGAGAAATTCTCCGGACAAAATTTGCCTATTGTATATACTGAATAAAAACAACAAAGGGGTATAACTCAGTGAAAATTAATCCGAACGAAAAATGCTTTATGCTAGCACAACTAGGCTTACTACTGATCACTTCTGTGAAGTTTTATTGAAATCCTGTTAGTAGTTCCTGAGAAATTGTCCGGACAAATTGTGTCTACAGACGCACGGACCGACCGACCGACCGTCAAGCGTGAATCCAATATAGCCCCCATATATTTCATATCTGGGGGTATAATGATATTCTTCATAGCCAAACATCTGGGGCTAGAATATTTCTGTTCTGGCTAGGAAACTTTCTCAAACTGTGTATTCAAGCTAGTGGTAAATTGTTTAGTTTCTTTAGCCCACTAATAGTTTGGACTGAAATGAATGTCAATGCCTGTATGCAAGGAATACCTTTGGTCCAAGCATCTTGACAAGTCGTCCTCTGGCCAAGAATCCATCTAGCCACTGTTGAACCAGTTCCTGTACACTTATTACTGATGTGTTCTGGTCAAGTGGAGGCCTGAATGCAACACGGTTGTCAATTAATTCCAGACGAATGGTCAGAATTGGAATGATGGAATCATCATCCTAAAAGAAAAAATATCAATTTTTCCATGAAAGAATAATAACTGAATAATAACAAATATCTAGCAAGTGTGGCTGAACCTATGCAAGAGAAAAATTGATTTATCCAAAGATACTGTTTGTTTTAAAACAATCTTAAGAAAATTATCAACAGTATTTTAATCATGTAAGGTAGGCAGTTTACCAAACAAATGCCCCTGGCCAAAGTATCCCCCCTATAATTTTGGCTATAATGGTTATTAAAATGGCTGATTATATAACTAAAATTACTTCCTGTAATGTAAAATCATGAACTTGATATAATTATCACACACTTATGAGGGACAAAAAAAGAATATCATATATACCTCAGCCATATTGGCTTGTACCAGATTATTGATCATAGTTTTCAAGCTTGTCAATGTTGCCTGTTTTAGACCATCCAATACAATAGCATCAATATAATCTATAAAATCTTGCCATGCTGGTGATGCCTGGGATATTTGTACAGCCTGAAATATATCATACATGATAATACAACAAAAATTATCCTATAAGAGTAATCATACATAACATTAACAGAACCAACTTTTTCCCTGTTTCAATTACAGCTCTCACATCTAATATATTTGTTGTCTACTATTTTGGATTACAAGGGGTCCCTATGGTCTAAAGGGACTAAAACATATGTCAAAACTTGAAGTTGACAAATGACCCTAGCAGTTGGTGTGATGTTAAGACCCAGTGAGAAGAAAAATTTGGATAACAAACAACCATTTGTTTCACAGATGTAAATTGAAAACACAATCTTTGGATCAAGAACCTGTCATGTTAACCCAGAGCTCAAAGCCCAATTCCAATTCTTTGATAAATCTTATTTAAGAATTTATCATTAAGTAAACAATCATTATTATTCTGCATAATTTATTATATTGAAATTAATAGTAAAAATAATAATATGCCCAGTATTTTGCTGAATTGATTAATATAAAGACATTATTTCAAGCAGTATGAGAAGTCTTAACAATACCTTACCTCAAAAGAGTTTTGTACAAGGTAGTGAATCTTGTTTCCTGATGGCACAACTATATTTTCATGATCCTCTGTTAGTCTCCTAGAAATAAGAACATCTTGTTTATCATATGCTACATTTACATAAGAATTTATGCAAAACCAAGAACTATATAGAACATAGGTAAAATTAAAATTTTGTTCTAGATATTGAAGAATTAACATCAAACTAGGGAAAGAATAATTGAAGCATGAAAATTTTGATGTGTAAATACTGCATCCACATATATGGAAAGGCAATGTTCTATAACTCTAACAAATGTAGTTCTAGTACAACATTAGTCCCTTACGCTTGCATTCCGAGAAGTTCCTCCATTGAGTATGATAACAATGGATCCCTCCCAGAGAATACATCAAGTGTTCCTTTAGACCATGATATAGTAATCTCTGCAATCTCATGAGAGTTGGTCTGCACAACATCAAGGTTCTGATGAACATCTATGCATACAAGAGCCATAGCTTGTTCTATAAAGTCAGCTGACTCCTTCATCTTCCATGTATACTCTTGTAATCCTTGTTCAAACAGCTGAAAATTTAATACAATATGTATAGGAGATAACATTCTGTGATGTACAAACAATAAGATCAAGTCAAACAGAAGTTAAGGTTTAGACGAAATCTAAATCTTTATCTTACATCATAAAAATTAAATAAACTCATTAATAGGTTTGTTACTGTACAGATTAGTAAAAATTTGCAGAGATAACTTGTTCAGTATAAATATATAAAGAATATACTACAGGTATGATCTTGCTAAACAAATATAATTTCATGTCTATTTACAAACCTATTTCAACTTCTTCCCACTTACAACAATCTATTCATGTATTGTTTTATTTTGATATACAATAACAGAATTTAAATCTTAAGAGCAAAATAGTTTTGAATTTGGAAAACCAGAATGGCAGCTCAAACTCATGTCCAGATTCCATTCACCAGTCATGTTTATAAGCATTGAATTCAGAACAGATATAACGAAAATATTAACTTCATGACTCCATTATGATTTGACTGAAACTTACAATGTCAATCTTTGACAGTTTCCTCTCAAACAGCGGTTTCTCAAACTGGGTCATTGTCCTCATAATGGTATTATATTTAGACACAATAGTCTCGAGCCTAGTGGCTGTAACACGTAATTCAAATGGATTGCTGTGCCTCAATAATTCTTTGGCAGCTTCAGGAAGTTTGATGTTAAATGGTTCCTGGTTTAGATAATGTGTTTCCTTCAGCAAAAGAAGTAATTGTGGGTCCAGATTGACATGGACAACTTGTGGACGAACTTCAATGTCTTCATCAAATTCTTCAGCAATCTGAAAATGTGAAAAAGTAAAAATAATACGCACCACATTCACTTTTAACAATCAGTCAGAGAGTACAGCACATGAGTCACATAAAAGAAAGAACTTCTGGCATGCCAATGGACATCCATTTGTAGCAACAAGGTAATATCTTTTAACTCCTAACTTAAAACTATGACATTGATGCGTTCATGAAGACAATAATTGTCCGAATACCTTTTACATTCATTGCATTAAATCTGTCATCTTAACTCAATACTTTAAGATAGGACCGAGGATTATATTGCATAGAAATACACTGAAAACTACTCTAATGACAAACTAAATGTATCAAAAATTATAATCTTTAAAGAAAATGTAATTACCAAAAGTGGTTGCTTTAATCTCATTGTAAGCTCAGCTTCAATATTTTTCTGCCATTCTTTTGTAATACTGAACTCATAGCTGGAAAAACATAACAATTTAAATAAATACTCAGATACATCAGAACAAATTGAGCTGTCAAACTAAAGAAAGGAATTTCTCACAGATAGTTAATTAGTGTGAGATCACATAATTCAGTTGAGCATATACTATCATTATTTCTAATTATAACACAGCATGCTTCTGAAGTACTAATCCCTGTGTACAGTAAAAAAATACAGACCACTGAATATAACTAAAAGATGTTGAAAAATGGCGCAAACCAAAATAAATAAAACAAGTAAAGCAAAAGCATAACCAGCACAAGAAGTGATATGAAGGTAGTCAGTAAAATAAAAAAATATTAACTCACTCCTCCAATTCCCTGTAAACTTCATTGTAGTTTTCTTTCATTGACCAACCAGTATCACCTTCAAGTGAATGTGGACTTACTCTCTTCATTTTCTCCATAGGTCTCTATAAAGAAAACAAAAGCAAGATATTTCAATGAACCATACAATGCAGTATTAGGCATACAGACTAAATCAGCAGGAACAAAATAATGTCAAAACAGTATCACAAAGGAAGTCTAGCAACTACAAGCACCGTAGCCTTGTATATGTGAATCAGTGGTAAATTCATGAAATAAGTACATTGATCTAAGAAATTGCCCTTTTTGACACAGATTCTAGTTTAATTTGTTTGACATCCACTTTAAAGTTGAAAAGAGATATTGCTTCACATACTTTTTTCTTATCACATTCTTGCAAATATTCTAAAAAATATATCAGACATGTGTCCATATTCAAACAAAGAAAAAACCAAAACAAAAGAAACAAAAGCAAAGTAAACAAGAAACAAAAGAAGCCAAAAGAAATAAACAAGGTTAAGACATTAAAGTTATTTATGTATTCCTCTCACCCTTATTCTCTCTTTTAGAGCATGTACCCAGTTCAGCTTTGACACTATTGGTGGCATGTTTGCATGCTGAGGAGGATCAAGATGACCTTCAGCATACATCTGTCGTACATCATTCAATTCTGCATTAAATGCTAATACTAGAGCCCTGTCTTTATCCTCTAAATGAGCCTGCAATAAAACATTCGGTAGTAATAAACACACCCAGACAATCTATACCTGTCAATAGGCACAGCAATAAATTTTATTAAACAAAATAGGATAAGGAATTAATGATGAAAATATGTTGTTTTTCTAATACAAGACCACCATAGAACACTATCTAAATGTAAGACTTGATGTAAGGAAATCTATTCAGGAATACAAGTAATAACCAGATTCAAGTAATTGTATGAATATTCTTTTATAATTATCAGGTATGCATAATCCCTATATTTTAGACATTATTAGTGAGACAGACTTGAGAAAATGCGATTAATGAATCATTTACTAGGTACAATTATATCATCTAGGAAATGCCACAATGCTCAATAGAAATCACAATTATAAGTACATGTATATCACACTTGACAATATGTAACAATATTTCATAGATAAATATGAAAAATATTAATGTTGATAAATCATAGAATTTGCTAAAATAGCTGGCATTCATTGCTTTCAGTGGATAACATGTTTGATAAATTCAATAATTCATAACTACTCATTTAATATCCTGTCTTGAAACAACAATATTATCTTCACAACTACTTCACAAAACAGGGGCTTTACCTGCACAAGTTCCCTACCACTCACACCTTCAAACACTTCTAACAATCTAAGCTGTGCTTCCACTGTGGGACATTGATTGTAGGATAATCTCAGAATTTCTGCCAATCTCTTCTCAAGGGACTGAAATAGTTTTTAGTTTAAATTGATACATTATTTCAGAACTGGAAAAGACAAGTTACACAGGGATGAAAAGTGAGTATATTATATTTTAGGTAGGTTCCTGAACTTATCAAATTGAATAATCCCACCAGTCAAATTATAAACATGATTCTAAGTTTTAACAGTTAACCCATTGGTTGGTGAATGAGTAACATGAGGCTGTAGAACCATAAGTGATGTTGAGTTTTTTTACTCAGTGTTATAATTATATCTATGACTTTATCCATTGGGATGTAGACATATACATTATAAAAATGCACATTTGACAGTTTGAATACATTCAAATATGTTATTCTTTTCTAACATAGCAATTTAACAAAGTATTGAATATGGCCAACAGAAAAAATGTGTAGTGGCTAACTTGACTTTTTTTCATAAATAAACAAAATGTACTTCTATATTTACCTTCACAATAGTCCTAAACTTAAAGAATGCTCTCTCAAAATTTTGAGATCCATCTATACTGAGAACATTCTCCACCACAGCAAAGAATTCAGACATAGCTTGCGTGTATTTCTCATGGATCTCCTTGACAAGGGCATCAAGACTCATGTTGCCAGCACCTCCGATCTCAGCAGCACCAGCCAGTAATCGGAAGTGACGTGTGGTCTCTACTAACTCCAGCACATCGTTGCATCTGTCAAATATCATATTGAAATACCTTTAGTAAAGTTGAACATCACATTAGTCCCCAGAGCTTAATCCAATACTAGTTTTACATTAGTAAAAGTCAACACAAGTTAAATAAACATGCTTCAGATGGAAACAATAAAAAAAAATCAAAGAGCAGCTACTAGTGCACTTGTCTATAACTATGGTTTGTAAGTTGTACTTCATTGAAAATTTACATGTAGATTTTTGCTTCCACAATAACAGCAGACCTAATAGGGTTTTTATGCACTAAGATCATTGTATATTTAATTTAGTCTACAACAACCCTTAAATTCACTAAAGAGGAGATGACAAAATGACTCACATAAAATAGGGACCAAAGTAAAAATATGGGACCAAAGTAAAAATTTAAGACAAAATATATGATCAGTACCTTTCCATGAAAGCATTCAGTAAATCAAAACATGGTGCATTTCTTGGTGGCCAGGGACTATCAGTCCATAACTCATCTTCATTAACAGAACCATCATTAGAGTTACCCTCTCCATGACGTAAACCATATCTTGGTGTAAATGAATGAGGTCCATACATCTTTGTGAGAAATATTGTACCTGCTTGGGGTCTTGATGCTCTGAAAAAAAACATAAGAAAATTATCATTCATTGTTGATAATACATAGTTTGAATATAATAGTTTATAGCAACTATGTACATCAAGTTTGATTCTAAAATTTTAGTCATGCAGTATAAGACACATTTACATCAGTTTAAGACTGAGACTGTATACATTTTATTAATTAAAGTTTGTTAGCACAGTATCCTAAGCAGTATTTTATTGTTTTTATGTATTACATGATAGAGTACTGTAGACGAAGCGTCTAAGACTAATTTTTAATTTCTGATGAAGGTCTAATTGGTTGGATCTGCATAACAACAAGTATGAAGAAAAACTTACAATCTTTCAGCATTCTCAGCAATATTTTTAGCATTTTGGTCATCAGCCTTATCCTTGAAGTCAAGATATGTTCCTCTAAATCCAGCACACACTCTCAATGCTTCTTTTAACTTAGAGTAAGACTACAATAAACAGTAAAGAAACTGAATATGGTGAAATTGATGGCAATGTTTGTACTTTATAACAAAACACTTGGTATTTTAAAAATCTTATAGGAAAATGAGTAGGGGGAACATACATGTATATCTTCCTGAAGATGATGACATTGCTGTAAGATTGTTGAAGATTCTTTAACTGATAAACTTGACAGTGCAGATTATATCATGCTGCTCAGATTAAGCTTTTACCAATAAAAAAAATCCTTCTTCGTTCATTTTTTTACCAGTCATGACAGTTGGAACAATGTCTTTTGCATATGCTGGCTACTCCTTTTTTGACAACTTAGTTTTTTATATCTGTGGAGAGCCTGAAAATCTTTTGGTTGACATTATTCATTGCTCTGACATGTACATTCATATACCATTGTAAAGTCAGTGTTAAAACAAGCAAACTTTACCTCCAAAGGTTCTCTGAGAATGTCTTCTCCGACAAGAGCTATAGCCCTGTGTACCACCTCATTAGAAAGGAGACGTAAAACATTGTGGAACTTATCCATCTGATGATAATACCTAAAATATTAGGGGACAATATTGAAATACATTGAGCATCACTGAAAATATACTGACATCAAATAATTCATCAAAGAAGGAAATACACTGAGCCTAAAGTTATTTCTTAACTTCCACCTTGCATTTTACAGCACTAGAAGAAAATCAATGAACACACTTTGTTGATTATCATGTGAACTTTTAATCCAATCAAACCAGCATTGTCATTGATTACTTGATTTCTTTAAATATGTAGACTGACTAGTACACTAATATATAAAACATTAGAATCAATTTGCTTATTCCGATTCTTCCAAGAATCAAGTTTTATAAGGTGGACATTTAGAAATTTGACTCGGTGTTTCATTTAATCCAAGCTGGAAGTGTACAATAACAGTAATATATACACTTACGTTGAGTTTGACCACACCAGGAACAAGACTTGCATCAGTGGTTTGAAAAGTCTCAACATCTCTAATGGTTCCACAGCCTCATGTAACTCATTCAGCAACCAACGCATTGTGCTGAGAAAACTCAGAATTCTGTTTGTCTCACGTACAGCCTGAAAATGGGGTCATAAAGGGTGTAATATCAATATTGATGGCTGCAACTTAAATTCTAAATTATAACAGCGAGACCTCAAAAAAATGTCTAATGTATGGAGTGAATGAATGAATTGCATTTATAATTTATATTCATGTTGACACATTATTTACCTTATTGACATCTTTCTTCACATGATTGAAAGAATGAGCATATTGACTTTGTGCTTGCTCAAGATTATTGAGAATATCTTTTGCAACAGCTGACTCCAGTTGTCTCAAGATGGAGTGTAATCTACCAAGCTGTCTCTCCCACATCTTGATCTCATCCAGTGGTCCAGGCTCGGGGCCAAAGTGTTGAAACAAGTCTTGTATTGGATCATGCCGTAATACACCCTGAAACCACATCAAAAGATCAAATTTCAATCACATAATTATTATATTGTGTTGACATACAGAAAAGATACCGGTAGTTATATGGTAACTTATTATTCTGTAATAGCTAAAAGATTTTATTTTAATAAATGGATTTTACCATTAGATTTTAGATATCTTTGAAAATGCGTTCGAGATAAGATTTCTTTTTAACTTGGTTGTGATCCGAATCACGGAGAAGTTTGATTGTTCGAAATCTTAACATCTATTCAAAGTACCTTAATTTGTTTAATCCATCCAAGTACAGTAGTTTCCAGTACATGAAGCACAGCACCTCGTCTGTTGGGAGCTGCAGCAGCTTCGGCTAACACTTCTATAGATGGTAAACTCAGAATGATTCTACCCTGAAATTATAAGCATACATACATAAATTTCTGCTGTTGCTATTGCCTGAACTGTCTACTTATAAATTTGAAGTGTCATTCAAATACAATCTTATCAGATAAAAAAAAAACTTCTGGGCCAATGAAATAATTAAACAATTAATAAATGTTCTTTTTACAGAACTTTTAGGATCTTAACAAATAACATGTAAACCTTATTGGAGAAATCTATGAAACTATGTAATTATTATATTACTGAGGTATTACCTCCACATGTCCTTGAGTGATCTCAACAGCTGACATCAATCTATGAAGGACATCCATTACTTTATCACCCCCAGTGGTACTCATAACTGACTGATTTGTGCACATGAGAGGCAAATACACTTCACGGACTATCAGTTCTAAATGCTCCAGTGGTATATTTGTACAATCAATGTAGAAAACTTCATCACCTGATAAATAAAGGATTAAATTTTATAATAAATAAATTATCAATCACAGCAAGAAAATATTATGAAACTCAAATGTTTCAATCTTTCAATATATGTTGATATTAATGAGATCAACACAAGCTGATCATTCCATTTGTCTCCATGTACTTTAACAATCAATTGGCAGAGCAGAAACTTTAAATATCTCTTATCTATAGAGCATGACAATACTGATACTTACACATTTTCAGTTACATTTAAACTGATTCAAGATTATTTCCAACTAAACATTAATTAATGATGAAATTTAAATGTAAAGTACTAATACGCAAGAAGAGGAAAAGTAAGATCTCTGGTAGCAAGAATTATGACTGATCTGAAACACATACTAATATTATCCTTTGTGATTTTTGTTCCAGTGTTGGACTTGAGGAAAAATATTGACTTATATTTGAGATCATGTGGTGGCTGTAGAGCAGCAATAATTTGTCTTGGAGGCTTGATGTACACAAACAACTTGCGTACGTCTTCATTGTTGATGAACTCATAAAAGGCCAGACTGAAATGAAGATTAAGAAGTATATGGAAACATTCACATAAAAAATATTAATATGAGCAAAAAACTTGAACAAGACACCAATAAAACATCAATTTACATGCTAATTGTCTTATTGATTAAATTTTTTAACTGAATGAAGATATTGAGTTTTATATAATACATCTGTTTCAGATATCGTAGTAACAAATATACAATAGTTTTATATATTCAAAAAAATGTTTCAGCAAGTATAAAATACCTCATTGAAATGTTAGGTTACCGAAAGAACATAATATTATATACTTATAGCTTAACATGATTAGAAATAAATGTTGTATATTAAATAACAGTCTTACCGATTTTCATCATTCATGAACATGTTCTTCAGTTCCTCATTTCTTGGCCTCAGTGAGGAACTGATCCTTGATTCTAACCATTTCAGTCTTTCATCCATTTTGACACTACTATTAATGTCTACTGTATTATCTAAAACTGAATACATGATAAATAATAATTAAACAATTAGACTAACTAAGCCAATGCTTCATCCTAGCTCTAGGATTCAAAGGCTAGTCACACATGGCACCAAAATTAATGTAATAGGAGGAGGAAAATAATGTACCCAATACTTGGCTTGAACCAGTGACCTCCTGCTTGCAAGTCATCTGACTTGCAAGCAGGAGCTCGCTGGCTCTACCAACTGAGTAGCCCTACAAATTCAGCTTTTCATTTGTCCTATTTTGTGAATGAATTCAGAAGGGCCATGACCTCTCAGTTTTATAAAGAATTTAAGATCTGCATATTTCCGTGGGGAAATTCAAATTACATAAAAATTCTTCAATAACTGGTATAACTTACTTAAATCGTCAGCAATAACAATAATCTCTGTGAATGACCTTTGAAAATTTGTGTTAAATGTCAAATTTTAAATATTATAAACTTAAAATTTTACGTTGTGAGTAATATATTATAAATTTAACCGATACAAAGATACAATGGGTAGCTATAGGGTTAAAGAAAGTTGATTTATGTTTAACTAGCCAACTTTTTGTTGACATGCCAGCTACTTTTAAACTTGTACTTTTCGAGAATAGGGCATTTTTACCATGACACCAGCAGTTGTTCGCCATTTTCCGGTTTCTTTTCCAGTTTGGAAATAGGGGGAGAAATAAAACATTAAATGCACATTTAAAAAAAGGCATGTTGGAATGATTTATGCTCAAATGAGTATAGAAACGTGTTTTCTACCTACCGAACAGTTCACTTTGGTCACAGATATTGTAGTTATTGCATGTGCACATGGAATGGGTTTTAAGTGGCGATTTTTCGCACACAAATATGCAGATCTTTGTTGGACTGTGTTGGTCGGGGCTAAGTTGAAAAAGTGTCACGCTATCACAAAGTCTAATTAGTTGAACTAACAACCTTGCATTATAGAATCGGGCTGGTGAATATCCCAGTCAACTTATGAATATCCCAGTCAACTTATAAATACAATATACCACACAGCTAAATATCAACCTAAATGGACATTCTATTATTTAAATAGCACTTCAACACCTAACAATGTTCGCAAATTAACACAATTCTAGAATCATAGATTTTGATTTCTTGGCCGAAGATCGATCAGGATGACAAACGGTTTAAAATATTTTCGACTTATCAGTATACTTGAAGTAAATCAATGCTATTTCTAGATGACAAATTCAAGAATGGAGTTGAATCAGTTATCAGAATATGGTCGATAAATAATGAAAAGTTTACCTATAATTCTATTATTTTCATTCCATATCAACTTTGGACGCTAACAGCAGACATGTTGTTTAACTTTGGCTGCCAGGCGATGGATTGGTTCCCTGCGCATGTTCCACTGGGTAGAAAGTGGGTGAATATTTGGTTTATAAAAACTGACAGTCATACGATTAACAACAAAAATGTAGCAATTATGTTGTTGGAATTTATCTTCGATAAATGATATGACGAACCATTAATATCTGTAAAATATAGCAATCTAAACACAAGGATGAGCAAGGTACCAAGCACCTTAATTCGGTTTGGTTAAAATACAAACATCCGGTATAAAAGCCAACCTCAACACAGAGTCGTCGTTCCTTATCCCTCACATACATTTCTATAAGCGAACGTTTAAGCAACACGATATTGGGTACAATAAAAACACATTTTCGCTGAATATCACCAATTAATTTACATCGGCATATTAGTCTGATTATGATCTAAGTTGTATCAGGGACACTATATGTTATAATATAGCATAGTGTCCCTGGTTGTACATGTATATTGTTGACATGGTATTATAGTCACATGTGTTCAGGAATATATTGGCCCCTTCTGTGATATAATCCATTAAATATTACTTCCATATATATGGATCCAGAAAATGAGACGACATTGTTACATATAGTATTGCATAGCAACTCTTTGTCTGGTTACTTGTGTTGATTTTATTCAAAGCATGTTTTATACGGAAATTAACACGTACGGAGTCTATGAAATACCAATTAATTATTGACTATATTTTTAACATTAATTATGTTAAACAATATATTTTAGAATCTGATTGAACGTGAAAGCTTGGTCCAAGTGATTTTACGAAAGTTATCGCACTTTAATAGAACCGAAACATTTGAATATCATCATAATATAAGTAGCAATGCAATCATGCTAACAGTAAACTAAAAACATGATGTTTAGTGAATGATGCTGTTTAACATCTTACAACGTATATACTGCATATAGTGATCCTGACACTTATAACTTAAAGTTTTCTATCTTTTATTGATTCTTTTTATCCATACACCGTGTATCCGGATAATACGAACGCCTTTGGATAAAAATGAACACAACAACAACATTGGCGGACATATTCACATGTCTATATTGTCTTCGAATCTTGGCTTTTCTAGCAAGCGCAAAAAATGTCTCGATATCATCTGTAGTGTACAATTAGTTGGACTAGTTAATTGTCAGAATATGAATATTGAATAATTATCACATTAAAAATTACAAATCCTGACAGTAGCCGTATGATAACAAATTACATTTTAGAAATATTCATGCTACCATTATTTTTCACCGTTTTATTAAATTTATTAAATAAAACATAATTATCGCATTGTAAGAAAGACACCATAAACAGCGTTTATGTTTGTGTATTGCGCCAAGTGTAGGCTGCAACATTTGTGCTCTCTTATTTTTGGATTAAAATCAACAGAATTACTGCTGTGATTGCTGTGGAATTTGCTGTGAATGTTTATGGAAGTTTTCTTTTTGTAAACATGTACTTTTTTCGTTGAAATTGTTTGTAGATTTTGTGAAATTTTGAGTATTGTGTAAATATTTTACTTTTTAGTACAATTTTTACCTGAAAATATTAATATGTATTTGCCTCAGGCAAAAATGGTCCATTATATACCAGGGATTATACAATACAATAGGGGTTACCTGTATGGAATAGGGAAATTATCACCTATAAAACCTGATCCCCATACATTGACAATATTAAAACAGTTAGAAATACTGAAGTTTAGGGGTACAAGAGGGGGTCGGTATAAACGCACATGGGACCTGAACGATGGTGTAAATTTACAAAACATTCAAACACTTCCCCAAGAAATATCTACTATAGTGCCAAATTTATCTTCTAGAACCAATCCTAAAAATGAAAATAATTCCCAACCTCCTACATGATCTGAAGAGGATCAAATGTGAATCGTTCACTGTTTGCAAAGGCAAAACTTATATAAAAGTGTGTTGTTTAAATCCAAGGTCAGTCAAAAACAAAAGTCTTGCCATTTCAGATTACATATCATCTAATGACTATGATATTGTTGCTGTAACTGAAACATGGCTTGGGGGACCCTCCGACAAATCTTGCATTGCTGAACTTGTTCCCAATGGTTACAAAATCAAGCATGTCCCTCGCTATGGACGTGGAGGGGGAGTTGCAGTTGTATATAAAACTGCTTCTAACTTCCACCAATGATAAAGTTTTCACCACTTTTGAACACATGGAATGCATTGTAGCCATCAGGAACTATTCTCTGCGTCTGGCTGTTGTGTATAGACCACCACCAACCACTAAAAACGGTATAAAACTAGTTCTTTCCTGGTTAATGAGTGGCAGTCGTTTCTGGCCAAACTTGTAACAGCAGAAAGTAACATCATAGTTGTTGGGGATCTGAACATCCACCTTAACAATCTTTTGAACTCAGACTCTGTAAAATTTACTAGTATACTTGAATCTTGCGGCATGCGGCAACACGTTACTGGGGCAACTCACGTGGCTGGCCACACACTGGATGTGGTAATTACAAGAGACACCAACACGTCTGTCACACATGTAGAAATATCCGATCCTGGCCTACCTGACAACAGTTGAAAGACGTCACGTGATCATTTTGCAGTAGTGTTTAATGCACGTGCTGCTAAACCTGCACCTGTCAGAAGAACTGTGAATTTAAGAAAGTTAAAATCGATTGACATCAATAAATTCAAAAAAGACATTGAATCCTCAGATATTTTGAAAAGTGGACTGCACACATTAGACGTGGATGAACTTGTTGAGGTGTATACCCATGGACTTTCATTACTTATTGACAAGCATGCTCCCCTCAAATCCAAAACCATAGTTTTAAGACCATCCTGTCATTGGTACACTGAAGATCTACATGACGCCAAACATCTGAGACGAAAATTGGAGCGAAAATGGCGAATGACTAAATTGACAATAGATCATGAAATATATAGGAATCAATGTTCGGCAGTCAACAAATTGTTAAAACAATCCAAAGTAAGCTATTATACGGAGAAGGTAGAGTCCTGTGGTCGTGATCAGAAAGGGTTATTCAAGATAACTAAACATCTGATGGGTTAAGAAAAGGAAGTTGTGCTACCATTTGGTAAACCTGCTAAGATGCTTGCACAGGATTTCAGTGACTTCTTCATCAACACAATTGAAGGAATACGTACTGAAATAGCCTCCAGTACTCTAACCAACATGACGACTGTGCTGAATTCGAAACACCCTTCAGAGAAGAGCAACTAACAGAATTTTCTCCAACATCTGAGGATGAAATCCGGAAACTAATAAAATCATGTGAACTTGATCCAATACCAACATGGCTGTTGAAGGATTGCTTAAATGAACTATTACCAATATTAACAAGAATATTCAATGCATCACTCAAAAGTGCTTATGTACCCACTGCTTTTAAAAGCTCCAGAATAAGACCACTAATAAATAAGTCAGGCCTTGATAAAAATGTACTGAAAAATTACAGACCTGTGTCAAACTTACCTTTTATTTCCAAAGTTCTTGAGAAGGTAGTCGATGCTCAACTAGAAGAGCATTTAACACTGCATAATCTCCACGAAGAACGTCAGTCCGCATACAGAAAATTCCACTCTACTGAAACTGCTCTACTTCGTGTGCAAAATGATATCCTTTGTTCTCTAGATCAGAATAAAGCTACGGTCCTGGTAATGCTTGATTTATCAGCAGCATTTGACACAATTGATCACACCACTCTCCTACGCAGACTTGGAAATCATTTCGGTATAACGGGCAAGCCATTAGAGTGGATGAAATCCTATCTGTGTGACCGCTACCAGACTGTGTGTATAGATGGTGAACTTTCAAAACCAGTACTGATGACCTATAGTGTGCATCAGGGTTCTGTGCTTGGTCCGAAGAACTACATCATGTACAGAAAACCAGTGGGTGCAATCTGCAGAAAGCACCAACTGCAACATCATTTCTACGCTGATGACTCATAATTGTATATGGCATTCAAACCAAAAGATTGCGTCTCGCGTGATGAAACACTACAACGAATTGAAGCTTGTCTGAAGGATATCTTACACTGGATGAAAGCAAATTTGCTGAAATTAAATACTGACAAAACAGAGGTAATCCTGTTTGTACCGAAGCGGAATGCCAGTACTGCTGAGAATCTAACTGTGAAAGTTGGCGACGCTGTGATCAGATCATCATCGATGGTGAGAAACCTCGGTGCCATGCCGGATTCACATTTGGACATGGATAAACATGTTAACTCTGTTTCAAGGTCGTGTTTCATGCAGATCAGACAAATAGGTCAAATCAGACAATATTTGACTGTTGATGCAACAAAATCCCTTATCAATTCGTTAGTAACATCAAGACTGGATTACTGCAATTCGTTACTGCGCGGTTCCCCAAAAATCATTCTGAACTACAAAATATTCAAAATACAGCCGTCCGCCTCATCACACGGACACGACGTTACAATCACATCACCCCTGTGCTGAAGGATCTTCACTGGCTACCCGTACAATACAGAGTGGAGTACAAGGTGTTGACTCATGTTTTCAAAGCACTAAATGGAAAGTCCCCTGGCTACATCGGAAGTATGTTGGAAGTATATACTCCACAAAGACAGCTTAGGTCTCAATATGACTCTGTTCTTCTATATGTGTGTTTCACGGCCGCGGCACCTAAGCTCTGGAATGCACTGCCAACAGCACTCAAAGACAGTAAAACACTACCGTCATTCAAGAAAGCGCTGAAAACGCACTATTTTACAAAAGCTTACTCAGGCTATTAGGTTGTACTTCTTAGATAGTATTTAATTCCTTTGAAGTATGGGGGTC
Organism: Lutraria lutraria; assembly: GCA_964023205.1. Taxonomy (NCBI): domain Eukaryota; kingdom Metazoa; phylum Mollusca; class Bivalvia; order Venerida; family Mactridae; genus Lutraria; species Lutraria lutraria. Next base: position 32,294,113 of record OZ026843.1, read on the forward strand.
TCTTTAAAGGTAGTATCTTTATACCTTTGGAGACGGTTTCTCGTAGCAGTGGCATCTTGACGCTGTTCTTGAAATACTAATTTACGTGTACCTTTAGTAAACATTCAGTGAAGTTGCGTAGTGAACAGTGAACACCGGCTGGTGGAGTAATGCGCGTGTGGACTGGCCAAACAGCTTACGAAGTCAACCGGACTTGAATCATTTTAGAATTATTGTGTACCTTACTTGGCTGCATAAATTAATGGTGGATTTGTTAACTTATAAATTTGTCCATAGTTGTATATATTTTACCCATATCATTTTTGACTAACATGTTTGTATTCATTACATATTGTTTTAACCATGTCGTAATCGAGATTTTACAGCACTTTTGAACGTGTAATTACATTAAAAAGGGGCTATATAAATATGGTATAATAAATAAATAAATATAAAAGATACTTTTTTAGAATCGGGTCATTATTTGAATTAACTCTACCTTTCTTTGTCAATCTTGTTGAAATATACTTTAATGATCTTTATGATGATAACACTAACAAGAAATTAATAAGTGACTAAAATAGCGTGAAAGGTACTAGTAATAAACGTATTTTCCCCATTTGTGCGTTCTTCTTTATCCACGTGTTTTCAGGATGGCGTTCACATCATCCAAACCAAATTGTACATGACATTGTTCTCTTGTTAAATTGCGAAATTAGTTTTCAAATAAAATCAAAATCATTTATACTCTATTGCTCTGCATATATTTACGCGTTGTTTGGTGTGTCAAATTGTCAATACAAACTAATTCAAAATGAGGTTTATAGACGTACAAAAGACCACCATTTTAAAAAATGACAACTTAAAATGCCTATCTAATCAATACCGGATGTTTACTTATAAATAATTTTAGTACCCCATGTAAATAGTTAAAACTATTAGAAATGTATGAAGTACCTTCGCCCCTGTACCCAATGGTGTTCGTATTATCCGGATACACGGTGTGAATTAATATACTTATTGGGTATTTAAGTTCATCCAAGTGTTCATTTGCACGTGCGATCCATGCTTTATAGGTGTATAATGGGGTGGATAGATTGTGTAAAGTTCATTTGTGGTTTAGTACATGTCGTTTTACAACTACGTTTTAAGGCGACCAACGTTGATAACGAGCCACGTGTTCAAGACAGAAGTGGCACGGAAAATATGACTCAAGACACCTTCGCTTTACTCAGGAACTAAATATTTCGATCATTATTTCGATTCATTTAATGGTAGATCTATACGAGAAGAAATTCATTGTGTATCCTGGCAATAGACACAGACACTTGGGGTTAGGAGCTATACTATATATTGTTGACGTTGAAAAATATAGTTTTTCAAAACGGCTTATTTTAGGTTTTATTAATATATATGTTAAGTTTATGTGTTGGGATTGACAAATATACAATTAGTTTTGTTTTTAGAGCTCCTAACCCCAAGTGTCTGTGTGGCCTTACATTTCTACATGACAATGCTCGCCCACATACCGCCAGATTTACCAGAAACTTTCTCATGGCCAATAATATTGACATTCTGCCATGGCCGACTGAACCCAATTGAACACATGTGGTGAGATGTATTGGGGGTGCAAATCAACAGAGTTTTGGAATACCATCAAACCATACTTATCTAGAAAAACATGTAATTCTCAGTCCAACGTCATCTTGATGGAAAATGATAAAATACTCTCAAAGAAAACTGATGTAGTAGATATTTTTAACAATTTTTATGTAAATGTAGCGGATGGAATGAGTAAGGACTACTGCTTTAACCCAAAAGATCACCCTAGTTTAGATAAAATGCAAGAAAGAAATTTTGGATATGATACTTTTTCATTTAAACGCACTAATTGTGAAACTGCCTAAAAAATAATAGATAAATTCAATGTGAGAAAAGCTACAGGTGCAGACAAAATCTCAGCAAAGTTGATAAAACTTAGTAAATCTGCTATAGTTGGCCCTTTAACAGAATTGATTAACATGTCCATCTCCACAAGTCAATTCCCGAAGAGACTGAAACAAGCTCAAGTAATTCTTTACACAAAAAGAATGATCCAATGCTTAAATCTAACTACATACCTGTCAGTATTCTCCCAATGTCATCCAAAATTTTTGAAAAGGTAATAATTATTATCACTTCAACTGTCAGAATACTTTAAAACCATTTTTGACAATTTCCTATGTGCCTTTAGGATAGGTCATGGCTGCCAAACATCGCTTTTGAAACTGCTTGAGGACTGGAAGCTGACTCTCGAAAGGAATGAATTTACACTTAAGCTTTTGATTGCTTACCACATGATATTTTGCTATGTAAACTATCTTCATATGGACTATCAGAAACCTCCGTTAACCTTTTGAGAGCATATTTAAGTAATAGATCACAACAAATAAAACTTGGCAATGCTCTAAGCTCTTGGGCTAGTATTAAGAAAGGCATACCCAAAGGCTCTATTTTAGGTCCTTTAATCTTTAATGTATTTATAAATGATATATTCTACTTAATAAAAAAGGCACCTTGTACAACTATGCTGATGATAATACGTTATCTTTTTGTTCACCAAATTATAATTATTTGATTGAAGTCCTACAAGATGAAAGTAACGTCCTTATCGAATGTTTTAAATTTAACAAAATGCAAGCTAATCCTGATAAATTCCAAGCTGTAGTATTTGGAAAGAAAACCCACGACCAATCTCATACTTTCCGTCTTGTGATGAAATAGTAAGGTTATTAGGAGTTGACATTGATTTTAAACTATCTTTTGCTTATCATATTGGAAACATCTGTAAGAAGGCTGCTCAACAACTCAATACACTTAAACGAATAGGAAATAATCTCAGCAAATTAAATAGACTAACCATATTTCATACATTTATTCTGTCTAACTTTAATTTCTGTCAACTATCTTGGCATTTTTGTTCAGAAAGAAACTCTCAAAAAATGGAAAAAATTCAAGAAAGAGCATTAAGATTTGTATACGATGATGATCAGTCTTCCGACAATGAACTTCTGTCAAGGACTAAGCTCCCAACCCTTTATTTTAGACGTATGAGAACAATGGCTCTGGAAACATTCAAAATTATCAACAATTTAGCCCCTCCAGTCTTATCAAATCTTATTCAAAAACAAAATAATACATATAACTTCCGCTATTCTAATATGTTACTGATTCTACATGTGAGATCTACTAAATCTGGTAAAAACTTATATTATTTGTTATTGTTGTTTACTCTAGTTATATAGTCGGCTCAAAAGCTCTTAGATAGCTTTTGTTATATTGTTATTGTCTTATCGACTTTGAATAAATCTTATCTTATCTTAAAGCATTAAAAGCTTTAAATATATTTTCTCATTATTTCAAAAAGTTTGATCTTAAACCGTATATTTTGTGCCAGCTATTTGATGCATTCATTGGTTCTATCTTAAGTTATAGATGTGAAATTTGGGGTAATTCAAAATCAACAGAGATTGAAAGAATTCATCTAAAATATTGCAAACAAATACTTAAGATCAATAAAAGCACTCATAATGTTGCTGTGTACGGAGAATTAGATCGTTATCCTTTGAACATAGCAAGATTTGTAAGAATAATAAAGTATTGGATAAAAAAAAACGCAGATAATATTATTATTAGAACTATGCACAAACAAAGTCTTAAAGATTGTAACAATTGTTTTAAAAACTGGGTTTACAATACAGAAAAGTTTATTCGGCTTAAGCATGATACATATCATCACCATGAAACAATATACAATAGATAAACATACATACATGCACACAATCAACAATGCTATGAATATAAAGTACTATGAATATATTTCAATTTCAATTTATTTGCATTTTATGGCAATGTGAATATAAAACACACATGTTATAATAAACATTTTGTCTAGGGACAACATAATTTACTTATATAACATTAAACCACCAATCATTAGATAAATAAATAATTATCATGGTATGTATAAATATTACGTGAAATCAATACAAAATTGAACGTCGTCGGTCAAGGGCTCTGTTTATAAATATTAAAATTTAAACATGCTAGGATTTCTCCTGTAATACATTTTTATATAAACATTTCTAAAATCAATACAATACAATACGATATATTTATTTACATAAACTTTTACAAGTTTATCGCCATTTACAAAATGATATAAACAAGATGGCGATAACAATATACAAGTACAAATGAGAAAAGCATTATAATGAAATACAAATACTTATGAATAACAATGTCAATTATGCTCTTAATACATTTGCTAAATAAATGAATTTCGATAATCTATTTAATAAATTAATGTTTGATGCGTTTAACAATTTTTTGAATTTAAAAATATTTGGCCAATGATTGTAATACTTAGGTAAATAGTCTTTTCTTAAATTTCTGTAGAATGGAAACACTAATAAAAAATGGTATTCGTTTTCGATGCTTAACATGCTACATTTATTACATAATCTTTGTTCTTTTGGAATATCCCTATGTCTACCTTCTTCAATTAACAAATTGTGAGAGGAGCATCTAAATCTTGTTAAGGCTATTCTGTATTTATCACTATTTATATTTAAATATTGTTCGACCTGAAACTTAGTTTTGTATATACGATTACTTTCCAGTTTTTGGTAGAGTATTTATTTCAGTCTATACGGGGCATACAATGATAAGATGATACTCATCTTCAATGTCGTTAAAATGTTAAATGTTTATCAAATAACTATGGTTTTGGGTATGTGTTTAATGAAAATGATACTATTGATGGAAAGTTATCTCCGTTTTTTTTTCAAAGAAAGATTAATCGATACCTTTAAGCAAGAGTGGTTTAATGATTTAGAACGTAGCAGTATTTTAACAAACTTGTATCATAGTAAAAAGAATTTTTGTTATGAAAATTATTTAAACGTTTACCTAAGAAATACAGAATTTATTTCAGTCGTTTAAGACTAGGTGGACTTAAACTAAGAATTGAACAAACAGTATTCCATGTAATTATGTAATTCCCATGACCTGGAAGACGAATACCATGTTATATGTAAATGTTCTTTTTATGACACGTTAAGAAAACAATATATTAAGCGTTTTATTTTTACATTCGTCCATCTATGTACAAGTTTATTGAACTACTAAACTGCCGGAATATTCCAATGTTAATAAATCTATCTTTATTCATTAAGAATTCTATAGATTAAAAAAAAGCATGCACCAAATAATAATTAGTATTTAGTTCATGTTAAACTATTCATGACAGACTTTGAAAAAAATGTACCGTACTATATTCTTTGGTGATTTACATGTACGATTCAGATCATGTACGATATAATTATTAAAATTAGGTTCTGTTCTGATATAAGTTGGTCAATTGATTATTAACAGTATAGTTTAACTATGTGTGTATTGGAAAGGAACGACAATCCTGGGTAGAGATTGTTGTAAACTGGTTCCCGTTGACTTGTGTGTACAAAGGCTTTGGTGAACTGCATCATGGAACAAGAACCAGTTTAAGATTGTTGAAACTAGTCATCTATTAACACCATGACACTAACTAACGGAAAGTGACTAAAGAACGAAAAGTATACTACATTACGAACACGGCCTACACTAACTACAGGGCTACATATATATACTTATAATAATAATCAATTAAACATAATGCACGTATTTTCTTTGCAAAGATTTATAGCGTGCTGTCTACATAATATGCATTGATAGTGCACAAATGCTATCAAGCTAATCTAGTATACGAGTATAATAACCGATGCCGCGACATGTGATCTTATGAATTGATTCCACCACATGTCGCCAATTTGCATGTTTTCCAGCTTTTGCTTTCGTTGCTATAATACCGATCTTCTTTGTTTAATTTCGTTAGTTGTCAATATATTACATCGATTATGGATGAACAGTCGCAAACTATTCAAATTATGTAATTCTAATGCAACCAAATACAGACATTCGTTGTGGATTTCTTCAAAATTATTATTTCCACTGCGTACTGCATGTCCAGGTAACACATTTGTTGGTAAACTCGTGTTTTTCTTGACAATTCCTTCGGCAAAGCACTGCCTTCATTCAGTTTCATATACTGAATGAGAGCACCATATTTTAGAAATGCAACCACTGTCCAAATATATACATATAGCCATTAGCCAAACAAGGGTTGTAATATATCACACATCCATGCCAAACGCGGCTGAAATACGCAAGATTTCGTAAATTGACATATTGTGAAACGCCACGGAAATAAATACTACATGTGTTTAGAACAAACAATTAACCAATCATGACACCGTTGTAATACACGTGTCAGTACGCTGTCACACACTGATATTGAGATACCCCGTATAGTTGGTGTTATTCGTAACGAAAGACTGTCGCACATAACGTGTTACATTAGAATTTTAAAAAGCATTTTGTATGATCATTTTACTTTTCGCGAAAGTGACTACGCTCACTTTTGACCTATATTTCTTGGTATGACGTATTAGTTATTCAGAAGAAATTCCACATTCTATTGGATGATTCAAAAGAAGGCCTTTCTTCCGTTGGGTGAAATCTACAAGCGTAGAAAAATTAAGACCACGCCAACTTATAACGAGTCTGCAATTGTTTAATGTGTACAGTAAAAACGTACGGAAATGTATTCTTTTGCGGTCGAAATAAAGTTATAAACCATTCTTGACAATCATTTTACATTTATTTGAATTAATATACAGTAGATATGACTAAATGCGTAATTTATTTAGCTGACCTAATAAATTAACAGCATTTTAAGCGTGACCATACTGGACTGCTAGCTGACAAATGGTTCTCACACGGTACTCTAATGGCAATTCAGGAATTTAATAAAAATCATACTTTTAATTCAAACAGTGTTAATAACATCAAAGATTGTCGTGATTGTCTTTATAAAGACATACAAATGTAGCTTGTTATTTGTATGGTTTATAATGACCTTAATAAATCTATCTTTGGTACCTATATAAAAGCGTTCGCACGATCCCCAATTGTCTAATGGAACCATATCATAGTGTATACAATGTTCAGAATACTAGGAAATTAGACGGAAGAATTAATCACACTTCATACATGAAATTTAGATCAATTGAATGGGAATGAATTATATATCAATGTACAGTAACAGTGATGATAAAATACTTTAAGGAATGTCAGATTCTTGCGTGATATAAAGGATTTCCTATATAAATCAATGTAAAAAGATATCGATTTATAAAGTATTGCAGCGGATAGATACGGCAGTAGTAATAGGCGGTACCCTGGCACCCATGCCTCCTGGCACCATATAGAATATAGAGTAAATAGAGTAAGGTCGGTGCCAGAAGTAAACAAAATTGTGACAAATTGTGACAAATTGGAATCCATTGGAAATCAATATTTGGTGCTCAAAATAGTATGAATTGAATTTTAGGAATTTTCTGGTACTGTGTGTGTGTGTGTGTGTGCGTGTATAGACTAAGACAATGAGAGAATTTTCTTTCGAAAAGACATGGTGGCCCTGAAAAGGGCCGTTGTGTCTTCTCAAGGTGATTTCTTCATAGCTGTTAGGTTGTGGCTTCTCAAGGTCATTTTATGCTTCGGATCTTCATTTCTTTACCATATTTGCCCCGAGGTTGTTTCTCAAGGTCATGTTTTCGTTTCTTCGTTTCTGTCATCTCAGGTTTCTTTGAATCTTTGTCAACCACAATCTGTACAGTGCAATGATTTCTTGTGGTTTAAACCGTACTTCTTGGTTCTTCATGAGACTGACCATATCTTGCATCACTTGGTTCATCTGTACCTTTTCTCCCCTGATACCTTGTAGAACAGACATTCCCGTTGTAGGCTTTGTATCACCCGCTGTATTCGCCATATGGGGTTGTACATTTACCATGGACTGTATCGACTGTACATCTACCATGGACTGTATTGGCTGTACATCTACCACGGACTGTATTGGCTGTACATCTACCATGGACTGTGTATTCGCCATAGTGGGTTGTACATCTACCATGGGCTGAAATGGTTGTACATCTACCATGGGCTGTATTGGCTGTACATCTACCATGGACTGTATTTGCTGTACATCTACCATGGCCTGTTGACTGTACTTGGGCAGGCTGTACTGTGGTTGACTGTATTGGCTGTACTGTGGTTGACTATACTGTAGTTGACTGTACTTTGGCTGGTTGTACTTCGGCTGGTTGTAATGCATACCCGCATTCGGGTCTATCAACTCAGACGCTTCTAATGCTTTTCTCAATATATCGTATGGCATGTTGAAAGAATCCATGCTAGCTAATGAAAAATGGTGTCTGTGCAGGGGGTATTTATACTTTTTGCCTGCACGCGCCTGTGTTCTACATGTTCAAGGCCACGTAGAGCGCGACGTTCAAGGTTATTTTTTGACAGGTTATGTTTGACTTTGATTTTGTCTTTGAACCAGTGTGACACGTCAAGGTCAATTGTGACACGTCAAGGCCGACACTTCAAGGGTTTTTTTTGTACCAGTGTTCAAGGCCACGTAGAGTGTGGCACTTCAATGTGTTTTTTTGTAGCAGTGTGACACTTCAAGGTTGTGTTAAATTCAAGGTTATATTGTATCACTGTTATATTGTATCACTGTTATACATTGTACATTACACATCATACAATCACAGTCTAAAAAGGCGTAAATTGTAATCATAATGTGAAATCACAGCATACTGTATACATTTGTAGAAAATATTTGTAGAAAAATGTTAAAATCACAGCACTTTGTAGAAAAATTGTTTATAAAAAAAATAACTATATAAAACGTACACTTACCTCACAACGTCTACGCACCAGCAAGTTTATAAATGACGTCATGATTTGACGTCATCAGATAGGAATGTAAATATAGTATCATAATATTGACAATGTGAGAGAGATTCTTTCTGAATCGTAGGGGAGCCCTGAAAAGGACCGTTGTTAGTCCTGAAAAGGACCGTTGGTTCTTGTATGGGGATTAATGGCGCTGGCCACCATACTCCCATACAAGCGGGACTCCACTTGTTCACATTTCTCCACATCCTTCGGAACCGGCGTGGGTTGATAGAGGTCCGAAGGAACCTCTACCAACTCATCCTCCCAGTTCTGTGGGGTTGATTCTTGGGGTTATCCCCCAGTCTTCTTCCCCAGACTCCACAACAACTTCCTCCACAAATGTCTTCCCTTCTCTCAGCTTCTTCTAACCGCAGCTCTTCCAGCTGCATCTCTAGTTGTTCTATACCGCCCTAAGGCAGCATATTTTCTCTTAATGATGTTGACTGTTCTGAGAGACATCTCGATGTAGAATGAAACTAGATCATGGCAAGATCACTGACTATCTTTTGTACAGTGACACTGATTGTTCAAGGTTATAACGTTCAAGGGTAATTGCATCATCTTTCAAGGCCACGTAGAGCGCGACGTTCAAGGTTATTTTTGACACGTCAAGGTTATTTTTGACACGTCAAGGATTTTGTCTTTGAACCAGTGTGACACTTCAAGGTTCTTTTTTTTGTAGCAGTGTGACACTTCAAGGCCACGTAGAGTGTGGCTTCAAGGTTGTTTTTTTGTGGCAGTGTGACACTTCAAGGTTGTGTTAAATTCATGGTTATATTGTATAACTTTTATATTATATCACTGTTATATTGTATCACTGTTATACTGTATTACTGTTATATTGTATCACTGTTATATTGTATCACTGTTATATTGTATAACTATTATATTGTATCACTGTTATATTGTATCACTGTTATACTGTATTACTGTTATATTGTATCACTGTTATATTGTATCACTGTTATACTGTATTACTGTTATATTGTATTACTGTCATATTGTATCACTGTTATATTGTATCACTGTTATATTGTATAACTATTATATTGTATCACTGTTATATTGTATCACTGTTATACTTTGTAGAAAAATGTTACACATCACACAATCACATTATACATCACACTTTATACATGATTGAAAAAAATGTGACAGTCTCTTAAGGTTTTGGAAGTCTATTACGAAGTGTTAAGGATCGTATTCTAAATACTGTCAGAAATTCATAGTAAATTGATTTTCGTTAATTAACCATATATAAATTCCAATAAACTACACACAAAAAATGGAATAAATATTTCCTTCCATATTACTGTATAAATTCATGTTATTAATAGGAAACATTACCTAAAAACTAAAAAAAAGAGAAAAAAGTATGGTCCCAGTGGGGTTTGAACCCATGATCCTAAGGAATATGTCAATATGTCAGTAAAATTCATGAACTTGAGTATTCTTCAAAATGGAGGTTTCGAACTAGAGATTGAAATCCTTAACTCTTTGTATTATAAGTAGCAAACGTACACTTACCCCATAATATCTACGCACTAGCACATTAAGTTTATAAATGACGTCATGATTTGACGTCATCAGATAGGTATGTAAATATAGTATTATGATACTGACAATGTGAGAGTGATTTATTTATTTTTTGGAATGGTATGTTGGCCCTTATTTGAGCCACCATGTGTTAGATTCGTTTTGTTTCTAAATCAAAGACAAAAGCATATTACATTGTATATCATTTATTTATATATAATTTCTTTAACTTAGTTCAAATAAGAAAGTACAAATAACAAAGTACAGTATGACAATAAAAGCATTCATTGTTGAAGTGTTCCGTACAAACCGTAGAATTCCACAACGAAAACATTCTATATGATCCCAAATATGCTTTCGAAACACAAACTCCTTTTGTGAATTTCTCACATACTTCACAAACCAAGCCACACTGCTAGGTGCAGGAATCCGAATTCTATGGGAGTATTATTGTCCAGGGCAGAAATGGAATAATGCTCAGTCCATTGACCCTCTTGCATGGCTGTCATGGTAGGTGGCACAACAGACACATCCAACTCTGTCTTACTACATTCGCAGGAACCGTGTTGCATCATGATTAATCGAAAATATCAAGAGGTCTGGCCTGCTTAACTCGGCGACGATGAAGTTTCGAATGAGGTCTTTTCTTGACTGGTTTGCTCTTTATACGTCTTTTAGGGCTGGCCACGGCACGTAACAGGGATTCACCCACATCTTTTAATACAGAGGCTCCACGTTTTCGTATTACTTTTTTAGCGTTTGATCCTGTCAAGATATCTTGCATAGCATCCTTGCTGGAGTCCTTCTTTTTTCAAGATGTGAACTCCAGATTTCACCAATGGATTCAGTAAAGGCATGATTCTTTTCATGGCTTTCTTAAACATGGATCCAAGTCCGTGTCCATATTGTCGAGGTTGACCTTGGTAAGTAGGTATCATTGTCTTTGGCGTAAGTGTAGTTTCACCATAGACTTCCCATGAATAAACTGAATAGACTGGCCAGTGTCACCCCTTATATGGATAGTGATGGTGTCAAAGTCGGTTTTAGCCAGTGGTACATAGTGTAAATTCAAGAACTCGAAATGAATATGGGGGTTCGTTCCTGCTTTCGTTCTCGGATCAAATGGAGCTACACGTAAGATGGGGGCTTCTATGTTTCCCAAATAGGTATAAGCCGCGAGGTCAGAATAAACAAACAAATGATTATGACCCATGTTAATATCTACGCCATGAGGAAACGGCTCCGGAGTGTCTTTTAAAAAGATGGTAGGAGAACTATCAGGAGCTCCACCCAGTTTAATAAACATGTGGGAATGAAACTGAATGCCTAGACTATCTGAACTGTCCATTTTCACGCGTTTACTTTGTCTCGAGAAACCTAAGGTAAATCGAAGATTTTTTTGTTTAAACATTTTACCCAGATTATCTTTAATGGTAAAGTCAATCGTCTCGATCAAATGTTGTGGTGTGACATAAGTTCCTACAGGAATACAAAGTCGTACACCTTTTTCTTCTTTATTGGGGAGAGTACAATAGGAAATTAAGGTTTCAAAGGTCTTAGCCAGGACAGGATCGTGCGTGACAATGCAGAAATGTCGCTCTTCTTCAGTGACATTAATGACCTGACTAGGAACAATCATTTCCACTAAGGCAATTTCCCAGTCTTGTTTATTGAGATGGATGGGTTTTGCCAGTTTGGTACGAAAACAACGTTGCGTATTGTCTTGGAATAAATCCATAGAGCTATCACTCATGAGTGTTATGTAAAACGAACTCATGTTGATTTAGGTTTATTGAATTTCAAGGAGGGATTCGGTAGAATATAACCTAGAGAACTACTTAAAAGCAGAAGCCACAATTCTCGATCGGGTCGTTGAAAACACAAATTAAATAGCGATACGGTAATAATAATAAATACCACTACAATTTGTGACAAAAAAGTGACCTTATTTTTAGGTTCACACAATTTGGCTTGCTCTGAGGCAGTCACTTCCACACTGGCCGTATCAGCTTGAGACATGATGTATTTATTAACCAGTTCAAACGAGATGGGATTCGGGAGTCCAACTGTCAAATTTCTAAGGATAGCCTTTCCAATGCACTTTAGTGTGCAGCTTTATTTGTCATCCAATGAAATCGCCGTATTTCAGCCTTTTTCCTAGCTCTTAATTTCATAGAACGCCAAAAATCGCTACTACATGTATATCCATAGTACGTTACTACGCCTCATAGAGCCGAATCTTAATTTCGTAGAACGCCAAAAATCTTTACTACGCTCATAGTATCGACGGTTCTATAAATGTATTCAAAATGGGAGGAGACATTTTATTGCGCATGCGTATTCACCGCTTACGACACGGCCATCTTATTAATATTTATACCAGGAATTAAGCATGCGCTCTTCTCGTGTTAAAATCAGTTTAAATCACGTAGACACTAGTGAAATAGACCACGTCATTTCATACGTGCAAACTACGAATAACTGGCCAGAACAGCTGACTTTTTTTAAAGAGGCGCAGTAATAAAGATATAACCCCAAACTATGGAAGTATTCAGAATGAATAAATTTGTTCCCATTCCATGTTGCAGTGCATCAATAACTTTATACAGACAAGTCAACCGAATGAAGAGCTAAAAGGGGAGACAAATCGTGTTTACCAGTTTACTCATCCCTAATGTCTTCTCTCCATCCGTAATCAAAGTAGCTAAAATTTTGTCAACAGAAAACCAGTGGTAGATGTTATTTACGATAATTAAAATATCCTATCGTCAGAAAAGATGTTTAATTAAGTTTAAAAAAACACGCAGACTAAATATACTCAAAGCAACTTATTAACCGCCAATTCGAAACTGAAATTTCTCAGAAATTATGCGGCAGAAATGTATGAAATTTTGCATACAATCATTTCATTCAAATACCCGTAACTTTACACTATTTGATTGCATATTCTTTTGTACATTTATCCAGTCGAAACGTGTTCTTCACTATTGATTATATTGCTCGTGAATCCCGTGCATTCAATGAAAATTAAGTCAGCATATATTTCAATCGGTTCGGTTTTCTATACGCTATCATAAAAAACATAAAACATGGATAACATGTCTGTAGTTTATGTGTGTCTTCACATCGCGGCGCTCACAGACTAAATGACCTGACGAAGGTGTAATCAATATTTTCACGCGCGCTTAGAATGACCTTTAACATTGCATAGTAAAAAGGTCAAATAAACCCGCCCACTAAGTATATTAGTATTCATCCTGAACTGTTCTATGTCGCTACGCTCCCGTCGACATTTCTAATTTCCATAGAACAGTCAGGATGAACACTAATATATACTTAATTTCTCGTCTTCCGTCTACCTTTCTCTGGCGATATGCGAGCACTGATTCAATTTCATAGATAGCATCATCTTTTATAACCTGTACTTCAGAGAAATAAAACGAACCCAAAATGGGTTCTCCTTCTAAATCAGTCAATTTAACAGTAGCAGGAGGTCTTTTTGACTTGGATCACTTTAAACAGTTCAGTGGTCCAGTTGGGTAGATAACCTTTATCAAATGTACGTTTTGATTTATTGGTATTTATTTAATGGTATTATATTAACACAACAGGAAGTCCTATGATAATAAGTTAGAAGATGTTGTGCATGTTCAGTGCAAAATGTGTTTTCCTCACGTACATACTTATAGGAAGAAAAAATGTTTCCAAAACCACTAGATCGTATTTATTTCAATAGCATTGAAAAATGCTATTTATAGAACAGATGTATTTTCTCGCAGTCATATTATGCACACGTCATAAAGTGACGTCACGCACTCTATATATTTCCAGTTTACAAAAGCAAAAAACACAGCGAAATGAGTGTTTTTTGAAAGCTTGTTTTTGCATATTTTTTATACTTTTTGATGGACTTGGTTTAAGAATGGAACATTGTTATTCCTAAGTTGTAAATATGAGTGAATAAGATAAATCATACACGCTTTCTATTCGTATTCATGTTGCACTCATCAATTGAAGTTTGTACAATTGTAGAATAAAAATTACAATGTATTATCTAATGTTATTTGTTGCTATTGATTGATATAATTAGCTTTGTTTATGTAAGTTCCTGACAATGTTAGACTTTATCATTTTAAGTACAATAAGTTAAATGTGATATGATAAATAAACCATATATTGTGTTGAAAATCTTTTATTTACAGTATATGTGTTTGAGTTCACATCATGGTCAGTATTTTTCGCTAATGACAAATTTAAAAAAAATTAAGCCGTTATTTGATTTTCTCTTCATTTTTATCACCAAGCATGTCATCAAATACAATTAACGTCAGGTATCCACTGTAAGAACCGAATGCTAGGTTCTTGTAACTGTGCATAGGCTACTTGCCATTCTTTGTAACACCATGCAATAGGCTCAGGTACTACTTGAAACAAATCTGATTTGTATTCCAACACCTTTTTATAAATTGTGTTTTACCAGAGCCACTTGGGCCTGAGATAAACATATTGCAAGGATGCTTAAAAAGTAAACTGGACTCCATGACGTGAAAATCCCAACTAACACTATTGGAATAAAAACATTTTATTTATTGAACAAGAATTTGACTTTTGTTATGTAATACATGTATGATGACATAAGTATAACAAGATAAAACATGTATGATGACATAAGTATAACAAGATAAAACATGTATGATGACAACATGAACAACAAGATATAACATGAAATAATTCTTTACAAGATAAACAACATGAATGATTATGTATGATGACAACATGAATAACAAGATAAAACATGTATGATGACAACATGAATAACAAGATAAAACATGTATGATGACATAAGTATAACAAGATAAAACATGTATGATGACATAAGTATAACAAGATAAAACATGTATGATGACAACATGAACACCAAGATATAACATGAAATAATTCTTTACAAGATAAACAACATGAATGATTATGTATGATGACAACATGAATAACAAGATAAAACATGTATGATGACGACATGAATAACAAGATAAACAACATGAATGATTATGTATGATGACAACATGAATAACAAGATAAAACATGTATGATGACAACATGAATAACAAGATAAACAACATGAATGATTATGTATGATGACAACATGAATAACAAGATAAAACATGTATGATGACAACATGAATAACAAGATAAACAACATGAATGATTATGTATGATGACAACATGAATAACAAGATAAAACATGTATGATGACAACATGAATAACAAGATATAACATGAAATAATTCTTTACAAGATGAATGTTTATGTATGACTACAAGAATGATCACAATTTATTTAATATAACAGTTTTTCAGAAAATTCTATGTCTTTATGAATAATGACTTTTAGATGACTTGTATAGTACTTCTAGTTCAACAGGTATCCTAAAAGGTCAAGGTCAGTCATGTAGATAACCATAAGGCACAGTCATATGATTCTCGACCACAATACGTTTGGTATACACCGAACGAAATGTTTTGACTTGTTTCTCACTGGTCACGGTTCTGTCCTTATGACGTTTAATCCGAGAAGCATATTCAACTACTGTCGAATAATTATGTCTGTCTTTCACACAATCCACCATCGTATTGAAATTCACTTGTTGAGTGGCATTGTAGTCTAACGTAATGCCTTTCACTTTGCATTTTTGATGGAGTTCACCGTTTTCAATGTATTCATAGCCATAGTTCTTTGGACCTAAAGCGACATATCTCACAATACGACCCTTTGGTACCTCATCTGTCCATTTTCCCAATCGACTGGAGATAATAGGAACATTATAGCCATCAGGGTCATGAATGTACATACAACTGTCTGTGTCAAAATACAGTACTCTCTTTCCTAGAGGTTCAAGCACTTTGTACAGTTCTAATCGAGCATAAGCCGTCACAAATGAAGCCACCACAGGATTGGATGATGAATGAGGGTCTGCTTTGTCCGATTCATCAGTATAATTCATTAACATGAATTCATCATGATCAAAACACTCTGCATATTTCACAGACTTTTTAGGATCGTTCAGTATTCCGTAGAACTGGTCCAATCGATGAACATACTCTGTTTTAGGCAAGAGGTTGGTTTGAGCATTTTTACCCCAGAGACAATTCAGCATGGTTTTGGCAAAAGCTCGTTTTCCTGGATTTTTCTTCACCTGTTCCAAACGAATTCCTTCTGCTTCAAAATAATCTTGTTTAAATTTATCTTGAGCCTCTTCCGTATCCACCCCTGGAGGATATCCACTAGCCTCTTGTTTCATTTTCAAATATTTGTCAATGTATTGCCGATAGACGTCCGTACTCCATTCATCCCAGTGCCATACATGATACACTTTTGATACTTGATAGCCTAAAGCAATAGCTTTAGCCAATTCAACATGAGTCCATGTGCCATACAAGAATCGTTCATACGGTGAATGTGTACAATAATCCATCTCCTTCTCAGCACAAGTACGGCATAGCGTAAACACCATTTTGCTATTACAGTGTATGGGTAAGACAGGCATCCATAAATCTTGCGGGGGTAGAACACGGCATTTAATCAGTCCTTTGTATTTCTCAATATGCTGTTGATCAATTTGTTCTTGACTCATGATCACTGGATGGCCTATCGGATAAGCCCTGTACTTGTTCACATACGGATAGAGAGAACAAATATCGACATATTTGATTTCTTGGTCGTTGTCTACTTCATGATACAGTCGGACGGCATTCGTACGACCTCCGAACAAAGCTTCCCTGGGTTGAATCGGGTCTTGACCATGATAGAATCGTTCCACTCTTGTCTTATAGGCAGGATCCTTTTGACAACGCTGATCAAATTCACATTCCCACATGACCACAACAGGATGTCCCTGTTCTTTCAAAGACTCCAGTCGCTTATATGTGTCGTGATAGGCCTGTTGCATGCTTCTCAAAGTATATGGATTGATGGTTTCCCGGTTAGGAAAACAGGTGGGGCACCCATGGTACCAACATCCCATGAATTCATACACGGTGTTGGTCTCTTGACAATAGCCATCCACGTAATAAGGTCCAATTTTGACTTCGCCTTTGTTATTCAAGGCATGCTGAATATGTATCTCTTCTGTGACAGCCATCATTTGTAGCCAACGTATGCCTTTCATGGAATACCGGGTTTTATTGGGATACCCGGCATCAGAAATCACGGCTAAACTATGAGGTGGCATGGAATTTTTGCGCCAGGCTTTGTTACACACTTGAGCTAATGTGGTAGCTTCAGTAAATGGATCTATTTGATCACTGTCCAATAATTGTTGACGAAATTCTCCACACCCGCGCCTTAAAATGTCCACATCCGATTGACAGTATTTCTCCATTTCCTTTTGAAAATCAAATACGTCACCTTTTCTTTCATTGTACCAGGTTAAAAACTCTTCACGTCGCTCTGGTTTCATACTATCCGGTTTGTAAAAGTGTAGCGGCAAATAAGGTCCCACATAATCTTGATACTCCAAGGTGTTTGCATAGAATGGAAACCATCCTTTGGCTAACTCGGTCAGTCCAAATGTATTGGGAAAACCGGAGAGAGGCATACTCAGGAAACTGAGGGAGTCAATCATGCGTATTCCATGCACTCTCAATTGAATGATTTTACTGCCATTCATAATTAACTGGGGCTTCGCCGTCCCCTGAGTGACCACATATCTAAGAATAAACTGAGCGTCATAGCCTTGAGCATTGTGGGCTATCACTGTCGATCCTCGATGGGTAGGGAGAAATAGCCAAGTACAGAATTGTTGTAACGTATTTTCACCACGGAATGTCATTTGTCTGGCTTCATTCACCTCTTCACAATACTCACAAGGAGCTTTCACTGACTTACACATACAGTCACCACAAGCACGTTGAGCCACACAAAAATTAGGTATATGTTCTCCAGAATCAAAACGACATTCAAAATCAAAAAAGATGAATGGTACTTCTGGTTGTTTTCTATCGGGTGGTTCATACGTTGGAATGTAACAGTCATGATCTGGTCCTACTATGGCTTTACAACACCTGCATTTCTTTGTCCCTGGGCAAACGTGATTCCGTTTCGTTCCTACCACCTTTTGCCCACATTTCTTACAATTCCATACGGATTCACAAATGGTCTTACGTTGTTTTCCCGTTTTTGTTTTATGATTGTCAAAACATGCCTGACTCTGAAATAGTCGACGGCAATCCGGACATCTTATAGATTGTCCTGCTGGGCACAAGGTGTGAGCATAACACTGACAAATATGGCTACACTGGTGTCCTTCACGGTGATCATAACCGACATCACACCATTCACAATAATAACTCCTTCCGAGAAATCCGGTGATGGATACAATACAGTCATAATGATTATCATGGTGAAAGATATGAATCACACGACTTTTTTCAGTCAGAGCAGGTGGTTTGAATAACAATTCACTTCCATAATGTTGTGGATGAATTTTAATCACGTAGCTGGGATAGAGATAGTCCTGTAGTTTTTGGTATTCTTCTATACCACACGACTGATCCGATGAAATATCCACTTGCTTTAATAATGCTTCAGCTTCGTATTTTTGAAGATTTTTCTTAGACTGACGTATAAGATGCCATCGTTTTTTCCATTGCGGGGTTTTATTTTCATGTACTTTGCACCGTCCCACCACAATCGATCTAGCTAAACACATAGAGTCCATACTATTGTCAATACACACAACACTTGTCTTTGACTTCCGCATACTGAATACGTTCGGTGCCTTGAACGTTTTCTTTCCGGATCCCTGTGGCATAGCAATATGCGTAATTTCCATCTGTGCCGCCCCATCATGAATTTTGAATTGACGGTTACTCTGTGACACACGTTCAATTTCATCCAACACCGTATCTCCACTAATAAGAGATGCCCTATTAATCGGAACATGTATTCCAAAGTCCAAATCAGGATGTAGAATAGATACTCGAACTCGATCATTCAATCTCACTTCACATCTCTTGTAGAGCTGATCCATCATATCATTAAACAACCTGTTTGTAAATTCAAACGACTGATTATACGGCTGAAATGTCACATCATACACTCTAGATTGAGTCTTAAATTTCCTTGACTTTCTTTCCATGCGTGACTGTATTTCATAATAGTCGCGCACAGGTTCAACCTTGCTTCGCTTAGTTGGAGGTTCATCCTCACCACTAGTACTGTCGGTATCTGACATGATTATGATTTTTAGCGGTTCTCTGTCGGTTTTTATAGTTGTATAAAGTTCAAGGTCACAACGCGTGACACTCTATAAAAAGACGTGCGCTGCGCCAGTTTTTTTTTCAATGTATGATAATCTAATATGATACTATATTTACAGGCCTATCTGATGACGTCAAATCATGACGTCATTTATAAACTTAATGTGCTAGTGCGTAGATATTATGGGGTAAGTGTACGTTTGCTACTTATAATACAAAGAGTTAAGGATTTCAATCTCTAGTTCGAAACCTCCATTTTGAAGAATACTCAAGTTCATGAATTTTACTGACATATTGACATATTCCTTAGGATCATGGGTTCAAACCCCACTGGGACCATACTTTTTTCTCTTTTTTTTAGTTTTTAGGTAATGTTTCCTATTAATAACATGAATTTATACAGTAATATGGAAGGAAATATTTATTCCATTTTTTGTGTGTAGTTTATTGGAATTTATATATGGTTAATTAACGAAAATCAATTTACTATGAATTTCTGACAGTATTTAGAATACGATCCTTAACACTTCGTAATAGACTTCCAAAACCTTAAGAGACTGTCACATTTTTTTCAATCATGTATAAAGTGTGATGTATAATGTGATTGTGTGATGTGTAACATTTTTCTACAAAGTATAACAGTGATACAATATAACAGTGATACAATATAATAGTTATACAATATAACAGTGATACAATATAACAGTGATACAATATGACAGTAATACAATATAACAGTAATACAGTATAACAGTGATACAATATAACAGTGATACAATATAACAGTAATACAGTATAACAGTGATACAATATAACAGTGATACAATATAATAGTTATACAATATAACAGTGATACAATATAACAGTGATACAATATAACAGTAATACAGTATAACAGTGATACAATATAATAGTGATACAATATAACAGTGATATAATATAAAAGTTATACAATATAACCATGAATTTAACACAACCTTGAAGTGTCACACTGCCACAAAAAAACAACCTTGAAGCCACACTCTACGTGGCCTTGAAGTGTCACACTGCTACAAAAAAAAGAACCTTGAAGTGTCACACTGGTTCAAAGACAAAATCCTTGACGTGTCAAAAATAACCTTGACGTGTCAAAAATAACCTTGAACGTCGCGCTCTACGTGGCCTTGAAAGATGATGCAATTACCCTTGAACGTTATAACCTTGAACAATCAGTGTCACTGTACAAAAGATAGTCAGTGATCTTGCCATGATCTAGTTTCATTATACGTCGAGATGTCTCTCAGAACAGTCAACATCATTAAGAGAAAATATGCTGCCTTAGGGCGGTATAGAACAACTAGAGATGCAGCTGGAAGAGCTGCGGTTAGAAGAAGCTGAGAGAAGGGAAGACATTTGTGGAGGAAGTTGTTGTGGAGTCTGGGGAAGAAGACTGGGGGATAACCCCAAGAATCAACCCCACAGAACTGGGAGGATGAGTTGGTAGAGGTTCCTTCGGACCTCTATCAACCCACGCCGGTTCCGAAGGATGTGGAGAAATGTGAACAAGTGGAGTCCCGCTTGTATGGGAGTATGGTGGCCAGCGCCATTAATCCCCATACAAGAACCAACGGTCCTTTTCAGGACTAACAACGGTCCTTTTCAGGGCTCCCCTACGATTCAGAAAGAATCTCTCTCACATTGTCAATATTATGATACTATATTTACATTCCTATCTGATGACGTCAAATCATGACGTCATTTATAAACTTGCTGGTGCGTAGACGTTGTGAGGTAAGTGTACGTTTTATATAGTTATTTTTTCTATAAACAATTTTTCTACAAAGTGCTGTGATTTTAACATTTTTCTACAAATATTTTCTACAAATGTATACAGTATGCTGTGATTTCACATTATGATTACAATTTACGCCTTTTTAGACTGTGATTGTATGATGTGTAATGTACAATGTATAACAGTGATACAATATAACAGTGATACAATATAACCTTGAATTTAACACAACCTTGAAGTGTCACACTGCTACAAAAAAACACATTGAAGTGCCACACTCTACGTGGCCTTGAACACTGGTACAAAAAAAAACCTTGAAGTGTCGGCCTTGACGTGTCACAATTGACCTTGACGTGTCACACTGGTTCAAAGACAAAATCAAAGTCAAACATAACCTGTCAAAAAATAACCTTGAACGTCGCGCTCTACGTGGCCTTGAACATGTAGAACACAGGCGCGTGCAGGCAAAAAGTATAAATACCCCCGGCGCAGACACTATTTTTTCATTATCTAGCATGGAGTCCTTCAACATGCCATACGATATATTGAGAGAAGCACTAGAATCATCTGAGTTAATAGACCCGAATGCGGGTATGCATTACAACCAGCCGAAGTACAACCAGCCAAAGTACGGTCAACTACAGTATAGGCAGCCACAGTACAGCCAATACAGTCAACCACTGTACAGCCAAGTACAGTCAACAGTCCATGGTAGATGTACAACCCCCCATGGTAGATGTACAGCCAATACAACCCATGGTAGATGTACAACCCACTATGGCGAATACACAGTCCATGGTAGATGTACAGCCAATACAGTCCGTGGTAGATGTACAGCCAATACAGTCCATGGTAGATGTACAGTCGATACAGTCCATGGTAAATGTACAACCCACTATGACGAATACACAGCCCCCTATGGCGAAAACACAGTCTAATACAATGGGTGATACAAAGCCTACAACGGGAATGTCTGTTCTACAAGGTATCAGGGGAGAAAAGGTACAGATGAACCAAGTGATGCAAGATATGGTCAGTCTCATGAAGAACCAAGAAGTACGGTTTAAACCACAAGAAATCATTGCACTGTACAGATTGTGGTTGACAAAGATTCAAAGAAACCTGAGATGACAGAAACGAAGAAACGAAAACATGACCTTGAGAAACAACCTCGGGGCAAATATGGTAAAGAAATGAAGATCCGAAGCATAAAATGACCTTGAGAAGCCACAACCTAACAGCTATGAAGAAATCACCTTGAGAAGACACAACGGCCCTTTTCAGGGCCACCATGTCTTTTCGAAAGAAAATTCTCTCATTGTCTTAGTCTATACACGCACACACACACACACAGTACCAGAAAATTCCTAAAATTCAATTCATACTATTTTGAGCACCAAATATTGATTTCCAATGGATTCCAATTTGTCACAATTTTGTTTACTTCTGGCACCGACCTTACTCTATTTACTCTATATTCTATATGGTGCCAGGAGGCATGGGTGCCAGGGTACCGCCTATTACTACTTACGGCAACCAGATGAGAAATACGATAAGAGCGCTATGAAGACAATAGTTCAGTTCACTATAGTGAAGATGTCTCATTGATACATGAACTCTGGACATATATACCAGTACCTTTTTTTACAAGTTGAA
The DNA here is from genome assembly GCA_964023205.1 of Lutraria lutraria. Lineage (NCBI taxonomy): Eukaryota > Metazoa > Mollusca > Bivalvia > Venerida > Mactridae > Lutraria > Lutraria lutraria. The sequence goes on from OZ026843.1 coordinate 32,317,195, forward strand.
TACACAAATCCTATGTAATGTATTTTTCTAAGTTGATTAATATATTGATATGATTATTTTTCAAAATTGCCCCATGAAAATAACCTAATTACCACAATTGAGTATTAAGCGTAAATAGTTTTAGAATTGTAGAGTAATAAAGTCGGTTATTGTGTTTATATCAGTCTTCAATATTTTTTTCATGGAATAAGATGTATAAAAATACAAAGAGAACAAATACATATACATTTTTTCTTTTTTGAGCTACCAATATGTATTAGAAAATATCAGCGCGAGAAAAATAATGTTGACCAATGCAGCGCCGAGGTCAACATTACTTTTACGAGGGCTGGTGATTTTTAATAACGCCCTTTCAGAAAAGAGCTATTTATTTTATGATACCAAAGATTTCATAGAAATATAAAAAGAAAAATATGATGCCACAACATTTTCATAAGCAGTGACATTACATAGATTTTCAAGCTTTTACAAGCGCTTCAAATTCAGTAAACGAACGTTTAGTCAAATTCGAAGTATTTTCAAGTAGAATGTACAATCTAGAACAGATTTTTTATGAACAACTCGTCAAATAAATGGAAAATTATTTGATAACCGAAAATCTGTTTGAACAGTACGCGCATTATTTCTGCGCATATGTTATTTCAGTGTGTTATAAAAAAATTAATGCCCGGTCAGGTATAGGCGACTTTACATTGGAAACGGGAGTGAGGTATTATATAAGGTATTAGTGCACATAATTATACGCATACATGTTACAAGGACAAACAAATTTCAATAAATGAATTATAAAACCTAATCATGATTATATAATTATTAAAAAAATGCTATTGACTGAGCTCGAACCACTCACCTCTACTAAATGATGGCAACTATTTACTACATATAAGTACATAGCACCTTATCGAACAAACCACGACACTGGTTCATGTTACTATGGATTTAAAACGATTTGTCTATAAGATACAATGTTTACCTTCACAATGGTATCGTCCATTTGTCAACCATGACTATAAAACGCTGAATTATATTATAATAACCCCCAATATTTACGAAAGGATACTGTCTTCTCACAATTACAAAGACCGACCTTCAATATTTCTAAAGCTTTTTTCCCCAAAGATTATGGAGATGATATTATGGTCGCTATTGTAGTACATGTACATAAATCATATTAATCTATCGTTACAACTTAAAATGTTTAACTTCTAATTAGGTTACATACATAGGCACAAAGGGCCAAAAATGATGATTTGGATTGATTTGCTGTTAGGCAACATAAAATTTTACCATTTAGTACGTAGGTATGCTTTTATTTTATAAATCGCTAATTTTCTTATTAGTCGCCGCGTACTTGTAAACCAAAATTATTTTAGGGTTGCCTAACCATACTTAAATTTTCCAATAAATCCAATTTCGCAAATACAAGTATTATAATCAGCCTTATCTAAATGAAACACACAGAACATACAAGTTGTACTGTCACGTTCTGTGTGTATAAAAGATATCAGGATTATTGAAAGAGATAATATCAGTAAGTTTTGCGTAGTCTATTCTTATTAAAATATGTTGATTTATACAGTTATTGAAAAATGTGTTATTTGTTCATAAAGATAAGAAATATCTAATGATATACAAATGGTGATTTTACGTCAGTCACAATAAATGCATCGCGCAATTTGTTATTGAATCGGATTACTTTCTATCAGCTTGGACGGAATCTTGTTTTACACCGTTGTCTTAAAAAGGGTCAGTTATAAATCGAGTATTATTGAGGGATCACACTTGTAAGTACAGTTGGAAAATTTAGCTCATTCAGATATTAAGAAAAAAATTGAGTGCAATCAAAAAATCATTTCGAATTGTTCATTTACATGTACATTCTATAAATGCTTTGCACTGCCAGTCAATATTCAGTTAAATTAATAAGTCTATATACCCTTTTTAGAAACTGCTCGACAATTCAACTAACTTTCCTTAGCCGTCACTCGCTCGCCGAACATGAATTTTTGTGCAGAACCGAAGTACTACCTTCATCTTCATCCGCCATATAATTGCTAAACTAGTTCCTGTCGTACAAGTCTATGTAAGTTCAACTTTCATGAATACTTTCAGTACTTTGATTTCTTTTCCACGTTTGGAACATTAAATTTTTAGTAAGTTTAGCCTTCATTCTGTTGTACTAGATCTACTAAGTATTAATCGTTTGTCTCATCTTTTTCTGTACCCAGAAAATAACTCATTTTTACATTACATTTATTAAAGGCCCTTTCAAATAAATAGCTTACTTCCCTTAGTAAATCGACGGTGATGTTAAAACTGGTTGACGTTCCACGTTGCAGTGCACCAGTGCTTTGTACACACAAGTCAACGGGCACCAGTTTTGGAAAGGGTCATGCTATGTTGTATTTACGAGCGGGATGATTCTGTTAGTTTTTTGGATCAATCCTCCTACTTGTATATGTTATGGTATAAATTTACGTGTTTGACTTTTGAATAAGTTCAGATAGGGTCCCCTTTTTGTTCTTTTTTAATGTAGTAAACATGCATATGCCGTTTATCTAAATATAATACTACAGTGTATACTATATGTATACACACTGATAATAACATAGGAACCTCTGGATTTGGATAATTTATGACTTCTTATTCTTGTTTAGGAAGATTCTCAAACAAGATTTCGGACAGTACTGTTAATTTAAGCATTTTTTTGGATTCTGTGCAAACAACTATATCTATGTATTCATCGTGTTGTTGAATGATCAGTGGAAGTATGGAATTAGACACAGTGACTTTAAGCAAATCGTCAAGAAGAACAAATGCTGCACCAACACGTGCCACACATCAACACATGCAACACACACACGTGCCGCACACTGGGTCTAAACACACCCCCTTGACCCTTTAATCTTACTCTCTCTGTCTTCCAAGCTAAGCCGAATGATTTTGTCTTATACACGTAAAAATAATGATTTGTATAAATGGTGTACAATAATATTTTCACTTTTTACAACCTTTAACCAATATTTTACAATTCTAACATATCTATTTACATATAATGGATATCCTTTGGTCTCACCGTATACAGCCATACTGCTGGTGGAGCGTTTAACAAATAAAAGCTTTTTACAAAAAATTAAGTGAACTCGTTCAATTTATTTATTTTTGCTGAATCCCCAAATTTCACAGCCGTAACTTAAAAAAGAGGTCACAAAGGAATCAAATAATTGACACATTGTACTAGGTTTTAAACTTGACAGGTTTTGTGTATTTACTAACAATGTATTTAAAGCTTTTAAACCTTTGCCAATCAAAGTTTTTTGATTAAGAACAAAACTGCCCGTATAATTAAACACTGTTCCTAAGTAATTAAAAACTTCTAATTGAATACCATTATAAAACCATTTTTCTTCAGATTTTAAACGCCCCCTTTTTCTAAAAAACATAATTTTACTTTTGTCAGGATTAACTTCTAGACCCCAATTAATACAATATGTTTGTAAAAGGTTAAGACTGTTTTGTAGATCTGATGGAGTTTTACCTAAAATGACCATATCATCGGCGAATAACATAAGAATAAATGAAATTTCATGCAAAGTAACTATCAGACATATTATTAAACTGATTATCAGATAATTGTTCATTAAATGTTGATGTTCTAATATCATTGTAAAATGTACAATAAAGAAGAAAATGCTTTTCGTCTTCAATCTGTGATAAATCACAGAATATACAGAAGGCTCACCAACATATCGTCCGGTTTCTATTCGTAAAGGTAGCACACCACATCTAAATTGAGTCAACATTGACCGTTCTTGTTTGTTTAGATTTAATAAAACATATTTTTCAATTTCAAATTCATCTTTGAAAGTCACATAAGTCCGTAATTTTGGTACTTTTTAACGTCTTCCTTCCAAATATTCGAGTAGTAGTTATTTATTCTGGTTTTGACGATGTTAATGTTTATTGGTGTTCTGGTTTCAAAGTAGTTACTAAGATTTAGCTTGGACATAACAGTTTTTAAATCACTACAACAATTATATCGACATTTGTTGTAATCTATATTGAATACGCGTTTGATAAGTCTGTTGTCATTAAATAATATAAGTCTGTTCCAATATCGGATTATCGATATCCAACGACGATAATTACTCGGCAGCCATCCCGTGTCGGCGCTGATTGCTAGCTTAGGGGTAAATCTATGTACGCCCATAAAGAACCGTAAAGCACGATATTGTACATTGTCTATGGCTTGGTTATGTATAAAACCCCATACAGAAGCACAATAGTCCAAAATTGGAAGAACACATGATTCAAATTGGCACGACTTTTTCTGAAATGCATGCATTTACTTTTGTCTGTGTTTATTAAACACGCCATTTTTACGCCAATTATGCAACGTGTCTAACATAATCTGTAGTTTCTCATCCGACTCGGCTAATAAGCAAATATCGTATGCGTATAGTAATATGGATAGTTTATCATCTCCAATGTCTATTCCAAGTTCAAGGTCATTGATTTCTTTGACCAGATCATTTGCAAATATCGAGAATAGTGTAGGTGAAAGGTTGTCTCCTTGCTTAACACCAGTATATATATGTAGCCTATACGGCCAAAATATGGTAAAAAAATTGTGTCAAGTACCTGTGGTTACTTCTAAATCCATTTTGCTCGTCTGCGAGTATATTGTTTTGCTCTAAATATTTGGTAATACGTTTGTACATAAACGAACTATAAAGTTTGCTGACACAGGATAATAGGCTTATACCTCTATAGTTCATTGGTATACGTTTGTCCGTTGTGCAATCCTTTAATATGGGACAAATAATGGCTTTTCGCCATAATGACGGTATTATACTCGAATCAAACACTTGGTGGAATAACTGCTGAAGTACCGCTATTATTGCGGGATTTTTCAATATGCATTTCGTCATATCCGCTGGCCGATCGCGATTTCGCATGCGTCACAATTTGCGTTATTTCTTCAATGAAGGGTTTCATTCGGTACGTACAAGGGATCTTTCATGTTATTTTCGATCAGTAGTTTGTGTGTTTTTGCCTGATTATAGTGGTTCTCATCAAAATTATTATTATTCGAGCACGTATATAGATTCTCAAACTCCAGCCTCCATTTCTCGAAAACCTTATTTTCGTCATTTGATGTTATTCCGTTAATGTCAATGATTTCTATTGGTATCGATTTATCCGTTCTTGGACCAAGATTTTTTATTTTTTCCCAAAAGTCATTCGGGTTTGTTGACAGCGTCTCTTCAATATCGCACGATACCGTCTGTCTGTACGCGCTGTAGTTTGGTTCCAGTATGGTTTTTTAGTTTTTAGTCTTTTACTTGATCGTTTTGATACATCATATTTTGGTATAGTAGCATTCATTTCCGCGATGATGACATCACATAACTTATTGTATATTCATATAATACAATCAATATCTTGTTGTGATTCCCTACATTGTTAGACGTTTAAAATAATATCTAGAATGGCCAGTCTGGACAATTCGTTTTCCATAAAAGTTTCTGTCATTTTGTGTAATTTAAAACGTGATGTTTTGAATACTGGGAAATTAGACTGTTCCTGTTCACTGTAACATTCCGATAAATTAAACTGGGTAAATAGTACGCTGTGATCAGGTAGACGTGATCGTTCCCCTAGCAATCCGTGCAGGTTATTATCATCAGCAACAGACTGAGCTGTGATCGTTTGATAATCTACACAATTATGAAAACAGTCATGAGGAACACAAATATAATCAACCACTGCTTTACCCTTACGTGATATCGAAGTGAATTTATCTCTATTACTGTCAAATATATCGTTAAGCACGTAAGATTTTGACTCGTTTAAGATATAACACGTTAATAGTTACTGTAAATAGTTATGTACTGTCAAATTTGGTGTCACCTATCTATATGGCAAGATTGGTGCCACCTTCCTGTATGTCAAGTTTGATGCCACCTTCCTGTATGTCAACTGTGGTGTCACCACCCTGTATGTCAATTCTGGTGTCACCTCCCGTACGTCAACTGTGGTATCACCTACATATACGTCAAATTTGGTGTCACCTATCTATATGGCAAGATTGGTGCCACCTTCCTGAATGTCAACTGTGGTGTCACCTCCATGTATGTCAACTGTGGTATCACCTACATGTACGTCAAATTTGGTGTCACCTATCTATATGGCAAGTTTGGTGTCACCTCCCTGTATGTCAACTGTGGTGTCACCTTTTTGTATGCCAAGTTTCGTGCCACCTTCTTGTATGCCAAGTTTGGTGCCACCTATCTGTATGCCAAGTTCGGTGCCACCTTCTTGTCTGCCAAGTTTCGTGCCACCTTCTTGTATGCCAAATTTGGTGCCACCTATCTGTATGCCAAGTTTGGTGCCACCTTCTTGTATGCCAAGTTTAGTGTCACCTTCTTGTATTCCAAGTTTGGTGCCACCTATCTGTATGCCAAATTTGGTGTCACCTCCCTGTATGCCAAGACTGGTGTCACCTCCATGTATGTCAACTGTGGTGTCACCTCTTTGTATGTCAAGTTTGGTGTCACCTCTCTGTATGCCAAGTTTGGTGCCACCTATCTGTATGTAAAATTCAAAATGAATCCCATATTTTGTTTTTTTAACCAAAGAATAAAAACATCAACATAACTTGAAATTTATAAGTTTACTTATGTACAATCATATATACATATGTACATGTAATCTTATTTATACAAAGGTATTGACAAATACAAACCAGAATCTCCGATATATAGTCGTCAGATAAATGTTTTTAATTTAATTGTAATAACGCACGTTCGTCAAATTCCTGTATCTCTAACTTAGTTTCAGGTCTATCAAATTAGATACAAGATGAAATTCAACTATTTCGTTAGAAGCACATTTATCTTCTTCATCGTTGCCGGCCTCGTTTATCTGGTGACAGAACTTCGTAGTTATGCTCGACACAATGGTATGTGACTGTCTTTGTTGACGAGTTTTAAGTCGTTACGTTCCATACGACAGTCGTTTTAGGTGCCAGTGTACTCTGAAATAAATGTGAATAATTCTCGTTTTACACTTTAATTATTTCTTTGTTCCGACAGAAAATTTCACCGTCTTTATTTCAAGCTATCGTAATTATTTTACACCACACGTTTATACTCCATAATGTCTTGTTTAGAAGAGTAAATGTCCATGACCTTGCAAGGTCGATTCATGTACAGAGTGGGGTTGGTATTAAGATGTTCTGGTATGGAGTCCAACCTTTACTATGTAGTAATTCTTCATATCACCTTCCGTCTAGGTGACATCGTCAGCATAATGCATCTGTCAGGTTCTAACATTTCTGATGTTAATTCATCCACTGGAAAAATAACTCACCCTACTAAAAACATAACACGACTGTCGAGGACACAATCTACACATCACTCAGAGAGAGGCACTCGCAACGAAGGAAGAATGAACAAATCAATAGCGGCAGACATCAACCCAGTAAGTGATTTAGAACCAAACAAACTACTAGTCACAGATATCAACCCAGTAAGTGATTTAGAACTAAACAAACCACTAGCCACATATATCAACATAGTAGGTGATTTAGAACCAAACAAACTACTAGCCACAGATATTAACCCAGTAAGTCATTTAGAACCAAACAAACTACTAGCCACATATATCAACATAGTAAGTGATTTAGAACCAAACAAACTACTAGCCACATATATCAACATAGTAAGTGATTTAGAACCAAACAAACTACTAGCCACAGATATCAACCCAGTAAGTGATTTAGAACAAAACAAACTACTAGCCACATATATCAACATAGTAAGTGATTTAGAACCAAACAAACTACTAGCCACATATATCAACATAGTTAATGATTTAGAACCAAACAAACTACTAGCCACAGATATCAACCCAGTAAGTGATTTAGAACCAAACAAACTACTAGCCACAGATATCAACCCAGTAAGTGATTTAGAACCAAACAAACTACTAGCCACAGATATCAACCCAGTAAGTGATTTAGAACCAAACAAACTACTAGCCACAGATATCAACCCAGTAAGTGATTTAGAACCAAACAAACTACTAGCCACAGACATCAACATAGTAAGTGATTTAGAACCAAACAAACTACTAGCCACAGACATCAACATAGTAAGTGATTTAGAACCAAACAAACTACTAGCCACAGACATTAACCCAGTAAGTGATTTAGAACCAAACAAACTACTAGCCACAGACATCAACATAGTAAGTGATTTAGAACTAAACAAACCATTAGCGGCAGATATCAACCTAGTAAGTGATTTAGAACTCATCAAACCATTAGCGGCAGATATCATATTAGTAAGTGATTTAGAACTAAACAAACCACTAGCCATATATATCAACCTAGTAGATGATTTAGAACTAAACACACTACTAGCCATTTTATATCATATATAAAAAGTGATAAGACAATTAAGGCAGTCTTGACCAAGTTTCATGTTTGGAATGAAGATCAGTCAGGTGCATATCTAGATCAATGAGTGTACGTAATGTGATCTTAAAGGTATTTAAACATTCATGCATGCCTTAGTTCATGAGTCAGTTTTTACTTAAGCAAAATATGAACAAAATTAGAATACAAAAGAAACATTTTTCATCTTTTTTTTTCAGATGAAGAAGCAGAAAAAACAACCAGATGTATTCAATAGTAAGTTCGTTAGAAATAAACCAAATCTGAGGTCCTACGTTCCTAACTCTCTAGTTATTTGTCGGATAAGGCTTTCATGTTGATGGACACTGTGACCTTGACCTTTGACGTACTGACCTCAAAATCAACAGGGGTCATTTACATGTGATGATTTACCTGCATCACAAATTCAAATCGTTTTCTAGTAATTGGTCGGACAAGGTTTGCTTACGGACCGACCGACATGGGCGAAGCAATATACCCCTTTTTCTTCGAAAGGGGCAGAATTATCAGACATTATGAGTATTAAAATAGAACATGTTCTGACAGAGAGGTATTTCCAAATGTTTACCGTAACGATGCTCTTTTCAGCAATAAAACGATTTTACAAAATATGTTTTACAAACAGTACGAAAATTTACGCTATATTAACCATACTAATCAATGTTTCAAACAAAAGTCCGTAAATTTTGCAATGGTATTTTTTTTGTATGACGTATTACTGTTCAGTTAGGATAATTGTAGAGTGACCAAGTGGTCGAGTCGACTTTTAAGGTGCAAAACCGTTGTCAAATTATCAGTAGACATGAAGGCTGACTATATGACTTACACATTTCGTGAAACACATTAACTGTCGGCGTAACGCAGTTGGTAACGATGTTGTCTGTTAATACACCTGTTGTTGTGAAATTATTGGTGTGAGACCGCGATTTAGTATTTTTTTTCGCAAATTATTTTCTATTTCTATATATATCTTTTTTAATTTCGTCAATTTTGTCATTTTGTTTTTTCGTTTTTGTATGGATTATACTAGATCTAGTGCTTATATTGTTATATACATTTGTGTAGTTGGCCTTCAGATAAGTTGGCACGAAGTACTTGTGCCCGGCACAGACACTTGTTCATAAAACATTACCCCACCCACCACGTTCGCTCTTATCAGTACCAATGCAAATAAATACTAGCTTTCGTTCGCTCTTATCAGTACCAATGCAAATAAATACTAGAAGCTAGTATTTATTTGCATTGGTACTGATAAGAGCGAACGTGGTGGGTGGGGTAATGTTTTCTAAACAAGTGTCTGTGGTACACGGTACTAATACTGCAAATACCTTTGCACTACACACTTCGCATTTAACAGGACAATAATACATTCTTTTTCTTCACAGTGTACTACTAAAATATTATAACAAACCTACCAATATACTACAATCAATTTCCGGCTGAGCTGAAGTTGAAAAAGAAAACGAAAAAAGAGACAACCGGTGAGGTTCGAACTCACCATAAAATTCTAGCTCCTGGGCATTTCTAGATGTCTGGTTGGCGCAGTTGGTAAAGCCTATAGAATTGCTTTGGAGCGATAATTTTATTGCAAGTTCGAACCTCACTGGTTGTCTCTATTTTCGTTTTCTTTTTTAAATCTACTTCAGAATGAGTTGTCGTACGTAGGTATAAGGTTCGTTATTATAGTAGTTAAATGAATATAATGTATTATTATCCTGTGTAACACTATAAGTGTGCACAAGAACTTGAAGTATTAGTACCGTGCACAAGTATTTCGTGACAATTTATCTGTAGGCAATTGAATGTGTATATATGTATGCAGTCCGTTAAGTAATCTTAGCTTAGACGGTCCCACCAACTAGCTAAATATGGCTGAAACTAGATCGACTTTTAATAACGAAACCAATAGCGATAACCAGAATTTCGACGAAATGTCTTAGACAATTTTTCATCATGTAATAAAGACATGTAAAAAGATATTTAGGATGTGCCAAACGATAAAAGTAATAATAATATAAACACTTGACCTAGTATAATCCTCACAAAAAAAAAACGAACGAAATTCAAAATTGTTTTTATGGAAATAGAGAATAATTTCCGAAAAAGTACTATCGCGGTCTCATCCTGATATATTCACAACAAATGCAACAGGACAACATCGTTACCAACTGCCTTACGCCAACAGTTGATGAATTTACCGATATTTGTAAATTATATAGGCAGCCTACATCAGGGGGCGCAACGTAATGTAGCGAAAGTTGATATTTAAGCGACACTTTTGAGAAAGGTAGTAAGATGGCGGACTAAATGTGATATTTTTGTGCAAAAATGGATACGTTTTCGGTAAGTTTGAACATTTTATTACATTACTGGATATAAAGTATATACGCATCAGGTGGCCGCTGGTTTCAAGAAAGCTCACATCTTTAGTTCATGAACGTAGCTTTTGTGGTTTGGGAGCCAACTCCGGAACAATTTTCGAAATTGGAAGTTGTGCATTGTCATCGCTGTGATTTCGATTTTAAAAGTCGTTATATACACGTTGTCGACTAGTTTTACCTAATTGAAACACTCAAAGTGTAAATTTGAATCCTCTGAAGGGTAAATTTGATGTCTGCCTTTTTGTAGCAATTTGTCGGATCCCGCACTCCCAATTTTCTCTTTTTAGGTACTTTTTCGAGAATGTTGATATGTTCAAGCTGATTTTAGAGAATGTTGGCCAACTTAATTATTGATTTTATCAATGATGTATGCCTACGTATGATGGCAATTTTGGTAGCTTGAAAGTTTATTTTTGCAGTGATAGGAGTATAGCATTTCCCCGCGTATCGTCGGGTGTGACTGGCCAGTGCTACTCGACAGTGACAGTCCCTGTGGCATAGGGCGCAGATGAATCCTGAGGCTGGTCTGTCTGCCTTGGCTGCAACCTTTCATCTCGCTTTCTTTACATTGTGCTACTGAGCAGGTGTTTCTTCGGACTTGATGAGACCTTTCTGGTCAGTGTGTCTCCAGGCTGACCGTTTAAGGGTTGTTTCTTTCCAGATGTTCTGGTAGATGTTCAAAACCTTTAGGCCCCTCTTGCACACGTCTTTGATTCGGAGCTGTGGCCTGCCTATTGGTCGTTTTCATTACACAAGTTCTCCGCAGATAATGTCATTGGGGATCCTTCCGTCGTGCATGCGCACAACATGACCGAGCCAGCACATACGTCTCTGTTTCAGCTGTGTGAACATACTGATGCACCCAGCTATTTTCAGGACAGTGCTTTTTGGCACCTTGTCCTATATGAAATGTATTGAAAAAAGTGTTCATATTGTGTGTTATGAAGTTTGCTCAATTGATACTATGTTTCTTAATAGATTTATTTTCATTAAAATATTAGATATGTTTATTTTCGAATCATTAAAGCATTCGAAAATCCAAATAAGAGTTGCAGTTCAATACATCGACTACACTCCAATATCATAAAATGACGGACAGCTTTACTTTAAGAGTGGTCCATTCTTAAAATGACTGGCCAGTGAGAACAAAAAGATGTAGTCACATAAATGATTTAATTATAAGAATATAATGAAACAGAAAAGAATTCTGTTTGTGTATCTTTTGTTATACAAGTATCACAAATTTGCTGTTATTTTTTGTCGGTTGTGGATTTATTTTGATCCGATTTTGTAATTTTGCCGGTTTAAAAATGTTATTTTTGTCGATCTAAAAATGTTGTTTTTGCCGGTTTAAAATGTTATTCTTGTTGGTTTAAAAATGTTATTTTTGCAGGTTTGAAAACATTACTTTTGCAGGTTTAAAAATGTTAGTACATGTACATTTTAAAGTAATTTTTATGTAGTTGCTTTCGTTATTTGTTTTCAGAAAAAAATAAAAAGAATGCTGTCTTTGATTTACCGAAATTATCTGATGAGGTTTATGCTGTAAAAAGTTTAGAAACTTTGCGCATACAACAAACAGACAAAAAGTCCCCAACGTTCGTTCTACTGGTGACACATGCTCGTTCTGGGTCATCATGGTTAGGTTCCATCACTAGTCAGGCAGAAAAAAGTATGTACGTGTTTGAACCATTATTCAGAATAATTCTTCAAGGATATTACAAGAAGAATGAAGTCTGCTACTTCAATAATGTATGCCGGTTTGTACATTTTATTGTTCATTTTTTGTCATGTTTAACAGAACTGTATTAGCTTATCTATAACTATTGTAGTCAGTCTGTCCACAAGAGATCTCAGGTGAGATAAATGTGACGTTCAGACAAGTTATACATGTAAATAATACACGGACGAGAAACACGGGGTCATTTATTCGGCAACAGTTTCACACTGCACATGTGTTAGACATGCGCGTTTTTGTAAATGACAAAATATTCGGGTTCAAGCCCCGCTACCGACCATGTCTCTTTATGTGAGAAAGTAGGCAGTTGCTTACGGAGGATGGCAGTCTAGGACTGGTTCTTCCCAGGGTTGATGGTTAGATTAACTGGTTACATCAACTGTCTGCCTCACGTGACTCTGACTGTTGAAAAGGGGCGTAAAACAAACAAACAAACAAACAAACAAACAAACAAACAAACAAATAAACAAGACAAAATATTCAATGTTATAACAGGAATATATTTTATTTTACTTCTGTTACAGGGCACCAACAGAATTAATACATACACATGAGTTTGCCATCACTACGTTCTATCGTCTTTTTACATGTCAATTTACAAAACTGCACCCGAAAGCCTTGGACATTTTTATCAAGGAACTTCGCAGCCAGCCAATGAAACCAAATTTGGACAAATGTTTACGCGTTAATCGGTCTTACGCAAAATGTCTTCAACAGCTTGAAGAGACCTGTTTGCAAACAGAACATAGAATATTGAAGACGATCAGAATATCTATAGAATTAGTCCAAATCATGTTAGATCTCTGGCCGAACTTGAAAATCATACATCTAATACGAGACCCTAGAGGAATCACAAACTCTCGTCAACATTCTACAGTGGCTTTGAAGATGTCTCAAAATATTACTAGTCATTCTCAAGCTTTGTGTAGTCAAATGTTTCATGATTCAGAATCTGCTAGAATTATTAGTGCAACCTACCCGAATCGATATAAAACTGTTTTCTATGAGGCTTTGGCAGAGCAACCCATCGAGGGAGCTAAATATGTATTTGATTTTATGGCATCCAAGTTGACTGACAACATCTTAGACTGGCTATACAGCAGCTCCCATGCCAATAAAACACACCAAGGATACTTTGGAACGAAACGTTCGAATTCAACTCAAAGTGCTTACCAGTGGCGAAATGAACTGAAATTGTCCAGCGTTAAGATCATTGACTCTGCATGTGAAAATGTTTACGAAAGACTCGGATTTTTATCGTTAAGTACAGAAGAGAAATTAAATTCTTCTGTTATACCATCCAGAATTAAGCCTCCATACATTGATGGGTTTGTCTGATGTAGAGAGTGAACGAAAACTCTGTATGTGCCATTGTTGAGCCGTATAATTATGTCACAGATCAAATATGAGACACGTATGTGTTATATTCAACCGTAAAATGTAGCATATCCGTCTGCAGAATTTGACAGTATCACGTGTATATGTCACATAAGTTGTGATATAAAATGACAAAACTACAAATTATGACATCATCAGAAGTATCATTGATTGTGTTACTGACAGCTCTAATATTGATGATTTTGATGATAAAATGACATATGATTTATCTCTTTCTTGTTTAAATAGTGCAACTTCATCTCATGTTGGTGATTTTGTCATTGACAGCTCAGATGTTGATGTTAAAATGACATATGAGTTACATGTTTCTTATTTAAATCGTACTATTTCATCTCATGTTGGTGATTTTGTTAGTGACAGCTCAGATGTTGATGTATTTTACCATAAAATGTCTTATGTTTTGCCCGGTTCTTGTTTTGATAGCTTTTCAGTTTCTACTCATATTGATAATTTTGCTATGCACAGCTCACATGTTGATAGATCAATTAGTATTGACATAAATAGCTCTAATTCTGAGTCTTTACCTCAAAATAACTCAATCGGTATTGACTTGAATAGCTCTAAAACTTGGTCTTTACATGTACCTCGGAATATTGCTCAAACACCTCGTAAGGACACATATGTATCGATTCCCTGGTTGTCTCACAAAGGCTAACATATAGTTCATCTTAACATTCATTATGTCTGTCCTAAACTTGACGAAATTAAGATTATTCTGTCACAAAACTTAAATATTGACATCGCCTTTTTTAAAAAAAACACAATCATTTTAACAATATGATTAAATAAATAAGAATGAATCAATTTCGCAATAATCTCAAATGATGGTATTCAATGAATAATGCTGTTACAGCTTATGACTGAAAGTGGTACAATAAATTGTAAATGAAATACAATTATTCAATAAATATATACGTGCACAAAAATACACACGTACATGCATAAATTATATGATAAATTAAAAATGTATCCAAGTTTTGTGACTTGATTCGTCTAGTCCCTTTGTAATCGGCGAGCAAGCTCATGTCGCCGGACTCCATAACAACTTGGTTAAAAGAATACCGCATAAAGGAAATGGTACGCAACTAAATGGTGTGATTATATACTGTAGATGTTTCTGGAATATTTCCTCAATTAAGATAAATATATTTCAAATCTTGCTATTGTAACTACATGGAAAGAGTCATGTATCTAAATAAGTGAATTAGATTTGCTTGCTTATTTAGGCCAATGTGAAAACTGTAGCGAAATCATAATTCACATTATGTGTGCAAATTGCTGAACTACTTCTGGTGACCATGGGAAATATAAAGCAAAGTACTGAAACTTTGTAGTAGGATGATACCACGAGACATTGACACACATACAGTCCCACAATTTGTTCCAAATTATGACATAATAATTCCATACTCAGCATTACATTTTGTACAAGATAGATATAAATCCTATATTAACATTGACATAATCAAAGAATGTTTTCTACAGTCAAACCGCAACTCTAATGTACCTAAATCAACAGTTTTAATGTTTTAATACTTTTTGGAATGGGCAATGGTTATCAGAAAAATCGTCCTTTTTGTGGTGCGTTTTTAACTTTTTAAATACGTTTATCTGAATACATGTAGTCCTTGCTGTGAGGTATGTTTGTTTCGCTGAATGGAATTAATCCCTATATGTACGTGCGAGCGTGCGTGTGTATGTTGAATTGTATCTGAATTGTTTAGTAAACATTAACTTAAAATACTAAAACCGTACGTAAGAATATACATTAAACATGCCGTGTTATTGTATATTAGGTGTTTTCAGTTAACGCTAGTGCTTAAGAGAATTAACAAATTGATAACTTTTGTATTGTTTCATAGCATCAACAGACATTTTTCCTTGCAATAAACTTTAATGTTCCAATGCATAGATATTAAAAGAACGTTTCACTGTATATAACGACGTGATCTTCAAATACATTCACGTACTCGTATGACGAGATTAAGTCACCTGTTTTTCCTTTTGATATTATCTTATCAAAAATGCTCATTTTGGGTTTTGGTAGCATAATGTAGAACATAAATTAGAACTTTGATGACTATATAAAGGAATTCAGAAATCCCAGAGGAACATCACTCATATCATTCAACAATGATCTCTTTACGACTTTTGGTAGCAAGCGCTGTATTCACGGCTGGTAAGTTTTTGTGTCTTACTTAAAAGTGTCATTGATTTTGTAAATACAGCTTTGTCTTAACTGTTTCTTTTGTTCTGTCTTCGGGAAAAGTTTGTGCTTTACTACTGTAAGTACAGTTCCTATATTATATTAGTTGTATCGGAATATTATTATTGATAGTGCATGGTAACATATTATTTGTGTTATTGTTGTACGTGGAACCTTGTGATTATGCTACGCCTATTTAAAAAAACACGTTATATTTTGGTGCTTTCTTTCTAGAATGCAGAATGAAATGATTCACCCGTAGTAGAAATGAATTATAGATGATTAGCATATTTGTATAAAGCAATAATTTGACAGTGTTCAAAGTTAATCAAACGTAAATATTTGCTGTGTTAGAAGTTATGACCTTGCTTGACGACAATTTAAACTGCATAGTTATCTATATGTATACCTATTTTATGATTTAGTGTTCAGTGCCTCGTGTCCACAAGGTTGGATTGAAAAACTCCAGAAATGTTACAAATTCACGTTAGAAAAACAAACTTGGATTGGTGCCAAAGTAAGTGATTTGCATACTGTCAATTATGTGTAAATGTAGGCTACGAGTAATTTTTGCACAAATTACTGGTACTTATATATTTTAAGCAACCACTAATTATATTAATATAGACAGGTACTAAACTGAGTCATCTACGCTCAATCATTCAAACTTGTCTATAATTCATTTGCATCTGTAAGTATAGTATACGAATGGTAGGGCTCTTTTGTTATATAGGAATAAAGTAAGCCATTGTATGTTTATAAAACGGTTTGTTGGAGTACATATTTGTGTTTATCATATTGATTCGATTGAGTCCGTACGAGTATTAACACCAATGCATATGTACACACTACACTTCAGGAGTCATGTGAATTGCACAACAGTAAACTTTTGTCCATAGAGTCTCCGGCTGAACAAGCAATGTTCAAGCATATTGCAGAATCATACAACCGTAAGTGTTGGGACATTTTGCACTTTTTGTTCTTTGCATTATGAATATGGTGTATCGTGTCACTGTCTGGTTGGATAGCACACATAGGACTCCTCTTGATTTTCAATACATCGCGAACCGTTCTGTTCGGTCGAATTATTGCAGTCAAACATGTTTATACTCAATAAAGAAGGATACCATTTATTTATTTACCATTCGATTATGAATAAATCAACTATGTACTTAAATTTGTCTTGAATAAACGGTGCGATATACATGTATATGTAAGGTCATCATTTCACTGAATATATCGATCCTTGTCCATGGACTTGGTTTTAAGAAGTGGGTTAACAATTAATTGACGAGTCAAATTTAATAAGGAAAACAAGAATATCGGTAATACTAAATTCTCATTTTTTCTTCAGTCTGAATCACATATAGGTATTTCAATAATTACATTGTTGTTTTGTAATGCATCCTAGATACTGGCGATGATGAAGGTTTCTGGTTAAGTGCCACCGATTGGTCAAAGGAAGGAAACTGGGTATGGGAAAGTACTGGACAAGCAATTGTATGGTCTACATGGGGCCAGGCACAACCAAACAACAGAGGTGATAGTGAAAATTGTATGGCTGCTGTAAACTATTTCGACTACAAATGGAGTGATGAATTCTGTGATTGGAGTAACCATTTACAATATGTGTGTGAAAAACCGTGAGTAACTTTTGTAAATAGTCTACAGTTGATGTAATTGTACATGTATATGTTCATATGACGATGGGTTGTAATGCTTAAGTCTTAATAAAGTACTAGTATATGTAATTTCTTTTATGTATCTCGTTAAGATAATCATAAGAGCGCGTTCTTAAAGCACTTCTTCAAAACAAGGGTAAATTGACGTGCTTATTCCGTCACCGACATTGTTATATCATGTTGAAAAAGCGTAATTCTATCTGTCACAATAATTATTAAACAAGCTGAGGTTACTGTGATCATTTTCCTTGATATGGGAATGAAATAAAAACTTTATTTGATGATTAGAGGCATTTTATTGCATATCATTTGAGCATATGTCATTGTGGCTTCTTTGTTATACTCTACGTGTTTTTTTGTCATACATTGTAAACAATTTTCGATGATCGTTGCGTGATTACATATATCTTATTAATATTTTATTTCAGACTTGATTCAGCACCTGTCGTTGGATGAATCATCTATTTTTTGTTTATTTAAATGCAATGGATGAATGATGAAGTTGTAAATTTGTATTATCTGTAATAAATCTAATAGATTCTCTATTTGTTGTCATGTATTCTTATCCGATAAAGAAACACGTACAGGCAGTAGTAATGGACAATTAAGTGTTGATAAAATTGTAATACATTCTATTTAAAAGACCCGAATTTAACCAAAGTAACATCAAATGAAACAAACATTATTACAGAGTTATACAAAGCAGACAAGTAATTATCAAAGGTATTGAAAATGAATATTAAAAAACAACACTAAAATAATAGTTATACCTGTAAAATAGCGCACGTAAAGCAAGCAAGCATCAATACAACGAATGGAGTGAATGTCGAGACGTTGTGCGCATGAGCGGCATAAACTAGCGTTGCACGACGATTAGCAAAGTATAAATGGTTATACAGTGCCCCAACCCGCCAAAATGCCAGTTCAGTTCAATCCGAAGCTAATAGGTATGACAGGTAGCTGGCACTTTTTAGTACGGGAGTGTATCTGATTGCATATTGTATATATATTTTTTCTTATTTTCTTATTTTCTTTTCTCTTTTATATTTTATTTTACTTTTCATATATTTTTATTTATTTTCAACAGATACATTATGAAACTTGTGAACGAAGAATGATAGTTTAACAATGAACAATGTCTAGGCTGCAAAAAGAGTTACAAACATGTATAGTTTTCTATGCACCAGTAGATTTGACAAATTATTTAACATATATATTGATGTTCATTCATTCATAAGTATAATGATACAAATCAATATTTTAATAGTATGTATTCGACGTTCCTTTAAAAACTAGTAAAAAGGAGAAGCGATTTCTGGATTCGAACCAGCGCGGTAACTTAAACAGAGTTTGTCAGCCGCCTTACCTATCACATAACATCAAAGTTACCCAAAACATCATCATCTACCAATCAATCTTCCTATGATCAATAAATGCTTATACTTTTATAACATGGCATGGAAAAAATAACAAATTTTAATTTAATAACAAAATAACATTTTTGTTCGCGAATATAATGGGACAAAAAATCTCAGATTTACTCAACTTATCGCGTTTTGGCTGTTTATCGACCGAGAGTATATCTAGCATGCCCGGCGAGTACCACTGTCTAGCCGCAGTAATCTAATAAAAAAAACGTAAATTGAACATGGCGTTCTTTGATATGAGGTATGATATCCATGATACTTACCTTTTTTACGTATCCACTCAATTCTACTAAGAAATATCATGAAATTAGTACATTAACATGTTTTACCCAATTATATATATTTTTTTGATAGTTACACTAAATCTGTTTATTTATTTTAAGACACATTTTGAAAAAAAATTGCAAGGGTTGTTGCCCTTGTTGAATAAATAGAGAAACATTTTTTCGTAGATATAGAGTGACCCATGTTTTTTCTTTATCAAATCAGTTTGATACTTTTTTTGCATTTCTTTATCGTGGGTATCTATATAGACTTCAATGCGAAATTTAAAGGGACAAACTCTCATTTGGCTGTCATTGGGTTTAAAAAAACTAACGGCATATCACTAACGGTATATCACTTTTACTTTTATAGAAACATATAAAATATTATAAATGTTCCTTAAATCTGTCCGTTCCAATTTGAGATAATATTTTCGACATTTTGGTTGCAAAAAATAAGTTAAAGCGCATTTTGATAACTGAGTAGAATTTGTGTACTTAGCATGTAATGGTTTAAACTAAACAGTACGTCTGCTTTAGTTTAGGTGGATTACCCGCGAAGTTGTGTATCAAAATATTTAGTTGCCCGGATGTCGGTATGCTGCCATTGAATTTAGCGATAAAGTCCGAGCGAGATGTCATTCTGTCACGTGAGAACGCGTGACTTTCCGCGATTTCGATGCTATTACTATCACTGCATGTTTTGTCTGTTTTAAAAATGAAACGATTTTTTTGTAGGTGGTAACTTATCAATGATTATCGCACCTGCAGTTTTAAAACTAACAACTTTATTTCCAATATAGACCATTCTGAGATTAAGGGATTTGCTTATAAAGTGACGGAGGCTTATATTACCGATAGTTTCATGAATTTTATTAGGCCACTACAGATACCAACTGTCAAGGAATGAATTATAACTCCGTGAATTTTCTCTTTCTCTGCGTGAGCTGTGTATTTTATAAAGTTGATTTTCAGATAAAGTTATCTTCATTTGTCCATTTTATTTGGTATTCATGCCATAAACAGTTTGGTCAGAAAATTATTAAAAGATACATGTACAAGCTACTAACTCCCAAAATTATTATCTCAAAATGGGGGCGGACAGTTTTTGAAAATGCTTATAATTTTCATAGGTTTCCATGATAGAAAATGAGCTTTTTTAAAACCGATGATATTCCATTTCCCCTTTAAATTTGAAATAAAATCTACGAGAGTAACCCTTTTTTCAAAGATTAAAGAAAAAAGAATATTTTGTTTCAATTGAAACTCATGGTAAAAAGATGCAATAACACACAGTATCAATATTATTTTTATAAAGAAAGAGATTGTTCAGTATCTGCAGGAATTAATACTTTTCTATTTTTAACAAGGGCAATAACTCTTACAAAAGTTGGCATGTGTCGTAAAATGAAATGAGGTATCCGAGGTATTATAAAAAACCCGAAAAAGAGTTAATTGGGCAGTATTACTGAAATGATGTTCCTGAATTGGTTCCGAATGTGTATCTACGACGGCGTTTTAATGTGTTCAACAATTGAAAGGTTTCTATTTCTTAATGGTACAATTATCTATTACATGATCACTTGGGACCGAATGACCAATCATTCATTTCTGTTTATTGCGTTGCGCCTCAGCGCATCGAATGTTTGGGGTCATGTAACTGAAAGTCAATGGTGAGGTAGTAGTGAACAGTGTTCGTGGTAGTGAATAGATTTGTGTAACAAAGTGATACAACGTAGACGTGAAATTGCTGAATTATAGACACGTAATGCCATCTCGTGTTATGAATGTAATGCTTTTGCTAAACTTTATGTACTGTTTTTACATTTAAGGATTTCAAACTCTAATGGAAATTCTAAATTTAGAATCATTTATTAGACTTTTGTCTTTTCTGGATGACGTCATTGATTGCCAGTGGGTGCAGTGGTAAGATGCTCGCTTATGAATTGAGAGGTCCTGGGTTCAATCCCCGGTCGGAGCATGCTTGCGTTTAAAAAAAATGAGTAAACATACAAGCTAGTTTAAAGCAATTTAGAAAACCTGATCATGTATCACATTCAAACTGTTATAGCCGAAAATCTATCTTGTGAAAGTGTTTTATATTTTCACATCTTGTTTATATATCTTTGAAGATATTTTTTATCTAAGTCTTATAGAATGCCACCACACAGGGGCACTGGTTATAATTGTTTGAACAAATATGCAATTTTTGCTTCTGTGAAAACGGGTGTCTGTTTTATGCACATGCGTTTATTTTAGATGAAAAAATGTTCATTTGTTGCTAAAGGTCATTTTGTTAAATGAATGGGTCTAAAATGTAAACCACAAAAAACAATTCTACAAAAACTTATTTCATGTGCATTTTTTCTAATTAATGCCCTGTTTAGCTGCACGTCAGTCTTAATTTCGCTTTAAAAAATATTTCTTTCGTACATGCCCTTGTTCGCTCTGTTATATCATCGACCAAATTAGTCAGCTTATCTACGCGTGATTGAGTAAAATTGGTTTTTTTTCTAGGTATGCGTCTCCATCAATGTTATTTAAACTTTCCTAAAGCCCCCAAAAATATTGATATGTTACGATGATATAATATGCAGGCCTATTAAAATCTCTGATGTGTACACCTTTCAATGTAAACAAGGGGAACGATAAATAGATAGCACGTACAGAGGACAAAGTTATTTTCAGTAAAGTTCGGCTATACTACTGATGAGATTCGTATGGAAATTTACAGGAATGATCTTTACTAAGGGAAGTTGCACATATATCAAAGGTTTTACTGTTGAGTGATTTTTAACGAAGTTGTGGCCCTTTAATCTTTTATACATAAAGTCAACACACAGCATTCATCTTTAAAACTGCTGAGGAAATTTCAGTGCACATTAATGTTTGTCACAAAGCTTAGCTATGCAGTGTTATTCTTGTAACTATTAATACGATGTACTTACATTCCAAGAGTATATACAATGCGACACAGTATGTTTAAATTTACAAAAGTACTAAATGAAACGAATAAATGTAAACATAATATTAACAGCTGTTTGTATGCAGGCTATTCTTTTCTTACTTTTGATTTCTGACAGTTATTTTTACTTAATTAACAAAATTCTCACATTTACAAATTAAGCTAGATAATAACTGTACTGTATTGGTAAATTATTTTATAAGTTTCATGTCTGCGTAGATGTTATCATCTACATGCTCTGTTTTTGTAAGATTAGCAATGCTTTGACATTGCTTATAGTTGTGTTGATATATATGATTGTGTGTGTTTAAGTCATTATGTTAAGTCTTTATTGAATTTTTAACACTTTCCTTTTTTCTGATGTTTAAGAAATTTAACTCACCATTGAAGATATTATATCATTGATTATTACTTCAAATTATTATCATGTTGTATGATACTGACTGCATGAATGTTGGTATCCTTCCATCCACATTGCAGAATATCTTAATGTCTTGAATCTCCTTTAAATTCTTTTAACTTGTAATGTGTATAAAATAGGTATATCTGTACATTGAATACATTTTTGTTGATGTATACAATGATTATAGAGAATAAACCAGACTGATTTGTCCACAGGTAAGTAAATATCGATATTCTCTTGATTGCAAGTGCTTCAATAATTGAATACGTATTGTTTAAAGTAATAATTCAACAAATAATAATAAAATGCAGAAAAAACAGCGTTTTTGTTATGTTAGTTATGGTGTGAAGGTGTGAAACAGTTATACCTTATAAGGTTTTCTATAGTTTGCGTTAATCCCCGGGGTACAAATATTACAATATGGACGTAAACTAAAGCGTGCTTTTAATTTTAGTTAAATATCTATTAAATTGTTCAGTATTTTCTTACTCAAATAAAAAGACACTAAGTATAATTTACCATCAACCAGCCCATGAAAATACATTGCTGTAAATGATAAAATATATTTATTAGACATACCTTTAGTATAAAATATACATATTCAAAAGTTGTTTACAAGCATTAGCACAGTGGTATAAAAGGTGTTAAACTTATGTTACTATTTATCATTTCATGATCTGGTGTTTAGCGATTCTCTTGGTATAGTCGCACATACGCCTTTGTTTTTTAGTTTGTGTCGTGCTATTCTCACGACACCGTTTGTAAATCAAACGACGTGCTATTCTCACGAAGCTGCTTTTAAATAAAACGTCGTGCTATTCTAACGACACTGCTTTTAAATAAAACGACGTGTTATTCTTACGACAGCGATCGTAATTAAAACGACGTGTTATTCTTACGACACCGTTTGCAAATAAAACGACGTGTTATAGTAACGACACCGTTTGCAAATAAAACGACGTGTTATTCTCACGACACCGTTTGCAAATAAAACGACGTGTTATTCTCACGACACCGTTTGCAATTAAAACGACGTGTTATTCTCACGACACCGCTTGTGATTAAAACGACGTGTTATTCTCACGACACCGTTTGCAAATAAAACGACGTGCTATTCTCACGACACCGCTTGTATTTAAAACGACGTGTTATTCTCACGACACCGTTTGCAAATAAAACGATGTGTTATTCTCACGACACCGTTTGCAAATAAAACGACGTGCTATTCTCACGACACCGCTTGTAAATAAAACGACGTGTTATTCTCACGACACCGTTTGCAAATAAAACGACGTGCTATTCTCACGACACCGCTTGCAAATAAAACGACGTGCTATTCTCACGACACCGCTTGTATTTAAAACGACGTGTTATTCTCACGACACCGTTTGCAAATAAAACGACGTGTTATTCTCACGACACCGTTTGCAATTAAAACGACGTGTTATTCTCACGACACCGCTTGTGATTAAAACGACGTGTTATTCTCACGACACCGTTTGCAAAAAAAACGACGTGCTATTCTCACGACACCGCTTGTATTTAAAACGACGTGTTATTCTCACGACACCGTTTGCAAATAAAACGACGTGCTATTCTCACGACACCGTTTGCAAATAAAACGACGTGCTATTCTCACGACACCGCTTGTAAATAAAACGACGTGTTATTATTACGACACCGTTTGCAAATAAAACGACGTGTTATTCTTACGACACCGCTCGTAATTAAAACGACGTGTTATTCTCACGACACCGTTTGCAAATAAAACGACGTGCTATTCTCACGACCCGTTTGCAAATAAAACGACGTGCTATTCTCACGACACCGTTTGCAAATAAAACGACGTGTTATTCTTACGACACCGATCGTAATTAAAACGACGTGTTATTCTTACGACACCGTTTGCAAATATAACGACGTGTTATTTTTACGACACCGCTTGTAATTAAAACGACGTGTTATTCTTACGACACCGCTTGTAATTAAAACGACGTGTTATTCTTACGACACCGCTTGTAATTAAAACGACGTGTTATTCTCACGACAGCGTTTGTAAATAAAACGACGTGCTATTCTCACGACACCGCTTGTAATTAAAACGACATGTTATTCTCACGACACCGTTTGCAAATAAAACCACGTGCTATTCTCGACACATATAACTTACTTACACCAATAAGTCCCGCATACTGAATTATTGCTAAATATGTTATCTTTTTATTCAACATATTTCAAATAGCTGGGCCGATAACTGAAAGAATCTTTCACTTTGTGATACAAGCACCAAATTTAGCATGAATGTTCAGCAAGGCCAAAGGTATACATATTTACTTGTCAGTCATTGACAGTGCATTCCAAATGATTGTACAGTACAACATGATCTATGATCAAACATTTGATTTAAGGTCAAACACCCAAATAGTAAATGCCCAGTGTTTACTCATTTCAAAGGCTGACACGCATTGTTTTGCGCGGTGCTTCCCAACTTGTAGGTCCTTGATTTCTTATACATTAAGTAAACACACAGGATTTTACGCTCGGATTATTTCTGGAAGAGTTGTGGGACCTTAAAGGTCATTGTTGAGTAAAGCTTGTCCAGACTAGTTCTCGTTTTCAACTTTGATGCTATTCATACGGTAATGCTTTATGTGGAATAAAACAATATTGCTAATATTTAAGGTCAAAGTCATGTAGCTTTCTATTACTTTCAATAAATTTGCTTTCTTATACAGACAAATTTCAAGAAGAAAATTATAACTTTATGGTTTTGCTTCAGTTCACACTCTGTTTCAGTCTTTGCTCTTTGGCAAAGGCATATTCAGTTACATATGTATGCCAAATTAATTTCAAAACTACATTTCGGAGACATACACTTGTGTCAATTTAGAATGAAAAAAAATTCCCAACTAGTGTGCGAATTATGACCCAACTTCACAAACATATATATATATTGTTCCTTGTGTGGACCTCTACAAATGTTATATATATATATATAGCTGTTTCAAGTATGATGCATAAACAAGTCACAGAGCTATGCAACATGCTTAAATTGACATATTCGAAAAATCTTCGTGGCAGGAACTACAAGACCAACTTGCATATATATTTTTAATACATAGCATCGCATAACGGTCCTATGCAAATAATATAATATATTATACATCATGTCCTTGCGATTAAAATTGTCCTCGCACAGAAGATATCTTTTTCTTTTGCATAGACTTACATAAGAAAACACTTCCTAATCTGTTTCGGAATTTCACTACTTCCGTTCGGCTTCGATTCCCTTTTTGGGCAACGCTATCTTTTTGCTGCGAACAGCAGCAACTTCTATACTTGTATCTGATCTTGTGTAACTTTAAATAGTCAGAAGTTTATAGATGATGGTATTTTTCATGTTATTCACATAATTATATCGTATTTTATTAAAGTCAAAACTACAACGAATACAAAACTGAGTACTAGCAGACACATGTGTCAAAATCGAAACTTTACTGTACGTCAGTACGGTAAGCTTAATACAATTTGGCTGTAACGGTTCATAACACTCCAGTATGGACGGTAGGGCAAACTATTCTTGTGTAAACTAACTGTAAGACTCATACAATAGAACCATTGTAACTAAGCCGCTCGCGGGAACATTCTCTTTAAAATTCATTCAAGCCTTATTTTTCTTATTTGTAATGATACATCTAGTTGATTAGAAAGTAGTTCATGCTTTATATTGTGTAATAATACACGGATTAAGTTGTGTGTAGGTGTGTATGAGTGCGTGTTTTATGCCACCAATATATAACAATGAAAATGTTGTACAAAATGTATTGTAAATTTATAGTGACCCGTGTGAGCGGGCATGTTTTTTTATTTGAGTAAATACTTCTAGATCACGTGTTTTTTTCAGGTGATTACATATACACACACCTGTCATCAGACGATAGATATCACACAAACGGTGGACGTCATGTTTTCGGAAGAGTTAGACATTCGCTGGAATTTGGTATCGACAGTTGTAGGGTATACATAAGTTTTATTATGATTGTTTTATATAATTAGTATTGATTAAATGAACAGTTCGCTTTCATAAAAACATGAATTTATTTTTTTGTTAACACACGCATGTCTTTTACGGATAATTTAAAAAGTATTACTTTGAATTAATGCTGTATCTTTTATTGAAAATCATCTACTTTCTCAACTATTTATTGAATGATTGAAACCTAGAAACATTTGCATGATCAAATCAATGACGATGAACAACGAGAAATCAAATGAAAAATTAATATTTGTATTTTATTCAATGACCTAATTCTTATTGAATATATTTCGTTTATATGCAGATTGTTGGTGGACCTTTACATACCACGTGGTCACTCAAAAGACTGAACATTTGGATTATACATGAGGTATGCATTACATTCTGTCTCTACTGTAACAGTCATGCTTCTGATTAGTTACCATATGTTTGATGTCGGCCAATAGCTATTCATAGCAAAGTTATATTTGTTAATCTGTTAATATGCCAATCGACTATAAATAAAACTTTGTATTTTGTATCTTGAAGACTATTTTGTCATATGTTATTGAATAAGTCATGTAATTGTGTTTGATCTATTTAATATTAAGATAACTGCTATCGACAGTTTCATTTGATTGTTGACAAAGTAACTGTTTAACACATGCTTTTTGTGGAATGTAAAGTGCAAGAACCTAAACATAGATACGGTTCCTACGAATGCGACATTATATACAATGTATATTGTCTGCAATATCAAATATTCTTGCAATAACCACATGTCTATAATTCCAACAGATTGTGAGGATTGCAGTGTAGTGTTCCAACGACTTAACAGAAAATTTCCGTAAGTCAAATCTATATGATATTTTATATACATATACTAGTATGTGGCTGCATGTAGCAAATGTTAGTATGGTTTCTTATCTTTTGAGATCTTATCTTTTAATATTCTATGATTTTATCCTCTTATTATTTAATCAATTTACAATCTTACTCTTTCATCTTTTTCCTGTTTTTATTCTTTTAGTATGTCATCCTTTTAAAGTTTTAACAACTTTTAAACATTTTAGTCTCTTATCATTTTACTGTTTTAATCTTTAAGTATCTTATGCTTTTAATCTTTTAACAATTTTAATCTTGTATATATCCCTTTAAACAAGTTTTAACCTTTTTAGTCTATCATTTTACTGTTTTACCCTTTTAGTATCTTATGCTTTAAACATTTTATTCTTGTATATATCCTTTTAAACAGCTTTTAACCATTTTAGTATCTTACCATTTTACTGTTTTACCCTTTTAGTATCTTATGCTTTTAAACATTTTATTCTTGTATATATCCTTTTAAACAGCTTTTAACCATTTTAGCCTCTTACCATTTTACTGTTTTACTCTTTTAATATCTTATGCTTTTTATCTTGTATATATCATTTTAAACAACTTTTAACGATTTTAGTCTCTTACCATTTTACTGTTTTACTCTTTTAGTATCTTATGCTTTTAAACTTTTAAACATTTTTATCTTGTATATATACCTTTAAACAACTTTTAACCATTTTAGTCTCTTATCATTTTACTGTTTTACTCTTTTAATATCTTATGCTTTTAATAGTTTAAATATTTTATTCGTGTTTTACTCTTTTAATATCTTATGCTTTTAATCTTTTATACTTTTTATCTTGTATATATCCTTTTAAACAACTTTTAACCATTTTAGTCTCTTATCATTTTACTGTTTTACTCTTTTAATATCTTATGCTTTTAAACTTTTAAACATTTTAATCTTGTATATATCATTTTAAACTTTTAACCATTTTAGTCTGTTATCATTTTATCTTGTTTGCTTCCACCACTTCTTGTATATTGTCTTGAATGGAGTTCATCCCTCGTTTTCTCACTAGTAAGTTAGGAGTTGAGTTCATGTCTGCAGCCCACGTTCTTGCTGACGAATCTAGGGTACATAACTGCAGCCCACAAACTGATTGATGATTTGGGAGTTCATTTCTGCTGGTCAAGTCTCACTGATAAACCTGGATTTCATCTCTGCAGTTCAATGTTCTCACTTTATAAGGAGACATTCCTGCAACACATGGATATCACGGGTGTGTTTTTGTGGCATGTCTTGTAGTGTTGTTCTTTTTGATGAGTCTAGAGTTTGTCCTGTAAATCTTGTTACTCACTGACGAGTCTATAGTTCAGTACTGCAGACGACGGATTTTCTGATGTATCAAGGATTGTGTCTGATTGTCAATGGTCAAAGTTATGAAATGGAAGGTTCTGTTTATTCTAGTAGTTATTGAATCTTGTATGCTTCCACCACCTCTCTTATATTGTCTTGAATCACCATGGAGTCCACCCCTCATGATCTCACTAGTTAAGTTAGGAGTTCATGTCTGTAGCCC
The DNA here is from genome assembly GCA_964023205.1 of Lutraria lutraria. NCBI lineage: Eukaryota > Metazoa > Mollusca > Bivalvia > Venerida > Mactridae > Lutraria > Lutraria lutraria. The sequence continues at coordinate 32,346,536 of OZ026843.1, forward strand.
ACGTTCTTGCTGACGAATCTAGGGTACATAACTGCAGCCCACAAACTGATTGATGATTTGGGAGTTCATTTCTGCTGGTCAAGTCTCACTGATAAACCTGGATTTCATCTCTGCAGTCCAATGTTCTCACTTTATAAGGAGACATTCCTGCAACACATGGATATCACGGGTGCGTTTTTAAGGCATGTCTTGTAGTGTTGTCTTTTTGATGAGTCTAGAGTTTGTCCTGTAAATCTTGTTACTCACTGACGAGTCTATAGTTCTGTACTACAGACGACGGATTTTCTGATTTATCAAGGATTGTGTCTGATAATCAATTCTGTAAGAATTCTAGTTAATATCTTCTTGCTTTTGTATGCTTTCCAGGTATAGCTTGATGTGATTTATGGACAAACATGATGAAGAGAGGTTATTTTCTATCACAAAGTTGAAGATTTAATATCAAGCTGATAAGTACAGAGAACGCTATCAGGTAAGTTCAATATCAAATATTTATATTGTCAAGAAATTCAGAAGCTTCTAAGTGGAATAAAATAAAAAACTCTCCAACTGATACGATACATTGGGAGCTGTAGTTTTAAAGTGTTTGTGAGGTTTTACATGTTAGGGTAGGAACGATAACCCTGGACAGAGAGTAAAATTGTTTATTATAATCTATCCGCATTAATGACATAATTCAAAATTTCAGAAAGAGTCTTTTAAGATACAAACTCCAGGAATGTTTGAAACAGCAATGGTGATTAAGTGAACAATGGACAGTGTACACAATTCATCGATAACGTGATCATGCATCTGTAGATACGAATAGAATACAGAAAATAGCCTACAGACCTTTTAGTTTTATCATGTTCTGATGTGATGAATATAATTCTGCATATTTAAAGATTTGGTTGGGGAATAGAGAACTTTACAAAATTTGATAGATGGAATGAGGATTGTAACATAGCGATTGACATAAATTTAAAAGTGTGACTTTACTGATGGCAATATACAAAGTAATACAAAATAATGTATTGCGCGTCCATTGTGGATTTAGGACAGAACTAGTGTGTCTAATAATGAATAGTTCTTGTGTTTACAACAACAACAGTCCCGTACGATATTGTGTGTCGCTAGAAATTGTTGAACAACAAATATTTCTTCATGTATATGTATATTCTTTTTGAAGTGGTTAAAGCTGTAGTTGCCATCCTAATTGTATACATTGCAACCTCTCCAGAGCGACCCCTCTCTTGATCATCAATTTCCTTCAGTAACAGCATGCCTTTTTTCCCGCTGTACGTTTTAAATCTAGAGCAACAATCTCTAAACACCAGCATAAATTTGCTACCCCAAAGGGTAATGCTTTGGAGAGATAACAGAGGTTGCACTGTATTTGCAAGTTATTAATGAAACAAACGTAAAGAAGTTTTGTTCAAGATCGTCTGTCTATCACAGAGAAATACTAGTACATGTAGTTTCTCCTCATGCTTGAATTCCCAAACTCATAAAAAAATTACAATGAATAAGAATTACATTAATAGCTCTCACATGCATGAAATTAAATTCGTGTATGTGTGTACATTCATATATGTGTAAATGACAGTGTTTATTTTCAAACTAAGTTATCTGAATTAAATACTAGTAGAAGCAACATGGGGAAATAGTTTTTTGAAGTTACTACAGATAAAAGCAATATTTAAGTATTGATATATATTTTTTTAAATATCTTCTTTGCACAAATTTACACTGATGTCACTGGAGACTATGTATGCGTGTTGTTTTTTGCAATTTGTTATAATAATTATTGTTATGATATACTCGATATATTATCATTCAGTATCTGTTTCTAGGCATTCATTTCTTATTTAAACGTATTGTCATGAGTTTGTTGCAAAAAATAAAATAATGTTTAAAAACAATGGTTTTGTTGTGAAATGAATGTAAATTTACAACTTATTTCATTAACATAAGTTATGTTTTTGCAGCCATTGTCTAGTATCATTATTATCTATGGTAACAAACAGAACCATTACTTGTAGAAACAAATTCCAAGGATGTAACTTATGGGTTCTCTGATTATCTTACTGCGCGATGTATACTCACTGTCGCCTAGTCAACAAACAGGCTTCACTCTAAAACATAATTAGACTACTATAGTTTGTGGACTGAACAAAATATGTTTGTATACAAAATACAAATACATACATGTACTAATATATTCAAACATGTATGAAATAACAATTCTATACATTATGAGGAACAACAAAGTCAAAGTAAAGAAGAAAGAATGGTGAATAATGATGAGATTGTCGTCATAATAATAATTGCTTCTCATAAAAATACACAATAAACTCAACGCTACAATACTTTGAAATCGAGCATAACTTGTGGAACTTATGGAAATCAAAACAAAAATCAGTAATATATTCTGATGCAAAGGGTGCTCTGTGTGAATTTTACCAAAACACAAACCTGTACCCGAAGGATCGTATCGTAGCACAAATCGTATCTGAATGTATCAACTCGCATTACCTCGTATCCAAATCTGATCAGATACGAAAGACCAATCGTGGCATTCGTAGCAGATTGCACGACAGTGGGATCCCAGCATTAGTAAGCGCCCATTATTATGGGTATTTTAATATTTTTTTCAGTCGCATGTATTTTACTTTGCTACACGTGTACAGAAACGTTTATTTCCCCGTATCAGATTTATAACAATTGTAGAAATGCCAGTCATTACAGAGTGAATCAGCTAGATATGTATTGGTATTCATATCATTTAGTTATCATTATTTGTCCATTCGGGGGTCGAAGATAATAACAAATAAATCTTACCTGAATTATGTTGAATTTTATTATGTTATATAACCAACAAATTATAATTACAAAAACATAATTATATCTACATTAAAACACAACACTTTGGTGCTCAATGTTTGATTTTATGACATTTGATGCCCCTTCTGACAATAGTAACATCCCTATATTGATGATGTTGTGCCATCAGTGAAGATCCAATGTTTTGGAGTCAAGTGAAAATCAAATGATTCAAAATCTGAGAATGATTTAACTCATAGTATAAAAAGTTATTCATTCGAAAAAAAGCATTACATAATATTACATTTTTAAAAATTTACATATATTTAAAGTATATGATGATATGCATCAATCATATTAAAGTGCATGCTTTGAATTTTGAGATTTTGTAAAATATGGAATCTGGTTGAGTCAATAACCTTAAAGTAGACTAAGACTTTATATTAATAAAGTACTTGTAGTTGCATGAATGTCAACGAACGTCCGAAACGCCAGCGTAATTACTGCATTGACATACATTATTCTGTCTACGTATCAAAATTTCTTTTTTAAACTGTAATTTTCTGATTTATAAGAATTCGTATCAATCATTCGAGTAGCTGATTTGTTTGAAGCTGATGTTTTCTGCATGACAAATACCACAATCCATAATACCACTGACACATGGAACCACAGTCGACACGCCCACATTGGAAACAGAACTGAACTTTCGAATCTCTCACAACGTGACGAGCACAACATCTTCTCGACAACAAGTAATGATGTAATACGAAAGAATTCTATGACGTAACACCATTTTCTGAAAATATGATGCATGTAGAACGTGTTGTATTGAATTGTGCTTCTTATAATATATGCGCGAATGTTTGTGCTCAACATATCAGGCCCGCAGAAAACTATTTTAGATTGGTAGATTTTCGATTTTGTCTTACAACCGGAGTCTTAGAAAGAGGGAGAATCAATTATAGGGCCCCTTTTAAATTGCCAAAACAGCCATATTTATCAGTTTTTTACCTCTAGACTTTCCACGGTTCCTGTTTACATTTACGGGAAGCAGGATACCTTTAATCCCGAAACCACTTGTCGGTGCTTTTTTAAAAGTCAATACAATTAGTTAATCCTAAATGTATTTCTACTATTCTTAATTGTAAACCCTATTCATTCATAGACCTGTTAATCAGTACAAACAAATTGGGTTTGGGTGACTCTAGGGTTAGGACTCTTTGTTTAACCGGAGTCAAAAAATGTCCATAAGTCGATGTATGTGGCTAAAATCGAGTTTATGTGGCTAAATTTTAACAAATTTTAACATGGGAAAGCCACTTACGATCGAGCTGTACATAAAATAATTTACAAAATAATAACGTTATCTTGCTTTCTCAAATTTCAAACAAGCCAATGAAGTCATTAATATTTGGTTTCTGTTGCTCAAGTACATAACATGAAGTAAAACGTGGCCACAGGACTGTACGCATTCGTTTATGTATCGCCATAATTATATATATCGCTGGCAGTATGTGTCATAAATATGTACAATACATACCTGTGATCAAATAATCTTCCAAAACAACTCAATGTGAACAGACAATATGCAGTTCTGAACAGTGATCCGGCTCCAATACTCTGAAAATATTTGTAGGAATTCATGCTGTCATTTCCAAGGGCCTAAAGGGTCAACTTTTGTGTTTACCTTCTTACATGCATTGTACATGTATTCACATATCATATTTAAAAAGAAAATATTCATGTTTAAGAAATTATCAATGTTCATATTGTTGTTCCGACGTTTAATTTGTAAAGCTATATCTGACAGTGTTGTTATTGGTAGAATGGTAGTTTGTATGTGATGAGAATTTATTTCGGGGTGGGCTAAGCAACCTATAGCCATTCACAGTTTCAACGGCCCTGTTTTTTAATGTTCTAATGTACGTACCAATGACCAGTTGTTCACGTTATTACACGTTGTTACAAACAATACACAATGTATGACAATATAATATTTCAACCATAATGGAATTAAGACATCATATCTATTTGTAGGAACTTCAACCTGAAATACATACAACAATTTTAGTCAACAGCATAGCATGAAACATAGTTCGGAGTATGGATGGATAGAACGCTGTTTATTAAGCAGATATAATGAAAAATAGATGGCATTTTAGAAGCAAATATTATGCTAGCTACAGCAATTGTATTCATGCATTTGGCACAACTCGGGCGAGTGCATGCTTCTTTCTAACACCGGGTGTACTTGGTAGTTTTTTTTATCCTAATATAATCTGTTTGTCCCTACTGAAGTTTGAACCAAAAACCCTCAGTTTCAGTACAGCCTATTAATATAAATACTCTTCAATGTGGAGGTAAAGCGTTATGATCTTAATACCTTAATGACCTTACAACCAGCTTCGTCGGATACCCACGGTTGCTTTCTCAACTTCAATACAAACCTCACTAGCGGAGTGGAGTTAGCAACTGGGGTATATTCTTACGTCTATTGAGACCACCTTAATATTGAGTTTGGGAGTTCTGTGTTCCTAACTTGATTTCCATGGTTTATTGTGTAATAATACCTTTGGAAGATCTTTTATATCACCTGTCCTTGGCTTACCAGGATTCCAGCCTGGACCGTAGAATAACACCTTCAATTTATTCCTAACGCCTTGCATCCTAAACAATCTCTTGAACATCGGTATGAAATACCCAAACTGTAATAAATGCGATATTTCATTATAAATACATGAACAGTACAACCTCCCAAAGCAACATCTTTTGGGATCAGCACAATTACGTTGTTGTTGAGAGGTTGTTGCTCTAGAGAGGTGAAATTAAACAGTTAAGACATGCAGTGGGGAAATATAATGATGTTGATGTACGGAGGCTGTTGCAAAAGAAAGGGCCGCCCTGGAGAGACATTACTGTATCCTCAATGTAGAATAAGCTTAAACAATAACAATACGACCATCTTGAATTGTTTTTCTGTCTTATATACGTAAGAAAACGGAAAACAAATTAGGAAGCGATGTGCAAACGCACATTTTAGTCCGGAATGAATCGATCACATGTACTGAAAAGTCCCTCGTTGACTCTTGTTATGCCTTGACAGTTTCGGTTTCTTGTATCTTTTGTTTGAATTCGTTATGAGAGTATTCTTCAGCAAGGGGTAAACGTTTATATATGTATATACCCTTGGTTCCCGGGTTTTACCAATTGATTCAACGAACAACTTATATCTTACCTGAACACTGACTTCTTCAAATGTTCTAATCGGATGTACTAGTCCATAGACAATCTCTTCTTCTTTGGATTCTGGTTCAAAAGTACCTACAACATGATCAAACCTATTATATGTACATTAATACGTTAATTAAAGAGGTTATTTTGCCGCATGATATTAACATTATTTTTTATTATTATGAGGTGCTATCAATTATTGGGTAAATGAACGTTTGTTTAAACTGTATCGGGAGTCCCAACAGGTTTTTAAAGTCGAGCGAGGGAAATTGAAGATTTTCTGAGATTTCAATTTCAGTAGAAATGCCAAATAAAACAGAAATCCCTTGGGAAATATAATGTGGCCTTTATTGATACATATCCGTCATTCGAAGGTGACCGCTAACACATGCATATTTGACAGTTTATTCAAAAATGATAATAAGAACATCTAATAGGCCTATTTCTTTCTGTTCATTAACATGGTCGTGATATCGAGGTTTTTCTGTAGTATGCAGTTCAAGGTCATGTATATTGTTTTACCAAATATCCTGTCGAATATTATGAATATTCCTCCATAATTCTTGTCCACACAATACGGATTCCGGCCATGATGTACTCTGTGGTGACTTGGTGTGTTCAGTATATACTCAAGTGGTCCAAGATGGCTAACATACTAGACATGACGACAAATAAAAAGTGTATTTAGAAATGTGCAATACGTCAATTTTCTTCTTAATAAATTACCATCACAATTTTGCTGGATATTATATTCTTAGCATACAAATGACTTGGATTGTCGTAGGTGAGTAAATGGAGCAGGTTGGATCATTAAAAGACGAAATCAACAAAACAGACGAGACAATCGCGAACTCGTCTACTAGCATGATCAGTTTGTTTCGTAAGCATTTAACAAAAAGCATGGCATCATTGTTTACATCATTGTTTACACAATTTGAATTTATTCTGATGATTCTTACCTGAGTGTGCAGAAAAAACTGGATACTAGCACTTAGATATACTTGTAATAACAACATGGTCGGATTCACGAAAAACACAAAAGGTAAGTAAAAAACCTACAATATAAACATAAAACAAATACATGTACATGTAATTAACTTCTATTTGTCGTCAGCTATATCAATGCACAACTTTTAACCGTGATGAAGATAGCTTGGTCTTATCCCACGTGAATCCGCCCATGACATGAGCAAAGTAACGCCATAATGGGCTTCAGATGGGCAAAGGAAAAGAGGTGACCCTAAGATATTTATTTTTAATTGAAATATGACACGGAACTGTGATGTACTTCTGTAGGCACATTTTGCAACCAACGGACACTGTTTCAATAGAGTGGTAATTATGTACAAGTATAGCAAAATCTAGCATCGCTGTCATCAATGCTGATCATCATATATCTAACAATCATAGTTGTAGCGTTAAGCCTAAAATAACGAAATGACTAGAAGCCTAGTACGTAGTTGGATGGGATGCAATGGTAAATTTGGCTTAAAATGGCCAAACGGACCAAAAGTACATTTATCATGTACAGTACAACCTCTCCAGAGCGGCCCTCTCGTGAGCAACAGCCTCCTTTCAACAACAGCATGATTGTTTCACAATGCACGATTTAACTATTAATTTAACCTTCCTAGAGTAACAACATCCTTTTTTATTTAAGTGCCACACTACCTCTTATCATTTATGCCCAGATTTGAAAAACCAAAGCATATTTGAAAAAAATGCATATGAAATAAGTTTTTTTGTTTACATTTTAGACCCATTCATTCAATAAAATGACCTTTATCAACAAATGAACATTGCTTTTAACATGTTTTTCATTTAAAATATACGCATGTGCATAAAACAGACTCCCGTTTTCACAGAAGCAAAAATTGCACAATTGTTCAAACAACCATATAACCAATGCCCCTGTATATGTGCATTCTATAAGACTTAAATAAAAAACATCTTCAAAGATATTATAAACAAGATGTGAAAATATAAAACACTTTCATCTAGTTGATTATCGGCCATAACAGTTTGAATTTAATACATGATCAAGTTTTTTTTTTAAAAAATGCTTTAAACTATCTTGTATATCTATGCATTCCTTTTTACACAAACATACTTTCCCTTTGATATCTTAGCTAGTTAATGGAGAAAAAAATGTTCTATCAATAAAAAATACCAAAAAATAAAAATCAAAAATAATAATAATAGGGTCCGACCGGGGATTGAACCCAGGACCGCTCGCTATATACTACTGCACCACAATAAATGACGTCATTTGGTATAAGAATTGATTCTAAATTTAGAATTTGAAATCCTTAAATGTAAAAACAGTACATAAAGTTTAGCAATAGCTTTTAAATTCATAATATGAGATTATAATGTGTCGATCTATAGCTGAATAATTTCACGTCTACATTTTATCACATTGTTACACAAATCTATTCACTACCACCAACACTGTTCACTACTACCTCGTTACATGACCCAAAAAAGCGTTGCACTGAAACGCAACGCATTAAGTTGTCATTTCTGCACCTGCGAGGTCGCGTTCGACTGAACAAAATTGAAGATAAAATAGGTGTAAATTATGTTTTTCAGTTTCGAATGAGATAAAACTTTTTTAAATGTATGTACTGTCAAACATGTGCTAACGGGCATCTCCAAATAAAGAACACCATATGAAGAATTAATATTGTTACTAAAACAATAATTTTTATAAAGGTACCTGTCAAAAAAGCCACAATATGTCTTTCCCACGGTGGACCTGTGTTTACAGGTTTGATTGTGATACAATGCCTTAGTTATTTGTAGACCCATATGACATATCAAATAGTTTTTCACTTACCCACATCACGAAATCCTGTATTATAGGTTGTCTATAACCAATGGTTAGATTCACCTCCTCTGAACTGTGATGTACTTGGTGAAATGCCCAAAATATGTTTACCTCTGTGGACGAAAGAGTAAACTATCTCAGAAAAAATAAACAAACTTTTTAAAGAGTTCGGCATTAGGCCAGAATGTGATGTTCACTAGAAATTCTATGTTGACCATTTCTTTACTTACTACAGCTAATTAGAAAAAAATCTAACTGGTTTCTAACTTGTTCCCGAAAAAAACATTAAATGTATGTTAATACTTTCTGACACCATGCTCTCAATGTTTGCACAATGGAAGAGTTTTCTCAAAACTTCCTTACCACAAATGTATATGGAAGCCTTGAGAAGACATTCAGACAGTCAGGAATTAACACTTACAATTAATGTATGCAACAAGATATTACAAATTATTCAGCATATAAGAAAACGATTCAATAAAAAAACCATCGGAATTTAACATGCTAAAGATAACCAAATCCAGAGAGTTATTCCGACTGAGAACTTACCGTGCATGATACGATGGTACCAGTAGAACACAAAATCCACAGCGACAAACAAAACAAATATTGCCAATGGACTGTCCCACCTCACATCCATGATATGATAGTTGTGGTATGTCCATGTGTAGCAATTGTCGGTGATAGAAACAAATGCCATTCTGCAATATAGCGAATGCGAACCATGCTCAGCACAAATTGTGTAAAATATTTGCTAATTTTAACCACTGAGTTAAATTATAGACTGGGTAAGAATTAAAGTAAAAGTTTGGTTAAGCGATTGTATGAAACTTTGATTAAATTTGACCGCAAATTATTTCTTGTTATGTATAAGGCTTATAAGCCAAGTGTCTGATATAGGTCAAGTAGTGGTCAACATCCTCAGCTTGTCTATTAAGACGTCTGAATAGTTGAGGTCGTCCAGCACTTGGCACAGCGAGGGCAGCCATCTTAATTCTGGTTAACTTTTGAGTTCACCTTTTTAATCAAACCTAAAATTTTCCACAGCGATTGAATTTAATAGGGTGCAGATATTCAAGCGAAATGTAATTTCAGACCTATTTTTAAATTTACGTAATATGAGTAAATTCAGTGTCTAATGTGTGATATTATGTTTTTTCTTGGGATGATGTGTATACCTATCCTAGACTGTACACAATGAGTATAGAAACTATCCTTATAGTGTATACAGCTATATCAGACAAGAAATACACAATTAATGTACTACATACATTTCAAAAGTGTAAAATCACAATGTTTTCACAACCGTATATTGTTTTCTCAAAAGAGTGTAAAAATGTATTTATGATGTAACAGACATGATTGTGTTTGTTATCAGAAAAAATGTTCCCTAACATTTTATTGCAAGATTTAACCATTCAAGCAACGTTTGTTAAACCAAACATGCCTCGCTAGCTTTCACAAAAAAATACAACAACAATGCGTTTTATCTTGGAAAAGAGTAAAACTATGCCTGATTAAACATTGAAAATGTTTGATTTTGTTGATAACTGATTTCCGAGTTATCTCTCTTCATTATTATCCATCGATGCTTATTACAATTTACAGGTTGCTTTTAATTGCTACTACATAATAAAATATAAACGTATGTCCATTTCTTAACGATATCATCACTATTTATAGTTTGAATAACAGCCAAATACTAATTGAATAAAGTATTCAAAGACAATTATGAAAAATGAATAAGAATTAGCAAAGTTTTATAGTACGTACTTAGGAAAATAAGTGACCAATGCCGTTATAAAATCATTCACTTTGTGTACATTGTCTCGTCTTAAATAAGACACGAGGACTTCCACGAAAAGACACGTAACCTGCACATGCTGAAATATATGATGAACATACTTGAGATAAATAATCAAGGAGTCACTGTTATGTTTTAGTAATTTATTTATTTATTACATCGAATTCAACGCCATCAACATTATTTCAGTTATAGCGTGGCGAGCAGTTTTCCTAACCAGCTTTCCTGGACTTCATTTAGACCTTAACCAGTACTAACCACATTCTATCTGCAAGCAACTACCAAGCTATCCCACATAATTCAGAAGTGGAAGACAATTTAACAAAGGATGTATTATCTTCAGTCAAATTCGACACGGGCAGTGTAAGCCTCGCCCGGGGTTCGAACTCATAACCTCTTGATCAGTAGACCAACACTCGAACCACGGAGCTAACCGGCCGGGCTATAGGTTTTAGTAAGCGATCACGTCGACAAGGATGAGTGAATTGTAGAGAGTCATCTACTAGTGACGGTAGTTAAGGTATCATCTTTTTGATAAAGATTTTATTAGTTTAACCTACCTGTTGTATAATTATCCGTGTATAATCATAAACATGCTGTGGATCGCTTGGAGCTTTGGCAGTAACGTTGCTTTGTTCCAAACCTATACTAAGGGCCAAGGCTTGCCATACATTAACCGCATATAAGTTGAACGACATACTTGAATGAATATGCTTGAATTATAAAGGTATACAATTATCAAAACCCTTCACAAACCACGTTCAAATCCTGACTGACTGACTGTTTGTCAAGATAAAACAAATACAAAAGCTTAGTAAACTTAGTATGCTGGATCATTTACGTCAGTTTACTGCTATATCTTTGTCTGAATCTGTTATCGTTATTTTTGCAACTGCATTCAGCAATACGCAACATTAAATTCACACCACAAGCGTTCATGTACACATTCACTGCAAGCTTTTTGTTCATTAAAAGTTTGGAAAAGACAACGTTAATACATATACGTTGAAAATACATTATTTATACACACGCTCTCCTCAGGGTATTGTTCAATGAAACCAGAATTCAATCAAGCATTCTTCATGATAAGAAAAGAGACGTAAATACTTTTGTTTATCGCCGTCAGGGTTTGTATGTTTGTTATATAAACAATAAACATACATCAAGTTCTTATGCACTTTTTTCTCGCACTTATTAATCATCACGGTTTGCGCCACTAAAAAAATATTTCAGTTTTTGTGGACCAAAAAATTAGTAATTGGAGTCTATAGGGTCACTATACACACTTGACGAAATAAAAACTTTTGAAAATTATTAATTGCTATGGCTTCAGTTACCAAGAGAAAGGCTTCTGTTTATTAAAAAAGAAACAATTGGTTGTGTGTATGGAACCTCATGCTTCAATGAGCAGAGATAATTCATTTTTGTAAATGTACAATATTTACAGTTTCGACAATTTCCTGATGTAAAACAGGCAATCATGATGTTAAAAAGAAAAAAAAATCTCAAAGTGTATAAAGGTATATCTGCCAGTCGTATTATTGGCAGAATGATTAGATTTAAAGTCCCATAAGCATATAAATTTATCGGTCGTGCAAAAATAACATGTGTACGACGAAATGAGTGTTTTTCGAAGAAAAGGGCCCGTTTCGTCGGTAATTACTTTTGAAGCGACCTGTAAAATTTGTTTAGCAACTGAAAGGGAGATAATTTGGAAAATTAAAAATCAACAAAATCAAACATTTCAATGTTTAACCACGCATAGTTTTCTTTTGAGAAAACGTTTATTGTTACGAAAACAATGTGATTGATATACAATTTTTGGAATTTATGTAACATTTCTTGTCAGATATAGCTTCATAGTTTTACCTTGTGAACACACTAGGGGTCACATTTTAGCTCAATTTTAGCAAAACTGGGTCAGAGTGTTAATATTGACAAAATCTCGGACGAGTTCGATATTGGGCCATTTTGGGTGAAAAACTAGGTCACCAGAGCCAAATAAAGGAAAACCTTGTGAACAGTGTTTTGATTGGATCTTCATGAAACTTTGTCAGAATGTTTATTTCAATAATAAAATTATGTAGGTCAAGTTTGGTAATGGGTCATTTCCGGTCAAAAACTAGGTCACTAGGGCAAGTTGCTGGAAAACCTTGTGAACACTCTAGAAGTCAATGTTTTGATTAGATTCATCATGAAACCTTGTCAGAATGTTTGTATTTATAATATATTGGACGAGTTCGAACATGGGTAATCTTGGGTCAAAACTAGGTCACTGGGTCAAATCTTATGAAAAACCATGTTAACACTGTAGATTTCACAGTTATAATTGGATCTTTACCGAACTTTGTCAAATTGTTTGTTTTATTGATAAGCGCTAAGTACAAATATGGGTCATCTGGAGTCAATAACTTGGTCACCAGGTCAAATCTTAGGAAAACTTTGTTAACACTGTAGATGTCACAATTTTGATTTGATCTTCACCAAACCTTGTCAAAATGTGTGCCTCAATGATATGTGGGTCAAGGTTGAATATGGGTCAGCCGGGGTAAAAAAATAGGTCACGTTATTAACACTGTAGATGTCAAATTTTGATTGTATCTTCACCAAACCTTGTCAGAATGTTTGTCTAAATGATATGTAAGACAAATTCGAACATAGGTCATCTAGGGTCAAAAACTAGGTCACAAGGTCAAATCTTAGGAAAACTTTGTCTATGCTTTAGTTTTCATGGTTTTGATTAGATCTTCACCAAACTTTGTCAGAATGTTTATCTTATTTATATGTAGGACAGTCTTAACATGGGTCATCTGGGGTCAAAAACTAGATCACCGGTTCAATCCAAAGTTTTAATGAGTGAACAGTGATTGTCATGTGAGCGATATAGGGCCATCTATGCCCTCTTGTTTTACTTTAAGGACTATCATATCTGTCTTTGGATCAGCCATGGTGAAAAGTAGCCCGTGAACAACAACAACAACAAAATGGCGGCCTGCCTATTACGACCGAGATACTTTCTTTAGACAAACGCCGAGGAGTTCCGATTGTGTATGTCGTTAGGTTACCCTGGTGTACTACTCGTATGTCTAAAGTATTCTTCGTTAAAGGTCCCCAATGACCCTGGGTATAATTGGTACCTCTATAAACCGCAGAGAAAAAATAAAATGTTCGACACATACTTTAATGCTTTATACATCCTAACATAGTATTTAACAAATCGTATTTCTTACATAATGTAATAAAACAAATCAAAATGTCACAGCTAAGTAGCTACCAGTGAATGCAGTCGAACATAGAATCACGACTTAAACATTATTTTAACACAGTTAATCCCAACCGCCTGCCTCTAACATAATAATTATTATTTTGTCTTTATTTCAATGGAATGTTAACGTATAGTAACAATTCAATCTGACAAAAAGATAACTATAATAGATAAAATACGAAAACCAACTATATGTGTATTATTTCAGGACTCCAAAGATTATCTCAGTTAACGTTCATCTTATTTGAACAAGGAAATATTTCTGTAATCTTTAACGGATTCTAAATGGATTAAAAAGATCTCAAAAGAGTAGCCAAGTCTTTTACAGCCGTTCTGTTTCATGTACAGTTAATCCTTGATAGAGGACCCCTTCATCCAGTCTCATGTGGCAGGTAGCTTATAACCACGTTGGCATTAAGACAAGTTGACAGGTTTGACAGAATAGCTCATTATTTTACTCTTAGACTAGGATTTAACCACAGAACCTTTTTTAAAAAGAAATCGTAACACACTTTTCGTGAATACATTCGTAGCATAAAACATCACAGACTGACTAAAACTAACAATTCTAAACAATATCTACATGGAATTAATAGTTCTAATAATTAACAAATTAACAGTGTGCCTCTATGTACAGCAATAACATATACATATAGTTGATTATCAGACAAAAATACATCAAAATAATGATACTTTGTACATAATTATGATGTATTATAAATTAAGATCTAAAGTACCTATAAAACACTATTTTCGAAACGTTATTTACAACAGTTACTATCAAATGATTGATTCACGTTGATTATTGATTATTGACTAACATGTAGTATATTATAGTTTTGTTGACCAGTCGCTTGAATATTAACCAAAGATATATTCATGGTCAAAATTGACTTTGATCGTGGCCAATCTACAAATCTATGTATACATGTATATCCAAGAAATTAAACAGCATTCATCGCGAGATTAGATAACCGAAAAGAAAGAAATGAAATGCATTCTTATTAGTTGACCGAGTGACTGACTCGTGTGGTCAATGCTCCAGTATACAATATATCAAAGACTAATGAACCATTCTTAATAATTTTTATGTCGTTACAAAACATATACAAATGTACTCATAAATATATACTGTAGAATCATTAATTTTCGTTGGGTATTTAATTTCGTGGATTTCGTGGTTCGACTCATCCACGAAATCAAATCCCCACGAATGATAAGGCATTTCTTTTCAAAAATCAAAATCCACGAATTATGTCCCCACGAAATAGCCTTTTTAGTAAAAACCACGAAAATTGAACCCAACGAAAATTAATGATTCCACAGTATATGGATATACATTTTTGTAATGGGACGAATATTCGAATGGTGCTTTTGGCGATATCAGTATTGGAAGATCAATTTTCTTGTCAACATTTAGTCCATATAGGTATGTCCTCTTAAGAACAAAGTTTATGATTAAATATTACTTAAAAAATACTAAGGAAGATGTTTACAACAACAAACAGATTATTTCTAGAGTTTTGTACTCGTGGTTCCGAATAGATTTGTAATTGTTTTTTTGAATCTGGTGTCACGTTGTTTTTATCTCACCAAACCTGTTTTACAGACCTCTCGTTAATTGATAATAACCATTTTCTTGAACTAAGCTTATGTATATATATGATTATTAGAAAAATGTTCTGTTTGGACAAACAAATATGTGATTATTATTGAGGTATTGAATGTTGGATTCATGGACCGGTTTTTGTTACCTCAACAAAATGATAGGTTTCAAGTACCGATACGCGAACTTCTACAAACATCATTGTAAAAAAATAAATAACCATCAAATAACCGTTCCTGTTGTCAATAAAGTCCCCCGATTCTCATAATAATGTAAACAGATATCACAAAACGACACCAAACCGTATTTCTGCCAAACGCCCACCTGCTCTTTCGTTTCCAGTTTGAATAATATACAATAATTCATTTCAATCCATGAACGAAGATTGTCTCAAAAAGATTATTATATTGCCCACTTATTTTTTTCCATTTATTTCGTTATTCTGTGTAATTTAGTAATGTCTATATGAAACTGAGAATTATGTCCCAAACACGATGTAATAAATATCACGTACCAAGAATTTCCCCCAAAAATGTTTCCAAAAAATGTCAATTACTAAAATCAGATATTATTTAGATAGCATTTTATTGAACAAAAACACTTAAGTTTATTTAATAAACATTGGCGATCAGAATAACGCTACAAACAATGATTTGTACGAAAGACCGAACAATATTTACAAAATGTTCAAAATGCTAACACCAAAATTAACAAATATCGTGACTATGCGAAACATGCAGTAGTCTAAACGTTCATTCAACAGGAACGACAACTTCGGATGAAGAATTTGATATTGTGAATAAACCTTTTTTATTTTGACAAAATCGAATCTCCATCCAGAATATATTCGTTTCTACCAATTACTTGCTAACCGATATTACACAGAGGATGAGACAGGAGCGGTTTTAATGATGAATAAGATTGCTCTGCCATGATAGTGACATATCTGTATATAGTTTTCATATTACAATATCATATCATTAAAAAGTGTATATTTAACAGCAAACGTGCACCACACGCGTGTATGTATACTATCAAGTTGTTCACTATGGAATCCAGTTTTTGCCATTATCGACAGTACTGAGTATATCCATACTAAACAGGTATGTTATATACAAACATATCAATACTAACAACTAATGATAATCTAGTCGATTCAGGTACAGTGGACCACTTTTATCCGGGTCCCTCTAATCCGACAAATACCTTGGATCCGAACATTTTTTGGAACGAATTTTTGTTCAAATCTTTAGTTTGAATACTTTGTAAAATGTTGAAAAATATTAAATAAATTCGGAAACCCTCTTAACAGGACTTCCGCCCAGATTCTGTCAAGTCCGAAATCAAAGAGGTTCCATTGTATCATGTCCTAATATTGTCCTCTATAAGGGTCATCATCACGTGAATGGTCACGTGGTTGACGCTGTGAACGTGTAGCGATGTCAGGAAGTTGTTCAAATACGATCTTCTCTCGAGGATTTGGATCAAACTGCAAGTAAGAAATGCGATTTGAACATATACACGTACTTTGTAAAGCAAAAGGAATTTGTAACGAACAAGAGCGCCGCAAGCGATGCAAGTGCTAGTCTGTTCACCACCTCAGTGACAGCTATCCACCTATGGAGTTTCATGTTGCTACCTCTTATAGTTTATCAAGTTTATAGTAAATTTTACAGTTATTAAAATGCAATCAACATGAACGTGTATATTAATATAATCTTATAAATGAGTGACCTCTTATTCTTTAACAGCTCAAAACAATTAATCTCATACACTGTACTGATTTACTGTATAATTAACGCATTCACCATTTGTCTTGTTTGACGTTGATACTATATACACCTGTCACCGTAACATAAAATCTACATATTGCAAATGGCATAATGCATATCAAACATATCGTCAAATAGTTTACGATAAAATTTCATTAATATTTACCAATTCCAAATTCACGACAGACGACCAAACGGAAGGTTTGGTGTGAAGTTTATTGCACAGTAATCATAATACTTGAAAAAAAAGAATATATTTCATCCGGGTAATATGGAACTTTAATATTTAAAGTGTTTCCTTACATCTTGAAATTGCCCTCCATCAGTTGATCGTCTGTTCTTACTATGGCGTCTGTGGCCACGTGACTCATCTCTGTCTCTCTCTCCATGTCGTCTGCTCTCTCCACGTGACTCATCACCGTATCGTCTGCTATCCCTCTGCTCCCTTTGTGACCCCATATAGTCTTCCCTTTCTCTCAATCCTTCTATGTCCCCACTTTGACGCCTGCGTCTCTCCTTTCGCTCTTTGCGTTCTTCGTGTCCAAGACTGTGTCGCCTGCCTGTATCACTGGAGCTACGCTTACTTGGTGACGCATACGCATCATGCTGTTCGTGAAGTCGATTGTATCCGTCTGGTCCGTCGCCATTTTGCTGTTCTTGTTGTCCTTGACCTTGGCCTATGTTTGACCCATATTGGTTGGGGTCATCATAAGCTGTTGGCTTCTGTTTCTCGACATCACCATGGTCACGCCGATTTTGAGCATAAGCATTGTATGATTGCTCTGCTTGACTCCATGGTGGTCCGCCCCCTTCTTGTTTTGTATTATTTTCACTTTCCTTTTGGACATAATCTCCAGCCCGGGGGTTAAAATCTTCCTGTTCGTCCCTAGTTTGACCATAAATCGGATCTGAAAATATAGTAACAAAGTATTACTGGATGAACTACAAGCTTGATATTTCAATAATTGTTACAGCTTGCACCATACTTCGGTTTTAAAATTGAACCTGAAACTAATCACTGTGTAAAACACGCTCAAAAAGAGAAAAGTAAAATACTGTATGGAGTTAAGAGTTTTTTTCTAACTTCGACAACTTTCGGGCTTCACATTCTGGAAAGAAACTTTATGTAAAACACGGTATCATTGAATACAGATATAGTCAGTAGGGGAAACTTCCCGATCGGGAAATCACTAAGTGAGTTTTCCCCTACTACCCGAACGGGAAATCTGTTACTAAATATAGTAACAGATTTCCCGTTTAGGAAATAAAATCACTACTTTTGTACTAGTTTTACTCAAAACACCCGGTGCATAAGAATACGCACCCGATCTGTAAAATGAATATATCATATTAAACTTAAAAGATAGATCTAACTTTCTACCGTTCAGATTAAAAAAAAATGTTTTTTTAATTGAACACTGAAATTGCTAAACAGCAAAGTTTCCCGATTCGGAAACTTGATTTCCCGATCGGGATATATATTCTACAATGGCCTCAGGTAGATCAAGCATGTCATACCATTGCTGCTAAATACACTAATATTTAGGGTGAGTGACTTTTAATGTGATATTAGCCACAGTTATGCTAATTTATTTTAACACTTATATATGAGACAGACGCTGAATAATACTGGAAAAAGGACAAAACTAAAGAATAACTTCGCAAACTTATCAGGTTACTTTACCTTACATTCATTCAAAATAAACATTTATTAATATTTTTGATATTGCATTTATGTTTCCTTCAAATTGTAGGTCTGTCACAAGATGAAAGAGTATCACTTGTTTATGCACTTGGATCATCAGAAGAGAAAAAAACATATTAACAGATAGCAATACAATACTTTGTATAAATAGAAATATAAAATCTCTGACTGACATGAATTTAGAATGATATACAAATGAAAGTACTAAAAATGTACTTTTATATCATTTATTGAAGGCATTGCATCTGAAAACATACAAAATACAATGAGAACATGTATTGCAATTGAACAGATTTACAATCTTACTGCACCTAGTGACCCCTGTCTCCTTTATGGTTAATCTGCTACAATATTAAGGTTAATTGTCTGTTAATATTGGTGCAATTTTTATTCATCTGGTAGCTATCCTACATTGATGAACTGGCTTACTTTTGTCTCATATCTGTTAGAATAAGTTTGCATAATTGTTGTTTATAATGTTTTAATGGTCACTAATCTATGCAGTATGACATTGTAGTTATCTAATACATTTAAACTTCTCTCCTGACAGTACTCTCAATGCTTTGATTGTATAAAAGAAGTATGTTCCTTTGGGATGTTCTGTCAAGATTTTATTAATTTGCCATTTGGAATGGTTGAAATACGTCTTTACAAATTTCTCACCTGAGGCTATTGTAAAATATATATCCCGAACGGGAAATTAAGTTTCCAAATCGGAAAATATTGTTTTTCGCAATTTCAGTGTTCAATTAAAAAATAACTAGAACATTTTTTAAAAATCTGAACGGTAGAAAGTTAGATATATCTTTAAAGTTTAATATGGTATATTCAGTTTAAAGATCGGGTGCGTATTCTTATGCACCGCGTGTTTTGAGTAAAACTAGTACAAAAAGTAGTGGTTTTATTTCCTGAACGGGAAATCTGTTACTATATTTAGTAACAGTTTTTACAGATTTCCCATTCGGGAAATAGGGGAAAACTTACTTAGTGATTTCCCGATCGGGAAGTTTCCCCTACTGATAGTGAAGAACTGGCAGCACTAACGTTAATTCATCTCCGAACACGCACTTTACACTTTTTATGTTGTAGATACATGAATAGACATAATAATTCCGAAACTTAATATTTGGCGTAAAAGAATGTTTGTTTTCGGTTACCCGAACGAGCCCGTGATCTTAGCCTTTCTATTTGGCCCGAGGAATGGAACATTCACTCTCACACCTTTGTACTCTTCCATAGTGAACTTTCAAAAGCCAAGAATCCCGACCTACCAACCCTATTTTAAATGAGTATGTAACCCGAAACTAACTATTTGACGATCTTACTTCAAAGATAAATGTCATATATACGAGACAATCAGTGAGCCTACCTTGAGCTTGTCTTGCATCATTTCGAATACTTGTCCCTAACGTGGCACCATACGATACTACAGGCTCTGTAAAGTATCAGAATGTTTGGTAAAATCATCAGAGTCTATTAAGAATTCATACAGGAAAATTATAATGGTATAAATACAGTTCACACGCTGATAAAAAAGTTACAATGTATATCTGTTATAATTGTCGTCTTTAGAAGCAGTTGACATAACTTCACAGACTGTCTTGAATATCTGAAGTTCAAATACACTTGATTGTTAACAACTCGAACGCCTCCAATCTAAACCTCTCCTATCCTAAATCTCTTTCACCGAATTCCTCTTACCCGATTTTTTCTTATCCGAAATCTCTATAACCCGAACACACCAGTTGGTCACAATTTTTAGCAATTAGAATAACTTTCAGAGTGTGTTCCATCATCAAGGAAACACATAGGAATCATTAAAATTATCTTAATTTTCAAAAATCTCTCTAATCGAGTTATGTCTTAAATAAAAAAAACTCTTTAATCCGAACAATGTAAAATAATCAATGTACTTATATACGAAGTAATGAAGTATAAACCTAATATATATTTAATACTTCACAAGCATCATTATCCAATAACAAAAACTAAAAAGTATCTTGCAGTAAGTCATCAAATAAAGAGTTACATGATTCGTACTAATAATACAAATGTATCCCCGTCACACAGGACTAGCGTCCTTACTGCGTCCTAAACTGTCACATTGAGGAGAACGCCGATGGTCGCATTGAGAACGCCAATGATTTTGCTAAAATAAATCATGATTTCGGTCACCGTCAACCCAAGGTCATGTTTTCTGTGATCTATGTATGTACAACCTCGGCGTTTGCTTTAATAATGTCCAAAGTAAATGCCGTCACTCTGCGTCCTTGGGGTCCCAGCGGCGTTCTCGTGCGTTCTCACTACGACCGACGGCGTC
Source organism: Lutraria lutraria (assembly GCA_964023205.1). Taxonomy (NCBI): domain Eukaryota; kingdom Metazoa; phylum Mollusca; class Bivalvia; order Venerida; family Mactridae; genus Lutraria; species Lutraria lutraria. The sequence goes on from OZ026843.1 coordinate 32,367,874, forward strand.
CAATGCGTCCCTGTGGCGTCCCCGTAGATACACAGTAAGGACGCGAGTCCGATGTGACGGGGTATTTCAAAATTACCTTCTTGTTTATTCAGCTTATTGCTTGACAAATCTCTAACGAGACCAGATGGAACGCCATGTGGATCAAACGTCATCTGCTGATCGTCATCTAGTGTAGAATGTGGCACGTGACTCTCCACAGATATTCCTTGTCGCTTAAGATACCAGTTGACTCCATAGAATCCCGCCAAAACAAAGATGCACGAGATACCATAAGCACGGAATGTGTTTTCACTTCCTGAAAAGAAATCAGATAAACTTTGTTATCCTGGCACACCATTTAGTCAGATATTAAGTTGAACACATATTCTTAGTATTTCACAAACAATCACTTCAAACAATAAACTGGTTCCTGTACCATGTTGCAGTGCATCACAGACAAGTCAACGGGAACCAGTTAATTCAAACTTAGTCCAGACTAATTCAAACTTAGTCCAGACTAATTCAAACTACTCACTTAATTACCTCCCTTAGATGCCGTTTATGACTGGTACCCGGTCAATGAAATTTACAAGTAGTAAAAAGTCGATACTGAAACCATCTTTGTGACAAACAATTGAGGCTGGTTAAAGATATTTTTTAATATAGAGTAGTTACAGACAACCGGTATGAAAAATGAGATCGTTTGAATCAGATAGACTTAATAGGGAGGTGACCGCGGAGATGGGTTTTATATATCAATACAGAGTCAAACATCAGTGTCCCATAATTCTTCTGCTTGTAGAAATCTTTATATTTAATGCATAAAGTATTTAACATAGCTACAGTAATTAATGTCGACAAACTTACAAGATTTGTAGCCCGATCTTGCATAATCAAAGATGTTTTATCTTATAAGAATAGATTTTATCCAAAAAAAAAACAGTCGCATTTATTAGGCAAACATTACCTAACTTAATAAGAATGACAAAAACGTTATGTAGTAAATCAGACTAATACACGTCTAAAGGAAACTAATTACAATAGAGACATTTCCTAGATTGTTACTATAATGAAGTAGGCCTATGTTTTATGTTGGTTTGTTTACATCCTGTGTATAATTAATGAAGCGCATAGTTCACCAGATAAGAGCATTGACAATGACCAAGAGCGCGCGTTATTGTCTTCATTGTTACAAACCAGCTGTGTTTGTTAACGCTATAGAGAGAGCACAACGTTTATAAGCCTAACCGATGATGAAGTTTGTGTACCTTCGTTGTTTGCTTTTGATAAAAGCACCAAGTAAGCACGGCAATTATATATCTAACCAACGCTGAATGAAACATGTTGTAATCTTTTTGGCGTGTGATTACAGCACTTTATCAAAGTAACGTTATTTTTTGTTTTGTTTTATAGCACTTCTTGTCAATCGGCAATGAATCATGTTGCCCTAACCAAACGTCACGTGACATCAGTCATTGCTTACCAGATAACTGTAGTTAATGGACAGCAACCCCGTATGAGGTAGATAATAAATGCCTTGCTTAAATGACAGTTTTTGGAATTACCTGAAGACATTATTCAAGATAAATCCGTATTGACCACAGCATTGGGCTATCAATGTAATTTCATACTGAAAGTGAGTCCGGCTGCAGCCCAACATTTAATACTGATGTGACGGACTTGAATATAACCAGTGGCATAATAATGTTATATGATATATTCTTTACTTACCGAATCCATATACTAGAATACCACCGAATACAGCACCACAACCACGTCCAAGACCATGATGTATACCTTGTAGAATACCTTGTGCTGATGAGCGTAAGCCGGCTGGTATGGCTTGCATTACGTAAGAACATGTGGTCGCCCAAACAGCGGCATGTGTCAAACCTGAAATTTGCATTTTAAACATCATTTTGCCAAAGTATTACAAGTAATCATACTCAAAGTAAGTGTTGTTGTACGTATTATGGTGGATCCCAAACGATTATCAACGTCACATAAGCATTTGTATGAACCTTTATAAACAAGCTATGTCAATCACACTTGTCACAGGCAGTTGGAACAAAGAAACTTGGAAGTGCAGGATTTTTACCATAATGCAATTATATGAGAATCTACGAGAATCTCGTTTGTGAAAAAGCAATTGTGATTATGGTTTACCTTAATTAGAAATGACATTTTCCATCAAGGGAAAACAGTTCTCAGATTGTTTAATGCGTAGAAACCAGCTAAAAAAGTCCGGCTTAAAATATATTAGGCAAAGCAAAAACTTTAAACATGGAAAAGATTTGGAGTGAGATGGAATATGTTGAAGTTGGTTAATCTATGAGGAAGTTAAAATGCTTTGTATTTGATGAAATGCGCTGTATAAGTAAGAATGTGCTGTATAAGGTAAATGTTGTACAGTAGGTGACAATACGCCGGAATTACATTATGCATGATATAAAATTGATGCTTGCACATTAAACTTATGTTTATAACTTGTAATTGACAATTAAGTTTTGTGCTAATATTACTAAAATTCATTACGTAAGAATCGATATTTCTATATTAGCCACAGCACAAAATCTCGGCTGATCAGTAAGAACTTAGTCAGTATGCGCAGTGGATTGTTTCAGAAAAGTCACGTTTTCTCATTAAATGATGTATATAAATCTAAAATTAATATTCCCAGGAGAGAGTAATTATTTCTATTATCGTCTCTGTTAATCTATTTTATTATTTCATCTATTGGCCGAGAAAAAATCCTTGTTACCGCAGACATCTCCAAAAATATAGGACCGTTAGTTTAGGGAAACTATTTGTAAATCAATTTATCATTTAGTTGGGAGGTATAGGTTACATAAAAATGAAAATATCTACATGAAAAAAAAACAGAGACTCCAAAATTGCCCTTAGTACGCTTTATACATGTACAATGTACTGCAAAACCTGCAAAAGTCTGCCATACAAAAGAAAAACATCTAGCATTGATACCTTACAATCCGAGGTATATTTGGTTCTACATTGAATCAATTAATGTGAGTGACAGTATGGTCATTGTTCACATGCAGGAGCAGAAATGACACAGCTTCATAGAATAAAACACGTACAGAGCATCCTACCCTCTAATAAGTGATATAATCAGTTTAAATTTATCATAGTGGCAAATTAGGTACTGTGGAAACATTAATTTTCGTTGGGGATTTAATTTCGTGGATTTCGTGGGTCAGCTCATCCACGAAATCAAATCCGCACGAATTTAAATGCAGAGATAAGGCTTTTTTTCAAAAATCAAAATCTACGAATTTATGTCCCCACGAAATAGCCATTTTGTAAAAACCACGAAAATTGAGCCCAACGGAAATAAATGAAAATACAGTACGTACTGCATGTATGACTTTATATGAAATTATCAAAATTTCATGATTATTTGAATATTTAGAGATCGATTTAGTAGTAGTTTTCAAATATACTGGAGGCGTGCCTCATATCGAAATAGAGTGATGAGTACCATTGCCCTGGGTTTTGTCTGTCCATGCCTGACTGGACATACCACACCATATCAAATATAGCGTGTAATAACAAACGCATATCTGTATTGAAATTGAGCATTCAAAGAAGAAAGATATGAATGATCCATTTCACAGAGCATTAAAATCGATAAAACTGTCAGAAAATATCAAACAGACTTGATTTAATGTAGATCGCCGACGCCATGTCTTAAAAAGGAAAGTCTAGTTTCAACGAAAAATCAATTCCAAACAAAAGCATGATCGTATTCACAGTTTCTAAAAGTGTCTGGTTTTTTGTGTGATTTATTTCATGATAAAATGTGGTATTTAATTTCTTAAAACAACTTTCACTTTGAACATGATTTAATGGAGAAAAACTATTTATAGGGCACAGCTTGTCATGTTATGTTTTTTTACGACAATGAAAAAGATGGACGGTCACGATATCAACCTATAAGTTTTGCTTTTAAATGCTGACAAGGCAAGTAGGAGAAATTAGAGATTTTAATACATTGGGAGATGTATTACACATCACGTTTTCATTATAGTTCGATCTATTTGCGTATTCAAGATTTATGTAAACATCAGTTTTTCCTTTCTGTCAGATGAAGTAAATCTCTAGAATATCAACATTCAAATGAAGTAAATCTCTAGAATATCAACATTCAAATAAAGTAAATCTCTAGAATATCAACATTCAAATGAAGTAAATCTCTAGAATATCAACATTCAAATGAAGTAAATCTCTAGAATATCAACATTCAAATGAAGTAAATCTCTAGAATATCAACATTCAAATGAAGTAAATCTCTAGAATATCAACATTCAAATGAAGTAAATCTCTAGAATATCAACATTCAAATGAAGTAAATCTCTAGAATATCAACATTCAAATGAAGTAAATCTCTGCTATTAATCATTTACAGGGTCAGAGAATGGGAGTTAATACAGAAGAGGTCTTATTATCGAGTGAAGCATTAAGATATCGATCGGTTAATAAATGGTGTTTCTAATGAGGTGACTTTATGTTGAAATGGTCGCTAAATGAGAGTTTACTATAAAACTACATAGAATGAAAAAGTTCCGGGTTTACAGGTTTACACTATTAAAACCTACCGACACTACATTTTTCTACCGACACTACATTTTTTTCTTGCTGATATTTTTATTTTCATATTAATCTCAATTAAAAAAAATACAATTGAAAAAAAAATACCGACCCATCGATCCTTTACTTTGGTATTTTTGTCCTTAGCGGTATCTGTAATGAGGTAGCCTTATGAATGAAATGGTCGCTTAAAGAGGGTTACTATTTTCATTTCTACATAAAAATTCGTACACGGTTCTTGTAAGTATAACTGTTATACAATAAATTATTACCATCTAGTTTGAGAGACTCTAAGTTAAAAAACATGAAGTACAGTATAAAATAAAAAATTTGGTTCAATCATCAGATTAGGTATTTTTGCCGTCAGTCAGGACTGGTTGATTTTTTTAAAATCATCTCTCAGTAAGATTTTCTATAAACGAAGTAAAAAATTGAGTCGATGATCACATAGAAGGAACTGCGTGTCACAACTCTTTAAATGAGATCCTTTAAGGAGCAGGAAATAGAACAAGGTATGACAAAACAATTAGTTAAATCAACATTAGACTGGATCTATCTTATCAAGTGAATCTCTGTTGACTTTAAGATGCAAACTATTTATTGGTGTGTACTATTCCTGATTATCTAGACGGACAAATCAAATTAGAACTAATGATATATATCATTAATCGTAACAGGAAAAATCGATTTAGACCAGCAGTTGTCATGTACGGTCTGTAAAGACCTCTGTTGCCACCATATTGCCACGTGGTGTTTTTGTCTTACGCTGCATGAACACCCTTTTATTTTCTTTCGGTTGCGACATTACGGTGAAGTTGACTCTTAAAACGTTAGGCTGTATAATGCTGATATTGCAGATTTTACGGAACATAAATTTCATAGATATGAATGAGAATAAATGTCAGCTGATACCTTAAAATGAAATCAAAATCGTCTTGATAACATACTAATCAAACAATTACTATTGATTAAGCTATTATTTTGGTTATAAAACATCCTACGTGTCTCATTGCAATATGATACAAACATGTTTAGTGGCCAAATTAGGTTTCACTTGTTTTTGCTATTGAGGATAAGGTCGATATGCGTAGTGCTGAGTATTTCAGAATAACTTGTTAATGATAATTAATGATTGCAAATGATTATTTCAATTTACCTTGAACACATTCAAATGGGAGCACCCACATGGGATTCTTCAGCAAGGAGATATAAATAAAGCGAGCAATGTTTCCGGCTAAACCAGCGTATAACACTTTTATATGACCTGAAATAGATGGAAGATACATTGGAAATAAAGACATTATAATTATCTTGCTATTACCTTTGTCACGTAGATAAAACATGTAAAACTGTTCATGCACAGTAAAAAGAAAGAGTTGGGACCAACCAAATATTTGGTCTTTATAATTGTCAAACTGTAATATGGAAAGAAGAAACGGCCGACCGGTGTAATGAAATGTGTGATTTAACTTGTATGTACCTTATCCAGCAGCATTAATTTAATCATAGAACGGCCAGAACTTTGATAATTTTGTAGCAAGGAATACACAAATAATGTACATTAAGGCGAATACAGACGCTATATTATTTTTTTTGTCTTAGTCGTATTCGTTCAAACCCTAACGGTACATCCATTCATATACTTTATCAAGATCATTTATCTGTATGAAATTTACTTCACACAAAAAGTGATTTTCGATTCCGGTCTATATAATTTTCTATCGTCAATAAAAGTTGCGTCCCTTTAACTCCCAATGATTATACAGTATGAAATCTTCCCATCAGATAGAGAAAATAACATATTGCCATAACACAGATGCCCTCAGCAATATTTGGACAACTAATCGATTAACTCACGAATTATAGCGTGCTTCCTGATATTCCTAGTCCAAATTATTTCAGATTGTCGATCACTGAAGACGCTAATCATGCGTTTTATTAACATCCGTCACGATAATGACCGAAGTACATGACCAATTCTGTTCGGTAATAATCACGTGCAAGAGAAAGGAAGTCAATTTGACGTCCAAGGATCCAAGCAGCATTATTTAAGGGTTTAATTGCATCCACTTAATAAGGATACTTAACGTATCATTATTCCTGATAATTAAATAGTTAAATTAAGGGACAGGTAAATTCCATTAACAAATAAAAAGAAGTTAATCAATATTCATTGTACAAGAAAATTACAGGAGCGCAAACTTAAACTTCTATCTATTCTTCAGCGCTAACTAAATGAGACTATATTATTCTATTTCCGCAATACGAAATTCTTTTTTGCGTTGAAGAAAAGAGATAGAAAACTTAGTAGTAAAACATAATTAGAAAACAAACTACTCACCAAAGGCTGCTATGAATCTTGAACACAGAAAATACGCCAGTAATTCTGATATGTGATTAATAACAGAAGCAAAACCAAACAATGTTGGGCTGCCGCCGAGATCTTGTAGATGCCAGAAAAGGAAAGTAAAAATCAGGCCTATACCAAACCCCATGAACCATATCACAAACAGTACTGAAATAAACTTAAGCTGAGCAAGGTGTTTCAATACGGTCACCCATCGCCCGAGGAACGGTTCGTCAGGATCTGGTGGGGCCATCGAAGTCGCCCCTGGACTATTTATCACATCTGTAACCATATCTGATTTAGTCTCAAGAGAGATTTGTAAAGGTTTTCCGTTTTCATTTAATTTTGGTTGTTTATCATCAGCTGTGTCTGTTGCTATTCTCGTATTTCTAGGTTGTCCGAACTGAAATTCACTATCACCTTCTACAAGTTGATCTCTATCTACTTTACGCCGACCAGTGATTGTTTCTGTGACCTTGTCTTTCACAGTAAGTAATATACCCGGCCAAGACTGATCTGACCAAGTATTTTGGCCGGGAAATCTAAACTGTGTCGCAGTAATAAATGCACAAGTCATTAACACAGAAAACACTGCAAAACATACCATATAATTCTTCTCTTGGGCATGTTGGACCTTGCAAGGGTGTTCGGGGAATGTTGTGGAGTGGTCTAGAGCCATACTAACAAACAACATTGAAAGACCCCAGCCAAGGGACCCAAACATTCTCTGGCGACCGTAGTTATCTGTATCATCGCCGAGATACGACAAGCAGACAGTATCTGCGAATGTTATGGCAGGGGCACTGAAGAACTCTCCGATTACTATGATCAGCAAGAGGGAGAAGAAAGCATCTTTAACATCAGCTCGCTCGTAGTAAACCGTACTGTATGCTGGTTTTATAAGATCTTTGTCGAAATTGATAATGTCCGTTTCGGTGATATTTCCATCTCCTACGCATGCTTGATGAGGAGGTTTCACAAAAGCCATTGCCAAAGTGAAAATAATCCAACAGAGCAGCGAAAACAGTTGCAGGTGATACCACTTCCTTAATTTATCTGCAATTCCTCCCCAGAAGGGGGCACTGCAGAATTCTATAAATGGTCGGAAGCCAATTAGAATACCGCTCTGTGTGGCATTCATTCCCAGTTGTTTAAAGTAGATAGCAAGAAGCGGATATAAAGAACCGAACGCTGCGAAGAAGAAGAAGTAGAACAGTTTGCATATCATCAAATCCTTGTTGACGTAAGTAAACAGAGAATCAATGATATCCCTTCTCGGTCCTTTGGAACTTAATCCCTCCATTTTTTGCTGAATGTTTTAAGAAAACCGAATCTTCGTAGAGAATTTATCTTTAACTGAATCACTAATTACTCAATACTCTGTTTATCTCCTTGTATCACTCGATCTAAATCTCATTAATTTTTAGATACAATTTCTTGAAACCATTGTCATTCTATCTCCGTGGATTGATTCCAAACACTATACACTAAACAACGGGACATCAATCAGACAATCAAGTGGTATCGATTGCGCAGTTTCTGAACGTTCCTTTGAAGTATTCTTTCAAATAAGCCAAGCATTGTTCAAGACTGCGACTAGATGATCCATTTTTATCAGATCAGGAAAAATCGTTGAATCTCGTCTGCAAGTATAAACATTAAGACGGTTATTGACTTTAACACTTTACTGGAGAGAGATTTGATATTCCCAACATTTTCTCTCATTTAGCCCACTCTAGAATCAATGATGCGACACAACTTTTCACAATCAGCCAACTATAAACTGTCTAATGATATAAGGAAAGAAATCGTAAATAATACAACATTAGGCAAATATCCGCTTAATTGACATTTCTTGTTGTAAACTAATGAATGCTATTTATAAACCAATAGCAATTGTGCTACCGACATTTCTCAACTAATCGGTTCCATCGTTCGAATTTCCGGTTATCGCTAAGTAAAGAAAAGTAGGGTGAGAATATTTCGGAAAAAAGCTATATGCAAAGTAGAATGAATTAATAAAAACATGCCGATTTTAGATATACATTTGTACAAATGTAAAAACAAAATGACTTGATTCAAATTTGATCTTAAAGCAAATTTTTCTTCGGTAGTATCAAAATTCAGTTTAAAAGAATTTAATTTATGTAATATGTAGGTAATAATCAACTCATTAATATGACCATGAGTTGGTAACCATGCAAGATTTATGTAAGTAATAATAATAATTTCTCCACCAATCATTATCTTAAGGCAAAAGATTTGCATGCCAACCAAATTCAAAATTAATTATTTATGAAAGCAAAACATAATAATCATTTTGTTCTCGATAAAAAAAAGTGTACGCAAACCACCAGTGCGTACTTTTTCGAAAAAAACAAACATTTTGATTCTAATATATAGACTAAAAGTCTAAAACCTTAATGTACAGTTATTTTAGAAACGATTTTGCGCAAAATATTTACCCATTTAGTAAGCCAATAGTCTGGAAATCAAATATTAGCATACATTTCTGATGTAAATTTTAGAAATACAGAAGCACACGGTGGGGGAGCGCAAGTAAATGTCACTATATTTATAACATATACACTTCACTGTATCGGAATTTTCATTTTATCCGAAAATACATGTTTGTATATGGAACACTGCTCTAACTAGGCACGCTTACTACCCATCCTAGATACGTTCGATGAAAGAGGTCCAGTACTTATGGCTTAATATAGATTCTGTGATTATGTGCGACGCTTCCAACGGAAATGAAATTACGATGGCAGCTTAGAATGTACACCAATACAAATAATACATAGCTCATATTATTTGAAACACATTTAACGTGAAATAGAGAAGACATTTATTAGTTTCCATGCCTGCATGCTAATTATTGTATTTCTTCTTGGAAAATATGGAACATTTTAAAGTATTTGTGGATAATGTAATATTGTATACCGAACCTTAAAAAAAATACAGCTTGTACTTAGTAGGCGTGGCTTATCAGCACGTGTATCATAGTAACAACAAAATTGATTTTACAGAATTAAATCCGCAACTAGTTAAGTCAATGGTTAGATCATGTTTTGAATTACATTTCATCATGATTATGTACGATTAAAATTATATAAGATTTATATTTGTACCGAGGAATACAACATATGTTCGTATCATGGTTTTCTACACTCCCACGCATTCCATATGAAGATGACAATCACATCTCAGGATCTTAGAAAAATATATGAGACTTTAGAATCACACGCTGTGTTAGAATATCAGAGAAACGTGGGTTGACTTGGAAACAATTACTTGTACATCTTAAATAATGATAGTCTCATTGTGAGAATCACTTCGATTGCCACATGACATTTAAAATATGCTGAATCAGCGTTTTAGCTATACATAAAGATAAAGTTCTCTTTAATTGTCATATACAATCAACTGGAAAACATAGTTGACTGGAAGTGTTATTACTGATGTAATTGCAGGCAAATACTTTTTTTTAGATTAAACTGATGATCCAGGAGAAATTTTATTCAGTCATCATGCAATGTTTTAGATGAGAACATGGAAACACTTCAGCTTTGAGAATCGAGCGGTCTCTTCCCAATGGCGACATTGGCATTTTTTCCAGTTTTAACGCCGATGGAGGAAGACCATTGTTTTGTAACCTAAGTAGAACCACTGCCCTGCAGGACAGCTTCCTCTCATGAATGTGAAATTCGGCACCGGGTAGGATGGGGGGGGGGGGGGGGGAATTTGATAAACTTGATGACTCCGGGTTTTTTTACATCCCGGGACTCGGGAATTTCGACAACGCAAAATGAAATAAGTTGCCCCCGTCCCTGAGACATTTGATACACCAAGTAGGCTTTAGGGTGGGGATTTAGACGAATACGGTTGTCTCTAGGGTGGGAATTTAGACATCAAAATTAAAAACAGTCAGATTCCCTTGCGGATCAGCCCGCACACACCGGGCGAGCAAACTATTGACCGGTGCATGACTAGTCAGACATCATTATCACGCTGTCTCAAGCAAGGAGGCCTCCGAAGCATTTCTCTGTCCTATCTGTTCAGTTTTGTGGTTATCATATATGACACATCCTAGACTATAATATTAAATTAAAAACCATATAAATTCACAGAAGCCATATCGAATCACTCGATATTTCTAAACCATACTTTATGTACGCATAACGACCATTACGTTATAATTAATTCAATCAATTCTGTCAGAGGAAATTAGGACCCATTATGGTATTGATATAGTGAAACTGTTCTCCAATTAGAAGATAGTGTCAGGGTTAATTAAGCAATTGTTAATTCGATAGCCGATATATATGTGATCATATCATTTTGATTTCTGAAAACTTGTTCGCAGGAAATATTCGGGTAAAATGGTTGATAGTGTTATTTTAAAGCACATTAATTTTGCTAATTGAAATCGGAGAAGTTTGATTGTTAGGTTCAAATTTCACTAATTTCACTACATAGATAAGCACGTAAAACATTGTTAGTTACTTATACATGTATGTGTAAATACTAGGGCTGGGAACGAATATGGTTTATGATATTCGAATATTCGTTTTTTATATTCGAATATATTCGAATATTCGTTTTCATGGCTAGTTTGTTCAAATCCGATGAACGTGTCTGTTCCTTATACATCGTGTCCGAAATCGGTTGCGTCCGAATATTATGCATGTTTCAATAGAGAGCTTAACTACGAACTTATTTTTTTTATTTTAAACTAATTACAGTGGTATTGTATATCTTTTTTATTGATTCTAGATGTTATGAATATTTCTGTCGACATCACACTTGATAGAAAAAACGTACGTGTTTCTGTTCCGTTGGTTGTTTTTACGTACAAGTAATGAAGGGAGGTAACTATAACGAGTTGCGAGTAACGTGATATTTTATCGACAGAAATTATGAGTCAAAACATTTCTTTTGAAACATCTACATTTGTAACAATTAATTGTTTCCAAGTTAAGTTTTTAATTTCCATTGAGTTAAAACGAGCAAACAATTCGTTATATAAATACCTGTCAGTTTACTGATGACGCGTATTGGGCACAATGTTACAACTTGCACGATTATTTACTGAAACAAAAGGGATCCAGAATTGGGCCAAAGAATGTCGGCGTTCTTAATATCTTTGAAACCGACTTTTGAAACAACTTGCCGTCTTTGATTAAACCGAAATAATACTAAATACAGCTTTAATTAAGATTAACAACATCGGGCTTATAGACTTTCCCAGCTTTAACTCTGATGAAGACCCTTGGTACAGACCAGAGAGAATCACCGACTTTTCGTAAGCTAAAATGGCAGCTTCCTGACATGTGAAATTTGGTCCCGAATGGGATTCGTACTTACTGCTGTGAGAGGCTAGTGATTACTAGTCAGAGACTACACCCACTCAACCACGGGGTCCTGTTTTGTTGTTAGCACGAACAGAATAAGAATCACCGACTGAAAAGTTCCATCATGGCGTAAGCATCTTGCATTCGGTCAAAAATGGGTGTAATAAAAATGGGTGTAATAAAAATGGGTGTAATAATACACATCGTTTGCTTTGAGAGTCTCTTGCCTTTTGACCCTTTAGGAACATTTTCGACATTATATAATAAGAAATTATCACGTTGAACTAACGTGAGGGTAAGATGAAAGCATAAAAGTCAGGAGAATAAGATAATTTCCATTGTAATAGCCACTTGATTTCGATTTAAGATTACATCTAACACAGTCGTGACATGTTTATTATCGTTGTGTATTATACAAAGATTTATTGCTGACTGTTCATGAATGGATATTTGGAGAGATAAATGTTTGCCGTGCAGTGTGTGTAACTATGGTTCATACATTTACAGAAGCCCCTTCCTGGATTTGGCGTGAAAAAGGAAGAAAGCTGCTAATCTAGAGGCCGACGGTTCGACATCCGGGAGAGGCACACATAATCAAATAACATTTAGATATTGTTTGAAAGAGGAGTTGAAACAATTGGTACCTTACATTGCTTTACTGAATCCTGATAGCTAGACTATTGTTAAACATATAAAGGGGAAATGGGAAAATACTGTAGAAAACAGATGTAGCATGGTCCTTGCCTCTTTGGGACTTGAACAAAAACTTCGCAATATCTACATGTATATCAGTATAATGGTTTGACCAAGTGGTTAATGTCGCTGACTTCAAATCACTGTAACCTCTCACTGATAGATGGTCGTGGGTTCGAGCCCCGCTACTGACCATGACTCTTTATGTGAGTAAGTAGGCAGTTGCTTACGGAGTATGGGAGTCTAGTACCGGAACGATGGTTAGGTGAACTGTCCGCCTCATATGACTCTGACAGTTAAAAAGGGGCGCATCACTCGATCAAACAAACAAAGTATGGTGAGGAAATGACCAATTTCCTCGCTAAATCCCATCCATTGTCATTGTAACTATGCCTAACCGTAGTTAGTCCTTAAGAATTGCGAGGTTCTATGAGCCTAATACAAAGTTCTAAAAAGGTTCATAAGTTTGTTTGTAGTTCTCTTTCGTGCCTTAAACTATACAGATGGTGAATTGTAACAGCTAAGCGGACACAGTAGTCCGTCTTATCAAGGGAGACATACAAAGCAGATACTTTAACCACTGACAATGCGTCGGATACTGATCTTTATTCAAAATGGTTATATATAGTGTGTTTCATAAACTGGTCCCCGTTGTCTATACCAATGGTGCGTTGGATCGGGAACCATGGTTTTCTGTTTCCTTTGATTTAATACACCAGCAAATCTACCTTTGTTAGTTACATGTATATCATTTGTCGAATATTGATAGATACGGAGTATGATTTTGTTCTGTCGCGAATCTGTTTTAACTAAAGAAATGCTAGACTCTTACTACATATTATGAGTTGATTGTGCCTGTTATAGATAGAAAACACTTTAACAAAACCTAAATTGTATTAGTTTTACAAGGATATTGATGTTAGCGACATTATCTATAGACAGGGGATGGTAATACATCATAACGCGGTATTGTACAAACATACATAATTATAAATATATGTATAATAATGTACAGTACAACCTCTGTAGAGCAACAGCCTGTGGGAGCTGCAAATATTGGCCGTTGTTTAGAGGTTGTTGCTCTACAGAGGTTAAATTTATAGTAAATATCAGATTAGGGAAATTTTGAAGGTGTTGTTATAGAGAGGTTGTTGCTCTACAGAGGGCCGCTCTGGAGAGGTTGTACTGTATATATAATGTGTTCCAGAAAAACACGTGATTCCTATTTTAGTCGGCATTAAACTCTCATAAGCTCATAAAGACCAACCCTTTCCGGACTTAAGAAAAAGTATTCGAAAGATTCCTGTATAAGCCAAATGAACAAACCTGCAAGCTGCCACTTCTTGTAAACGTTAACTTATTCTTATACGAACGTTTCTCTGCGTGTAAATCAAGCGGCAGTATTTTATCTTAAGGTGGTGCCAAGATTGTTTAAGTCAATCGATGTTAAGATTGTCTTAAAGGAGACTGTAAATAATGAATGAGAAAGTTCGCTTGTCTTAAAAATAACGCGAGAGAAAATCAAATTCGGCGTCTTTTCTGTCCCATGCTTCAGCAGTTTTCACGTCCCGGCAGACATTTTTAAAATAATTCTGCTTACGGCGAACAGAGATGTTGTTTTTATAATGAGTCTTATAAATTTGCAGGAAAGTAATTAAATCACACACAAAATCCTGAGTTAAGACTGATAAGTTACTTTAATGTTGTTTCTACAAAGACATGTATCGCAATTATTCAGGCGTTAGTGTAAACCATCGTTAAACAGTTGAACAATGAAACGCAGGCACAGTAAATCTTGCGATTGCCAATAAAATCAGATAGCATACAAGGTCTGTAAGCGGAGTTGGTGTTTATTTAAAGGTTATTTTCTATCATAAAGATGCATAGTAAAACTTGAGATTTAGGTTACTTATGGTCTGTGGGGATCAATTTTTATTTAAATTTCACACCAACAAAATAAACAATTAAACAAAACAAACCCTAAAAAAGACATGTTTTATCGCTTTTTGGCGGCACATGGTTTGTTCACTGGATTGACTATTATATATAAATGATGCATTTTGGTTAATTTGCAGATTGGCTTCAAAGCTTCATTATTGCCATTATATGTACATGTACAATGTATGTAATGATATTGATGCTAGTAAAAACATGTCGTTCCATGTTTAAGGCAAACACCTTAACTGAAAAGTTCTTCAGAGAGTTTCAACTTTTCTTTCCATTGACTGAAAACAGCAGCGATACTTTAGGATTGAAATTTCACCAAAAACATCAATACCGAAAGTCATTTCAAGCGCCGTTACAAGCAATCGTAAATTAGTAAATGTTTTACTTGGAAAAAGTGAAGCTTCAAACGAAAGTCTAAACAGGAACTGCAGTTACAAGGTAACCATTAGAAATAAGAATATGGTTTAGGCTATACGGCTGACATTGCATTCATCATGTGTACTCAAACAAAGGTCAAGCAACTAAATCTGCTCCAACAATGGATTCTAATTAATGATTTTTTTGTGAATTCTGGTTATGGTTCTCCCCAGGTTACAATCTCCAAGTTACTAGACTTATTTTTCTATTCGCTTGTAAGTTCATTTTATCCTCGAACGAGCCAAAATAAAGTTTATTTCTCAAAGTATAATACTGTATTAATATCGACATTCTTGAGTATTAAGATCATTAACACTAAAAACACATTTTTCTTTATCGAGTATAATTTTAAACACACGTCGAATTATTTTCAAAATAAGAGTGATCTTCAAGAACAGTTCCCTGAAGATTTGCTCGAACACAATCTTATGTGCTTGGAAGTGGTAAAAGATATTGTCGCATAATATACTGTCTCACAGGTACAGTTGTACCCGGATTAAAGGCTATCCAGGAATACGTAAAGGACAACCGATGAACGAAGACCATTTTAAAGATATTTCCATTAATACGGTTTCAACAGCATTTACCGTTAAATATGGACATTACGAGTAAGGAGGCTTTACTTGACTCTTCTTTAATCAAACTTTTATCACATGAATGATTATAGTCAAAAGTAAAACAAACAAGCTCTTCATGAATGCGTGAGCATTGTTGGTAACTTCGGGAATTGATAGCAAATGACATTTAACTGTGGAGTTGAAATAAGCCTTGGATTGCAAGCTAGTGGATGGTTTAATATAGCTGGTATTTTCACGAATACTAGTATTTTGAATTGATGGAATCTAGAGATCTTTGATGTTTTAGGCATTCTTGTGAATTCGTGTTGAGTTTTCTGACTGTCTGTTTGATGATAATTTTATTGTCACAGTAATCATAACCATGGATAGTTTAACTCAGTTAGCTTGTGAAAACACAGACAGACACGTTATTCATTAATGTGATCAAGTATTGGCTGCCTGTGAGTCAAGCTTAATAAAACAGTTGGTACAGTACAACATCTCCAGAGCATCCTCTCTTGAGCAACAACCTCCCTTCAACAACAACATGTAGCTATTAATTTAACCTCTCTAGAGCAACAACCTCCCTTCAACAACAGCATGTAGCTATTAATTTAACCTCTCTAGAGCAACATCCTCTCAACAACAACATGTAGCTATCAATTTAACCTCTCTAGAGCAACATCCTCTCAACAACAACATGTAGCTATTAATTTAACCTCTCTAGAGCAACATCCTCTCAACAACAACATGTAGCTATTAATTTAACCTCTCTAGAGCAACATCCTCTCAACAACAACATGTAGCTATTAATTTAACCTCTCTAGAGCAACATCATCCCTTCAACAACAACATGTAGCTATTAAGTTAACCTCTCTAGAGCAACAACATCCCTTCAACAACATCATGTAGCTATTAATTTAACCTCTCTAGAGCAACAACCTCCCTTCAACAACATCATGTAGCTATTAATTTAACCTCTCTAGAGCAACAACATCCCTTCAACAACATCATGTAGCTATTAATTTAACCTCTCTAGAGCAACAACCTCCCTTCAACAACATCATGTAGCTATTAATTTAACCTCTCTAGAGCAACAACATCCCTTCAACAACATCATGTAGCTATTAATTTAACCTCTCTAGAGCAACAACATCCCTTCAACAACATCATGTAGCTATTAATTTAACCTCTCTAGAGCAACAACATCCCTTCAACAACATCAAGTAGCTATTAATTTAACCTCTCTAGAGCAACAACCTCCCTTCAACAACATCATGTAGCTATTAATTTAACCTCTCTAGAGCAACAACCTCCCTTCAACAACATCATGTAGCTATTAATTTAACCTCTCTAGAGCAACAACATCCCTTCAACAACATCATGTAGCTATTAATTTAACCTCTCTAGAGCAACAACATCCCTTCAACAACATCATGTAGCTATTAATTTAACCTCTCTAGAGCAACATCATCCCTTCAACAACATCATGTAGCTATTAATTTAACCTCTCTAGAGCAACAACATCCTCTCAACAACATCATGTAGCTATTAAGTTAACCTCTCTAGAGCAACAACCTCCCTTCAACAACATCATGTAGCTATTAATTTAACCTCTCTAGAGCAACAACATCCCTTCAACAACATCAAGTAGCTATTAATTTAACCTCTCTAGAGCAACAACCTCCCTTCAACAACATCATGTAGCTATTAATTTAACCTCTCTAGAGCAACAACATCCCTTCAACAACATCAAGTAGCTATTAATTTAACCTCTCTAGAGCAACAACCTCCCTTCAACAACATCATGTAGCTATTAATTTAACCTCTCTAGAGCAACAACCTCCCTTCAACAACATCATGTAGCTATTAATTTAACCTCTCTAGAGCAACAACATCCCTTCAACAACAACATGTAGCTATTAATTTAACCTCTCTAGAGCAACAACATCCCTTCAACAACATCATGTAGCTATTAATTTAACCTCTCTAGAGCAACAACATCCCTTCAACAACATCATGTAGCTATTAATTTAACCTCTCTAGAGCAACATCCTCTCAACAACATCATGTAGCTATTAATTTAACCTCTCTAGAGCAACATCCTCTCAACAACAACATGTAGCTATTAATTTAACCTCTCTAGAGCAACATCCTCTCAACAACAACATGTAGCTATTAATTTAACCTCTCTAGAGCAACATCATCCCTTCAACAACAACATGTAGCTATTAAGTTAACCTCTCTAGAGCAACAACCTCCCTTCAACAACATCATGTAGCTATTAATTTAACCTCTCTAGAGCAACAACCTCCCTTCAACAACATCATGTAGCTATTAATTTAACCTCTCTAGAGCAACAACATCCCTTCAACAACATCATGTAGCTATTAATTTAACCTCTCTAGAGCAACAACATCCCTTCAACAACATCATGTAGCTATTAATTTAACCTCTCTAGAGCAACAACATCCCTTCAACAACATCATGTAGCTATTAATTTAACCTCTCTAGAGCAACATCATCCCTTCAACAACATCATGTAGCTATTAATTTAACCTCTCTAGAGCAACAACATCCTCTCAACAACATCATGTAGCTATTAAGTTAACCTCTCTAGAGCAACAACCTCCCTTCAACAACATCATGTAGCTATTAATTTAACCTCTCTAGAGCAACAACATCCCTTCAACAACATCAAGTAGCTATTAATTTAACCTCTCTAGAGCAACAACCTCCCTTCAACAACATCATGTAGCTATTAATTTAACCTCTCTAGAGCAACAACATCCCTTCAACAACATCAAGTAGCTATTAATTTAACCTCTCTAGAGCAACAACCTCCCTTCAACAACATCATGTAGCTATTAATTTAACCTCTCTAGAGCAACAACATCCCTTCAACAACAACATGTAGCTATTAATTTAACCTCTCTAGAGCAACAACATCCCTTCAACAACATCATGTAGCTATTAATTTAACCTCTCTAGAGCAACAACATCCCTTCAACAACATCATGTAGCTATTAATTTAACCTCTCTAGAGCAACATCCTCTCAACAACATCATGTAGCTATTAATTTAACCTCTCTAGAGCAACATCCTCTCAACAACAACATGTAGCTATTAATTTAACCTCTCTAGAGCAACATCCTCTCAACAACAACATGTAGCTATTAATTTAACCTCTCTAGAGCAACATCATCCCTTCAACAACAACATGTAGCTATTAAGTTAACCTCTCTAGAGCAACAACATCCCTTCAACAACATCATGTAGCTATTAATTTAACCTCTCTAGAGCAACAACCTCCCTTCAACAACATCATGTAGCTATTAATTTAACCTCTCTAGAGCAACAACATCCCTTCAACAACATCATGTAGCTATTAATTTAACCTCTCTAGAGCAACAACATCCCTTCAACAACATCATGTAGCTATTAATTTAACCTCTCTAGAGCAACAACATCCCTTCAACAACATCAAGTAGCTATTAATTTAACCTCTCTAGAGCAACAACCTCCCTTCAACAACATCATGTAGCTATTAATTTAACCTCTCTAGAGCAACAACATCCCTTCAACAACATCATGTAGCTATTAATTTAACCTCTCTAGAGCAACAACATCCCTTCAACAACATCATGTAGCTATTAATTTAACCTCTCTAGAGCAACAACATCCCTTCAACAACATCATGTAGCTATTAATTTAACCTCTCTAGAGCAACATCATCCCTTCAACAACATCATGTAGCTATTAATTTAACCTCTCTAGAGCAACAACATCCTCTCAACAACATCATGTAGCTATTAAGTTAACCTCTCTAGAGCAACAACCTCCCTTCAACAACATCATGTAGCTATTAATTTAACCTCTCTAGAGCAACAACATCCCTTCAACAACATCAAGTAGCTATTAATTTAACCTCTCTAGAGCAACAACCTCCCTTCAACAACATCATGTAGCTATTAATTTAACCTCTCTAGAGCAACAACATCCCTTCAACAACATCAAGTAGCTATTAATTTAACCTCTCTAGAGCAACAACCTCCCTTCAACAACATCATGTAGCTATTAATTTAACCTCTCTAGAGCAACAACCTCCCTTCAACAACATCATGTAGCTATTAATTTAACCTCTCTAGAGCAACAACATCCCTTCAACAACAACATGTAGCTATTAATTTAACCTCTCTAGAGCAACAACATCCCTTCAACAACATCATGTAGCTATTAATTTAACCTCTCTAGAGCAACAACATCCCTTCAACAACATCATGTAGCTATTAATTTAACCTCTCTAGAGCAACATCCTCTCAACAACATCATGTAGCTATTAATTTAACCTCTCTAGAGCAACATCCTCTCAACAACAACATGTAGCTATTAATTTAACCTCTCTAGAGCAACAACCTCCCTTCAACAACATCATGTAGCTATTAATTTAACCTCTCTAGAGCAACAACATCCTCTCAACAACAACATGTAGCTATTAATTTAACCTCTCTAGAGCAACAACATCCCTTCAACAACAGCATGTAGCTATTAATTTAACCTCTCTAGAGCAACAACCTCCCTTCAACAACATCATGTAGCTATTAATTTAACCTCTCTAGAGCAACAACATCCCTTCAACAACATCATGTAGCTATTAATTTAACCTCTCTAGAGCAACATCCTCTCAACAACATCATGTAGCTATTAATTTAACCTCTCTAGAGCAACATCCTCTCAACAACATCATGTAGCTATTAATTTAACCTCTCTAGAGCAACATCCTCTCAACAACAACATGTAGCTATTAATTTAACCTCTCTAGAGCAACATCCTCTCAACAACAACATGTAGCTATTAATTTAACCTCTCTAGAGCAACATCATCCCTTCAACAACAACATGTAGCTATTAAGTTAACCTCTCTAGAGCAACAACATCCCTTCAACAACATCATGTAGCTATTAATTTAACCTCTCTAGAGCAACATCCTCTCAACAACAACATGTAGCTATTAATTTAACCTCTCTAGAGCAACAACCTCCCTTCAACAACATCATGTAGCTATTAATTTAACCTCTCTAGAGCAACAACATCCCTTCAACAACATCATGTAGCTATTAATTTAACCTCTCTAGAGCAACATCCTCTCAACAACATCATGTAGCTATTAATTTAACCTCTCTAGAGCAACATCCTCTCAACAACATCATGTAGCTATTAATTTAACCTCTCTAGAGCAACATCCTCTCAACAACAACATGTAGCTATTAATTTAACCTCTCTAGAGCAACAACCTCCCTTCAACAACATCATGTAGCTATTAATTTAACCTCTCTAGAGCAACAACATCCTCTCAACAACAACATGTAGCTATTAATTTAACCTCTCTAGAGCAACAACATCCCTTCAACAACAGCATGTAGCTATTAATTTAACCTCTCTAGAGCAACAACCTCCCTTCAACAACATCATGTAGCTATTAATTTAACCTCTCTAGAGCAACAACATCCCTTCAACAACATCATGTAGCTATTAATTTAACCTCTCTAGAGCAACATCCTCTCAACAACATCATGTAGCTATTAATTTAACCTCTCTAGAGCAACATCCTCTCAACAACATCATGTAGCTATTAATTTAACCTCTCTAGAGCAACATCCTCTCAACAACAACATGTAGCTATTAATTTAACCTCTCTAGAGCAACATCCTCTCAACAACAACATGTAGCTATTAATTTAACCTCTCTAGAGCAACATCATCCCTTCAACAACAACATGTAGCTATTAAGTTAACCTCTCTAGAGCAACAACATCCCTTCAACAACATCATGTAGCTATTAATTTAACCTCTCTAGAGCAACATCCTCTCAACAACAACATGTAGCTATTAATTTAACCTCTCTAGAGCAACAACCTCCCTTCAACAACATCATGTAGCTATTAATTTAACCTCTCTAGAGCAACAACATCCCTTCAACAACATCATGTAGCTATTAATTTAACCTCTCTAGAGCAACATCCTCTCAACAACATCATGTAGCTATTAATTTAACCTCTCTAGAGCAACATCCTCTCAACAACAACATGTAGCTATTAATTTAACCTCTCTAGAGCAACAACCTCCCTTCAACAACATCATGTAGCTATTAATTTAACCTCTCTAGAGCAACAACATCCTCTCAACAACAACATGTAGCTATTAATTTAACCTCTCTAGAGCAACAACATCCCTTCAACAACAGCATGTAGCTATTAATTTAACCTCTCTAGAGCAACATCCTCTCAACAACAACATGTAGCTATTAATTTAACCTCTCTAGAGCAACAACCTCCCTTCAACAACATCATGTAGCTATTAATTTAACCTCTCTAGAGCAACATCCTCTCAACAACAACATAACATTGCTACTCCCAAAAGGTGTTGCTTTTGGAGAGGTCGCGCTGTAATTATACACCTCTGAAAACCAAGCTCACACAAAATCCATACTTGTGTTTCCTCTGTAGATGGCCATTGTTCATTGCTTAATTCAACGGTACAAATTAGCAGTTTAAGTCTTAATACAGTCTTATCAACTTTTTATAGCATCAAGAGAAGAAACTACATTTGTATTAGCAGAGACGATAGTGCATAAAACCGTTGATTTTTTTATACAATTTAACGATCAAACACATTCCCTGATTAGATGGTTCAGATACAAATATTGTCATCACACACAGTTAATGGATGTTCTCTTAGTTAATGAGATATTACATGTCTCCGTGAAATCATTAATCGGAGAATATATTATAGCGTTAAACAAAACGAAAATCCATTTAACAGGCACGCACTTCCGGTCATTGACACAAACAGTAGATGAATGGATAATTTATAGCATTATTGATAGCAGATTAATAAGTTTTATATCATTGTAGAAGAAGCAAATAACGTTATTGTGATGTGATTCGTATAACCATGACAACCATGAAGCTATGAAGCGCTGTGCTTACATGTTAACATTTCGGAATATAATCAATATATTGATTACTTACTTATATTGTTTGAATTAAGTCATCGGAATCACAAATGTAATTATGGCGATATGTGACAGAAAATGTCCAATGCTTTAACCCTTACAATATTGGAACCAATCAAACTGAAAAGCTTTTATTTTTTGTCCATCAGTGTCTGAGTACAAGTGAGCATAACATACAATACATAGAAACCAGACATAGAAGAATTCATGACCATCAGGTATCACATTTAGACGTTACACTCATCTAAAACGTCATTATGTTAGGTTAAATGTCCAACCAACAGCCTTGGTCAAATGAGGATTCTCCAGCTTTCATCCAATGGAACATTTTTTGATGTAGGATCGTAGCTAAGAGACATTTTTTGCTCTACTATGCTTTTCATAGAGGACAAATACCTTCACATCAGACATGAAGATTCATAAAGTTATTTTAGTTACCATTTTTCACGTAGAGTCTTAATAATGGTGAGTTTAATACAAACGATTCTTCAACTCGATCATTCACCCTATATCCTGGGTATATGACATCGATCTAGTAATAAAATAAAGTGATTCCTCCTCGTCAATAAGGATAAAATATCAATAGTTAATATTTTTCAACGTCCTTATATTGACATTTACCATTCTTGCGTAGTATAATATTCCATTCTACTTCGTCAACATAAAACGCAAGGTTATTTAAGGTTCGCAATATCAATTAAACAACATTAATAGTAACCTAGTCATATCATCAGTCCTCTAGTTGGAGGCTGTATGAGTAGTTATCATTAATGAACCACATTGCGCTGAATACCTACGACTTGTTATTTTTAAACATGATATAAGTCTTGAACAATGGCAGTCTTGCACATTTTCGTTTGAGTTCGTCAACAGGAGGAGCAGTGGTGTAAGGGTAGAGTGTCGGACAGCAAAATTGATATTGCGGGTTCGACTCCCGTATGTGGTGGAATTGGTTGGTATTGTAAATAATGATGGGACGCTAATAAAGATATACAACCATACAGTGAAACCTCGCTTAACGACCGCCTCAATAAAAACGACCACCTAATACCGACCTATTGGACCGGTTTTTTATATAACGTGTCTCTATTTCAACTTGGTTAACAGAACCACCTCGGTATTCAAACAAACAATTTTAAGGTGTCAAATATGGTCTTTGTAAAGAGGTTTTATAGTATAGTGTAACCTGCATGCACAGTCACCTCTGAACAACAGCCACCTCCTGTTACAGCCAGTATACTGGCAAATCAAATTTCACTCTTTTTTCATTCTCTCAACAACAGCGACCTCCTTATAACAGTCATTTTTGTCATTCTCATTGGTGGCCGTTATAGGGACGTTTTACTGTACTTAATACATAACCTCGGGCTCTGAGCTAACAGGGTGAGCAATAGTATACATGTATTGTCTCATACAAGAAATGTTCAATTCTTTTTAAGCCAACAACTGGATACTTGTTGAAACAATATTATTTCTGAGGTTACAATTTACTGACAATGTATATATGTATAATATCACGGCAGTTTTCTGGTCCTTAGAACTATGTATCTAACCTATATAACATATTTAACTCTACATGTACATTATTCATTAAAACATAAATTGAAACCACCTGGGACTAGCAACCACCATATTTCAGTACACAATAAAAAAAATCAATAAAATCGATAAAAAAATCTGAATAAAAGTCAACTTAAATTAGTACAACGGTCGTTTCTTTTTTCCATCTGTGACATTAGTTCGTAGATATGACTGTTATCTTACTCCAGGATCTTCAGTTATAAAAAAAATAATATCAGAGAGTTATTAAACTCTTTTTTAAGTATGTTAATTTTTCTAAAGTTAATCATAATAAGTACTAGTAAAGCAACGACGATGCTAATCGTCCATCACTCCATCTACATAATGGATCTGAAATGAGCTTTTAATATTAATCGGCGATTTCACTTCAACTATAATATATCGAGAATAAAATTGAGTTTTGTGCTCAGATACTGAATTCAAGTTTTATAACATTGGTCTCAGGTTTCTATCTCTTGAGATAAATTGCATAAAAAGATGAACGGAAATTTGCTCCAATGAAATAAAAGACGCGTGAATATTCATCTGTATCAATAAAATAAATGAAAATCACGTTTTTCACGATGTTATAAATGCTAAAGAAATTGATTGAAGTCCGACAGTTAAATGAGCTATTCAGTAATCGACAAATGCTTCTGCAGAGTAAAAAGATGCCAGCACAACATAAAAATCAATGCAGAATAATCATCCACTTTATCAGGACTCCAAGAATTCTCTCAGAATCGTTAACTTCTTCTTGTCTCTCAGTCATATCATGAAACGTCTCGATAAAGAATTCTATTATTCCAATTAGAAGTGATCAAACTGGTGCACTGATCAATTCACTAAAAGGTCAGAGAAGCAAGCAACACAGCAATCGATAAGAATCAGAAAATATGTTACACGATTCTAAGTAAGACCTAAATACCGAGGGACGATGTCAGATAGACATAGCCGCCTGGCTAGAAAGTGGAATGGAATTTTTACATGATTATATACAGACACGTCTTAGAATTACCAGATGCGATGAAAACAAAAGGTGGAGTGAAATTTAACTTGATTATATTCAGACACGTCTAAGAATTTTCAGAAAATACGGGCAAGGTACAGTTAAAAAGTGATACAAAGATAAAAAGTGATCTCTCCGAATTATCCGCGATCTTTATCCTATCATTCACCAGACATTTAAAACAATATCGAATCCATCGTGATACGAAATATAAGTATACATAGATATTTGCATGTCTACATTTTATCGACATCTTCCATTAGAGACAATATCTTCAAGGATTTGAAAATATGCTTTAACCATAGAATTGGATATTTCACCAAAACAACGCCCAGATTACACAAAATGATAAAACTATCGCTTAGACTAATTTATATAGACCGGAAGCGAACTTAAATACAGGCAAACACTCTTATTATTTTATTAACAAGTCTACCAAAGCATGTTGAAGATTTTTGTCATAGATATAAATCTAGACGAATTATCTCCGTCTGACATTAAAGTTAATATCAATGTTTGTATTAATCGATTCTCCAGAAGAGATCCAAGCCGCCCAAAGTCAAATTATACATCTACAACAGTATAGGAATTTGAAATTATTTGGAACGATCGAATTGTGCATTAGTACCTTTACTTAAAGCCAACCTATTACATGTTTGTAAGTAGAATCCTATCACTTGAAAAGGGTATTATGACGGGTATATTTTTGTAAATAAATACGAATACTACAAAATATTATACATTGTACTTTAATGTATATTTTCAGTTGATGTAAAAGCAAGCCGACCAGTAAGTGTCTCACTCCATTGTTCGATCGGAAGAAGTCCCTAAATGACCCTGAATTTTGGCGCGATGCTGAACCCCAGTAAAATAAAAAAACTCGGTTTTCAGCGACGGCGATAACAATGGCGGCTCATCTATTATAGTTTCTTAACCTTGGTAAATGGCCTCACATTCTATTGCAGTGGTGTCACGAACAATTTTGATTGTAGTCTTTCATCATAAGCTTCAGATGTTAATACAAGGAGTGCATGATCTATAATGTCCCGACTTTCTAGACCAAAGTACCCATTGTCCATCGTACTCTCAAATTGCCGGCAACTTGATGTATGCAAATTTGGAAACTTGTATTGACCGTAACACCACCAAGACTATTCAAGACTGTTCAAGGAATATACAATTATATTACATTGTATAGAGGAGGAAATATTCGAATTAACTCGCGCGACCTTACGCAAATACTCAGTTTTATTGCACGGAGAGATTTTTGTAGCGATATTATTGATTCTGGGCGCCATGTACAAGATCAGTCATATTTGTCGTGTTCAATATCCAGAGACATTATAGAGCTGGGATAGAATTAAATATCATTATCTGTATGAAAAATGTAAATAGGAAAGTGGGGTTTCTTTTGAAGGCAACAACATGCTATTATCATATATTTGTTTCCTGTTAATTGATTTCACATATTGACGTGATATTTTCTAATTTACCGTTTTTGATAACATTTTGATTGCTGTTAATTTCACGGACGAACAGAGTTTGAACAATATTGCAGTCGTCAGATAAGTAACTTTGGTATTGGGATAAACCCAGTATATTAACAGTGTTTCTATTAAGTATGATATTTAGCTGATCTCCAAAACCACTTAAAACCCTTTCCTTTGCATTCCAAATGTGACTGACATTTGCAATGAGCAGTTTAACTTTTAATCAGGGTTAAACGTTGAATGTAGAAGTCCCAGTGGTGAGGTGGTTAAACATTGAAAGTAGAAGTCCCAGTGCTGAGGGGGTTAACGATGAAGGTGGAAGTCCCAGTGGTGAGGGAGTTAACGATGGAGGTAGAAGTCCCAGTGCTGAGGGGGTTAAACGATGAAAGTAGAAGTCCCAGTGGTGAGTGGGATAAATGATGAAGGTAGAAGTCCCAGTGCTGAGGGGGTTAACGATGAAGGTAGAAGTCCCAGTGGTGAGGGGGTTAACGATGGAGGTAGAAGTCCCAGTGGTGAGGGGGATAAATGATGAAGGTAGAAGTCCCAGTGGTGAGGGAGTTAACGATGGAGGTAGAAGTCCCAGTGCTGAGGGGGTTAAACGATGAAAGTAGAAGTCCCAGTGGTGAGTGGGATAAATGATGAAGGTAGAAGTCCCAGTGCTGAGGGGGTTAACGATGAAGGTAGAAGTCCCAGTGGTGAGGGGGTTAACGATGGAGGTAGAAGTCCCAGTGGTCAGGGGGTTAAGCGATGAAGGTAGAACTCCCAGTGGTGAGGGGTTTAAACGATGAAGACCTCACATGAAGTAATTGCCGTGTGCTATTTGAACCAACCGTCATGAGCTGCATGAAACAACTGACATAAAATCACTCAAATAACATACAAGTATCACTCAAATAACATACTAGTATCACTCAAATAAGATACTTGTATCACTCAAATAACATACTAGTATCACTCAAATAACATACTAGTATCACTCAAATAACATACTAGTATCACTCAAATAACATACTAGTATCACTCAAATAACATACTAGTATCACTCAAATAAGATACTTGTATCACTCAAATAACATACTAGTATCACTCAAATAACATACTAGTATCACTCAAATAACATACTAGTATCACTCAAATAACATACTAGTATCACTCAAATAACATACTAGTATCACTCAAATAACATACTAGTATCACGATTTTGAATTCAGTTCCACTAACCACTTGTCCACAGAGACCTCACATGAAGTAATTGCCGTGTGCTATTTGAACCAACCGTCATGAGCTGTATGAAACAACTGACATAAAATCACTCAAATAACATACTAGTATCACTCAAATAACATACTAAATAGTATCACGATTTTGAATTCAGTTCAAATGTGGAATCGTTAATTGCAAAAAAGTATATACATATATAAACATGATGATTTCATGATTCAAATTTCAAACGAAATGTGAAGACACAGGTCTACGGTGCATCACACATTCAGTGACTTTTACTTCTTTGTTGTTGTCAGTTTTTAATGCACAAATCAGTCTCTAACACTTCATCTTGTTTCTATGTACATAGCATCCCATGTATACATCTTTTATCTTCTAGTTCACCTCACAAAAACAATTCCCAATAGCGTGTTAGAAATTATTGTCGTGATCTCAAAATGTTCAGCAGCGACAATGTTCTGTACACTATTTTCTACAACATATGGCTTCAATAGCTGTTCTCAGCTGACGTTCCATTCATCAAACAAAAACATGAAAGAAGGTTGGACATATAAGAAAACAAGATACATCTACTCCAAGTCTTTATGATATGTATATATGTACCATGACAACATACATTCAGATAGAATAAAAACGATTTCTACAAATAGAGCAGGCATGCAAACAGTCGATTAAACATTGATTTGAAGAAATATTTTATTGAAAATATGTACAAGTATTCTTTGGGCACTGGGTGATTGATAAACTTTTTTTATTTGAGGTAGTGATCATTTTTATGGTTTTGATGAAGAGAGAGAGAATACCATTATAGTGTCGTGTTGCACTGTTCCATTGTGACAAAATCGTAATCGTTTACGCTTCATCTTTACATGACGGCTTCCTCAAATGGGAATTTTATCTTGTCCCGGGTGGAATTCGAACTAACAGCTGTGAAGGACCTTTGATTACAAGTAACAGGCTATAACCACTCTACAACTTGCAGAGGCCATGTGTTGATTTACTTGAAGTTTGATTATCCGTCAGGTGCGCATCTCGCACATACAGTACTATCTCTCTAAATGAACACAACAACACCCGTTAGGAGTGGCAAACTTATGTTGTTGCTCTAGAGAGGTTAAATTAATAGTTAAATCGTGCAGTGGGGAAAATCATGTTGTTATTGTAGGGATGTTGTTGTTCAAGAGAGGGTCGCTGTGAAGAGGTTGTTCTGTATTTCCTTTAATTAAAAACATGAACATCCGGGTCTATCAACCAACAAACTGTATCGGGATCAGGGGAACCAGGTATCTATGGATGTATCGGGATCAGGGGAACCACGGGACCATGGATGTATTGGGATCATGGGAACCAGGTAACCATGAATGTATCGGGATCAGGGGAACCACGGGACCATGGATGTATTGGGATCATGGGAACCAGGTAACTATGATGTATCGGGATCAGGGGAACCACGGGACCATGGATGTATTGGGATCATGGGAACCAGGTAACTATGATGTATCGGGATCAGGGGAACAAGGAAACCATGAATGTATCGGGATCAGGGGAACCAGGTAACTATGATGTATCGGGATCAGGGGAACCACGTGACCATGGATGTATTGGGATCATGGGAACCAGGTAACTATGATGTATCGGGATCAGGGGAACCAGGTAACCATGAACGTATCGGGATCAGAGGAACAAGGTAACCATGAATGTATCGGGATCAGGGGAACCAGGTAACTATGATGTATCGGGATCAGGGGAACCACGGGACCATGGATGTATTGGGATCAGGGGAACCAGGTAACTATGATGTATCGGGATCAGGGTAACCACGGGACCATGGATGTATTTGGATCAGGGGAACCAGGTAACTATGATGTATCGGGATCAGGGGAACAAGGTAACCATGAATGTATCGGGATCAGGGGAACCAGGTAACCATGAATGTATCGGGATCAGGGGAACCAGGTAACCATGAATGTATCGGGATCAGGGGAACAAGATAACCATGAATGTATCGGGATCAGGGGAACCAGGTCACTATTGATGTATCGGGATCAGGGGAACAAGGTAACCATGAATGTATCGGGATCAGGGGAACCAGGTAACTATTGATGTATCGGGATCATGGGAACCAGGTAACCATTGGTGTTTAAGTAACCTCGCAGTATATGTCAATTTACCACCATGCATAACTAAAATAATACTGATCATTGAAAAGCGTACAACCTTGTAGAATGTTGATATTTTCTCTTAAATTTCTTTTCGTCATTCTCAACAGATTTCCTGCATTGTGCGTGCAAACAGAAGCCACGTTCTATTTAAATCCCCCACATATTAGACGCTGACAAATGGTTAGCCTCTTGACATCTTTATTGAGGGCATAATGTCTTATTTATTAGCACCAATTAGTGACTGCCTGACACAAGTGCGTGTCTCAATTAACTGGTCGCATCTAGGATTTACCAGCAAAATGGCATATAGGATTTACCAGCAAAATGATGGAATCATAATGAGAACAAAAAGGTATTGATCATGAAAACAAAGGTGTTGAGATGTCAAGTGAACTGTCAGACGCTAGTATACTGTGAGGTTAATATTACAGTCATTCTGCGTTTAACCCTGTCTACATGACTTTGAAATTTACGTTAAAGTTAAAGTACTAGTAGTAGTTCAAGACATAAATTTTACGAAACTGGTTAACTAGTAAATTGAATTTGCGTAATTAGCGCCTTGAACCAAGACACATTAATGCGATTGCATCATGCTAATGATAGAAACACGCGTACCTAAACTGTAGGTAAAAGTCATCGTATGGAGAAGTGATAAGAAATGTGGCGTTTGTTTGCGCTGTGAGCCTTTTTTCAGAGGTTTTGCTGGCTGTGAGCCTTTATTCAGAGGTTTTGCTGGATCACAGTATCAGATAATTACATTCAGTGATAGATCTTTATTACATGGTGGTCTTTTCACAAGTTCCCGCATACTGAGGTGTGACTTACTAGTTTAAATCACTCGAAGATCGGTTTTCAAGAACACGAACATTATCACCGGTATCAATAATTACAAAGATGACTTTTTGGAATGGTATAAGGAATTTTCATACAAAGATATACAAGAAATGTTGGAATTTGGAATCAATTTTATGTCAATGACGTCCCTATGATTGTTTATCGTGCCTTGCAAAAACGTTGTTTAGTTATTTGATTCTACAATACGAAGTCGTTAGATATTTCAGTAAATGAAACTTTCGTTTAAACGAAATGAAATATTAGGTGCATTGCATGTTATTTACGAGATCAATTAATTATTCAAACACTCTTCTCAAACAACATGCTTCATGCTTTAAATATATTAGCAAAATAAGATTCTGAAATAAGAAGCAGCTCGTAGAACTCTCAGCTATCAAAGTATTGTCACGACATAGGTCCTAATTAGTTCTAAAGTTAAGGCTTTAAAATAATTATATGGCCAATAATCAATATCTAGAATAGCTAGTTTATGGAAGTCAGTTCGTACATATTATACGTATCCATAAATGTGTATTGTTCCCATGAGTCTAGGCTGTTGACGATTTGTCTGCTGTTTGGAAATACGTTACAATATGTTACATATTGTACAGGCAAGTTTGAATAAACGACCGCCTGTGGAGGCTATAATGTATGTAAATACTGCCAGTAAAGCATTAACTCTCATTTACAGATCACCCTCTCCCCTAAAAGACCAATGCCTACTTTACTGAAAATCATCTTTACTGAATGTTTTGGTTACATATTGCAACCTCTTCAGAGCGGCCTTCTCTTCAGCAACAACCTCTCTTTTTAACAACAGCTCGATTTTCGCATTGTGTGATTTAACTATCAATCTAACCTTTCTAGAGCAACAAAAATTTGCTTCTCAAAGAGCATGTTGCTTTGTAAAGGTTGTCACGCAATAAAGACACTGTTGTTCCCTGCTGTAGTTCGGGTTTATGTCTATTTAAGAGCATGGTAATTTGGTGCATTAAAAACATCAGTTTATGTACTTATGTTTTTGTCGTACATAGAATGTATCTCTTTGGATAAAAGCATATTCATCAATACTTTTTACAGAGTAATTCAGCATATTTCTATAAATATCTCCCTTTGTAGCGAAACATGGAATGTCCCAGTGCCGAATTTAGAAGAGCCCATTGTTTATGTAAGGGGATACATTATAAAACAAGTCTGGATAAAACGTGTAATTCACATAGCGTTAGTTGAATATGACATCGGTACCAAAGTTAATATAGTATGCATGATGAGCGATCGATGTACAGAAATTGATCAATGAAAATCTCAATAATTCAGGGATATTACACACGACTTGATAAAGTTATGCTGGAGCAATTTAGGCGTCAGTAAATTCCTAATTAACGTCAACTCCCATATGAAGACTACTTCATTATAAACTTCTCTTTAAATAGACTATCTCGCAAAACTATTTCTACATTCAACTTGGACTCGTCAAGACCATCTAATTATTATGATCGTTTATTTTGGTTCCAAGTTTTGCTGTTTGTTATATTTCACTCTCGAAAATTCCACACATTTCAATAAGACCAAAAAAAGAAAGAGACGGACAAAAACATTTGTATTTGTAAATATATGTACATGTAAAAACTCGATGTTTCTAAATCTTAGCTTAGATATACTTGTATACTAAACCATTAACTTGTGTTCAGTATAGTTGAAATAAAAGATAGATTTCTTGAAATGGAGTGAGACATATTTTTTTTAGATATACATGTAGCCAATTATAGAACCGTATAACAATTATCTAAAGAAGAATTTACCGCGATGAATAAAAACTGTGACTGATATGAACCGTTTACTAGAATATTTTCTTATTTTTATGACTTGTGATTAAGTGACAATGATAGTTAATAATTCAAAGATAAATGTACATTTCAATACTTTCAAAAAGCAATTTAATTCCAATGAGTTTGCATTAAAGCAGTATTTACAACAGCACTAGAATAATGCCTACCTTTTTATTTTCGACTGATTATCGTCCAAAATCAATTCCGGCTTATCCTGTCTGAAGAACCAGTCCAAAAACATGTAGAATTCTGTAAGCGTTCATTGAGCATGATATTGATCGAACGTCCGTTTATTATCAGACTGGTTTTGTTACATTGACAGAAAAGTCTCCTCATAGGTTCAATATGTTGGGTACCGATCAGAATCGCGTAGACGCTTGAATCTGATCAATAGACTTCGGATAGGACGAGTAAGCCGTACGCCCAAGTCATTTCAATAAACGGCTTCAGTATATATTTCTCACGATTCTTTACAAGCGTGTATGAGCCCCGATTTAATATTGATATTTGCAGATAAGTAAAGCTTCAGAAAGCTCTATTGATCTATTCGCACACATAATGTACAGAAAGAATTCACGGATAGGATCTTCTTCTCTGGCTATATGAAGCTCGGATAATTCCGCGAATCTGTTGTAATAGCATTCTTTATTGGACAGAGTGACAGGATATATTCTGT
Organism: Lutraria lutraria; assembly: GCA_964023205.1. NCBI lineage: Eukaryota > Metazoa > Mollusca > Bivalvia > Venerida > Mactridae > Lutraria > Lutraria lutraria. The sequence continues at coordinate 32,401,576 of OZ026843.1, forward strand.
CTTATTTATGTTCTGTGATTATATAACAAGACCGTCCTAACTAGATGTTGCTATTTTAGGAAGAAAGTTTCTGATATATAAGTCAATATCATTACAGTAACTGTAAAATATATTTCTACAGACAGCCTAATAGAGAATAAAATTCTAAACGGTTCGAGTGTGAAAGACTTCCAAGTTCAAACTTACAAGTGAAAGTACATTAATTGGTTTCAGCATTTAAAGCAAATACTGGTATTCCTTAGCTACCGATGACATACAAGTTTGAGAGCTTTAAAGACCATAGTTCTTCAATTTTTTCCATATTTCTTTTTATGACTTTTTTCACCACGTCAACTGAAAAAGTAATGTTCAAGAATTATTTCTATAAAAGGATACTTAATACTTCTACTATGAAGTGATCTCAAACTGACCACTATTATTTATGAATCTGACCCGGATTTGTTTATTTAACTTTATTTTATATGTTCATAACAACCATAAGCTATTCATTTAACGTACCGTTGATTATCGTGTGAACACGGCGCTATTTCGTTAAGTTTATTATAAATATCCGTATCTAATTATCACAATATGAGGATTAAATTCGCATGCATCGTCGCCAATCAATATATTCATCAAATATGAACTCTGTAGCCATGAATGGCTAATTGCTGTACTGCCAGACAACCAGTTTAGTAATTCAATTGTGTATCCGAGAGTTCTTAATTGGTAAATTATAAAACAAACATTTACTCAGCTGTTTTGTTCAGGCAGTAAAAAACTGATGGATTCACTATCCTTCGATGTTTATAGATTGCTTGAACTAATATTAATAGAACCAATTAATTCGTCCAAAATATCGCCGATGCAGAGAATGCAAACTATAGCTTGAAGAAACGTACTGAAAGCAATTGAATACTTTACTCTCAACCCCTGAATACTGCATTTATAAAAATGCAAATTCCTCCTACGAGTGCAATTCGTAATGAAATTAATAGCTGGGTTGGAGAAGTATCCATTTATCTAGATGGACCGACGTCACGTGGTGTAGACGATCGAGGCTATTTTGTTGCGGAAAAGACTCCGACTATGTTAATTTGAAATAGTTCGTAGGATCATTTAATTGTCGTTTATTTCTACCATAAATAGACAATTACCAGAGGGAGAAAGTCTGTGCATGATATATAGAAATATGAAGTAGCTGACGGGCCACACACAGATGAAACATTGTGCTGATTTCTTTGTTCTTTCATCAATTCTGATCTAATACTAGTAAACCACCTACAAAATACATATCAACGTTGTCATGGTCGCATTGACTCGATAGTCTGGACATAACATAATTATAGAAAACAAATGTGACGTCATCATCTGAACTTTTTTTGAAAACCTATTCGGCTTAATGCAGAACCGGAAGAACAGGGGTGCTAGATTGGCTTAGTAAACCCTAATAATTTCCACTGTTATTGTAATAGAAAGGGCTATATATATAACTCCCCGTAGTCAGTCAAAATATAAAATTAGCTCCCAAACCAGAAATTGCTTCCTGCGGGCCTGAAATGATTGCGGATGATTTCAGGAAACAAAAAATGAAATCATCGTGCGGCCGCTGATTAAGATGATCCACTGTCACGTGGGGTATTTAAAGTTTATAGCGACCGGAAAACCTAATTAGCAAGAAAGTCTATTATTCCTGCAAGATGGGAGTCTGGGGACGCTCTAAGAAATTAGAATTCTTATAATATCCACATATCTTACATGGAACAACTGAAAAACACTGATGAATTTATAATAGCTTTAAACTGGTTCCATGTTGTAGTGCACCAAAGTCTTTGTGCTGACAAGTCAACGGGAACCAGTTTTTGGAAGCTTTGGAGAAATGTAAGTTAGTCTTTTCTTTTCCAATTGATAACAAGAAAGGTAAGCAAGTGAAAATACATTTAAGAGTTTGGAAATAGTGTTTTGACATGGTGTATCTCTAAGCCCTATTTCGACAGGGCATTTTCATATTTGCGTTGTTGAAGTTCGCGGATTTTATTCACAATTAAACAAGTAAATCGTTAACTTTACGAACGCATTATATCAACATAAGTATTCTTTGTCTTATTTCATACTTAAGTTGTCTATAAGAGTGTGGTACTGTACACATGTATATATTGTCCAACCTGTAAAGCGAACTTAACAAAGGAAGATCAGAAACATTGCCATTATGTATTGTGGGTCTTTATTATACTTTTATACAATTTATCTAACATATTGATTACAGTGTGCTAAAAATAAAGTGGCCCTTGTTCACACAAATCCTTCATTACATGAGTGGTGTTTATTCACTCAATTTTCACAATACATGTATTTGAAATCAAAGAATATGGCATAACTCCCAAAATTTTTCCCAAATAGTTTTACTTTACCAAATTCGTAACAACTGATTTGTTTGCTATGGATTTCCTGTCGAAAAGAACTATACGCCTCAGACTAACTACTATCATTATCTTCATTCAAAGACCATACGACTCCAACAAAATCCATGAAAATCATTTAATGCTTCGCATTTCCCAATTACCGCAGTTAACGTGTTCCCTGGATTTCTAAAATGGAACAAACGTTCGATTATCTCAGAATGGTTGCGAAGATTAGGAAGTTATTTTTCCTATCGACCAGTTCTCTGTTTGATTGTTTCATACTAGTATACTTCATGATTCAAGTAAATCTAGTGGAGGGAGAAATCATCCATCATTTGTTGCGGACATAAGATGGAAACAAGATTTGAGAGATTTATGGCAAAGAATGTCCCGTGATGACCCAATGCTCACTTGGCGCCCTCGCGCTGAATGAAAATATCTCTCTAGAGATTTTCGTAAATAAATGATGTTAGAATTACGATCATTGTGTTGAAGATGTTTTCAGGGGAAATAATTTCAGATTTGGTGTATAAACGTGCTTACCACGAAGATAAAATCATACAAAGAGTCATTTAAGCGTGTCTTTTCATCCAAAAATGTTTTTTTCCACAATTTGATCTTAAAGAACGGATAAGGGATTGCGAATAGTTATAGTCTCCGTGAATAGTAACCGCTATCCCCTCCCCTCACCGGTATCTACGGAAGGTCAGTGCATGGTTCCATCCTGGTGTGCACCAGGGGTACCAATCCACCGTTATAGCTGAAAAGGTCGCTTAGAAAAACTGGCTTTTGGTGTGATGTTAAACCCCAGTGCATTTAATGTTACCTATAAATGCCTACCTACCTATCTACCTACCTACCTATATATTCGATGCTTCATGAGGTATTAACAAAGCATTCAAGTTTCCACACACTACCAGAATCAACTGTTTACTTACAACTTGATGCGAAATACGAGTAAAGAGCTAGTCTGGTGTCCTGTCCCTGACACTACGTTTAATTGAAGGAATATAGTAGACAGGGAACCATCGGGTGCAATAACATTATTGTATCGGACAAATGTATGGTATATGAAACTCAACTGTCAAACTCTTGGCTGATTGCACTAAACAGATAAGTATCGATATACATGTACATGTTTAGTAAAATATGTCACAATTCTAAATGACAACATACACGCCGTTTGCACAATGTGAGCATCATTACTCATTAACTTGACTAACAAATGATGAGCAATGAACTAGCAACACATGTAACATAATTATAAATAAGTATAAATTAGTACAAATATTGGAATGATAAATAATTGACATGACATTTAGTCACATCCTTTGTACGTGGATTTAATTTTGGGTTGAATTATGACAGTAATATTAATATAATTATGGTAACAACACAGTGCTTGTAACAGATGCTGCTCGGTTCAGTGTCCTCAGGGAACAACAGACGTAATATAAGCTTGTTAGTGTATCCTTTTTGAAACACTTTCACGAACGGAATTTGTTGGATTAAGTAAGTATTAACACTACATTATATGCATGTTTATAACTTTTATATAATATAATCAGTCAATAATTTTAAGATTGGTACAAACGTTATAATGTTATAAAATACACAAAATGTAAAATCATTTACTCATTATGCATTTTTTTCGAAAAAAAAGAAGATTTTCACGAGACAAAATAGGCACTAAATTGTGGTATATGTTGTAAAAAACGCTCGGAGGGTACAAATGATTTAGTTGTATGTCATTGTAACGTTCGTAAGTTTGTATAGTGAATACAGATCTCATTAGCACTTTCTTAAGTATTAGATTTTCAAATTCCCGGGCTTTTGCCCAAGAAAATAATGCATTATGATTTTCATTTCTATATTTCATATAACTAGAAAATGATTTACACGGATCGTGCTACGTAAATATGATTGTTAGATGGTTGTAATTACATTTTAGTGATACAAAAACTGAATATGTCTTAATTAGATCAATTATATGATAAAAAAGCTCCCAAATAAAATTGACTCATTGATCAATTATGTCTCATTACATGTCATTTATAAATAGTTAATGTATTCGTATTAAGAGTCGCTGATGATACATTTATATTGTAAGCCATAGAGTTATTATAATATGAACGCATTGCTTAATCTAAGACAGTATTTAAATGGCATTATAAATTTTATCCGAAATCATATGACATCATATTAGATATACTCGTACATGTATGTACGTCTCTTTTTTGTATTGGTAAATATAAATTTTATTTAAAATTCATTAGGTCGGCGACCTGTACTTGTGTGCGAACGTACAAACAACACACAATGACAGGCCGTGGTACAAAAAACGACATTGTCGATTTATTATTTTCCTAGTCCATATGTACCAGAGGTTTGCTGATAGTTTTCAATCATTACGTTTTCTTCTACAGGCTCAGTAATGTCTTCATTGACCAGATTCGTGTTCCTGATAGTATCAGTTAGTTCACTACTCCAGGTGGAGTCTAAGTGTCCCACGTTATTCGAAGACTTCAACAAAGCATGCTATTACTACGGTAACAACGCCGTTTCCACACCGGAAGCTGCCCAGAGCACGTGTATCAGTCTTGGAGGGTACTTGTTGAACATAGATGCTGATCTGGAGAATTCACATACGATTGATAGGCTTAAAGTACAAACCACTCGTAAGTTACACTTTTATCATTGGTCAACTGGATTTTTTATACAAATACATGACGCCATTAGAACATTTAAGACAATCAATTACATAGTTTAATTGATAAATAATGGTTCAGTCGTAAATTGAATACGAATGAATAAAACGTAAGTATAATTATAGTGGCATTATACGCTTCATCTGTAAATAATCAAATAAAGTATATTAGTTCTGTTTACAAAGTATTCAGAATAGACCCTGTCCATCAGTTATAAAAGTTGACGTATGGTATACTAATTACTTAAATGCCAATGTTTTGCAAGGAGGCAATTCTAAGTGATTATTAAACCAATTTTCATTAAGTATACAAGCCGTTCAAATTTGGTATACATCGGATAAACGACATTTACCAGTTCAGAAATTTCGAAATCTGTATCTTATAAACATTTGGTGATATTGTTTGATGTTCTTTTAGCAAGTGCTGATAAATCTCATTTTATATAGTGGGGTATTATATGTTTTGTTTAGTATGTATACCAATGAGTTGATACTGCTCGAATATGAGCGTTTGATTAGGTTTAAAAGCACTATTGTTTTATTTAATTCCTACGATCTGATTTCAGTATTTGATGGATACTGGATAGGAGGGAAGTTTGATGGTAGTTTATGGTTATGGGAAAGAAGAGGCAGCAATGGGAAAACATACGTCGAATACATGAACCCGGATGAGACCCAGTACCGTAATTGGGGACCAGGCCAACCTAGCGCTGTGGTAGGATTCGAGTATAGACCTTATGTTGCCATAATGGTACGTGGTAGACCTAAGCCATTTGCTTGGTATGCTGAGAGGAGATACAATAACATGGCTGGTGGTATGAGTTACGTCTGTGAAGCCTCTTGGACGGAGTGAACAAATAGAACTGGTTGTAAATCAAATAAACCATAATCTGTCTAGAATTGTTGTTCTTGCTATGTTCCGGTCTTATTTTCACAATCTTAAACATGAGTTAATGAACTGTATTACTTAGTGCATGTCACACTTTCTTATCCAATCAGTGACAAGGATGTTTTAACTTTTTGGCTTTCTTATTTTAATAGAATATAAAACTGGCATTATAACGTCTTAACTTAATTAGTACACTCTGCACATGTAGAGCACTAAGATGGTTTGAATGCATTATTTGAGTGTTCTTCGTTATAAGAAAGATAATGTCACCATCACTCCTTTTAGCTTTCTTATTTACAAAGAACACCCAAATATGCACTCTAACCTATGCTCAGTAGTACAAATTTATGAACAAATAAGGGAGAGAATAACAGCTCACGATTTTTTCGATTTCCTACTAAGTGGTCTCCCCTTTCCAACTTTATTTCGGCTTGGTTCTCTACGGTTGCGATATTCATTTAAAGAACTGGTACCAGTTTGAAGAAGTTGACTTCATGCTAGAGCAAGCAGGAATAATAACTCTGGATAGAAATTGAAAAACAATAAATTAAAGAATTGCAAAATAATCTTCATCATAACCTTTGGATACTAAATGATTCGTTAATGACTTAATGCTTTTTTTAACAGCTGTCTGTAAAGCCCCCAAAACAGTCAGAACTATCTACATTTTGAAGTTTTAACCTTGAACTCTTTAGCTAGGATATGTCCATGAGACACAGACGACCATGTATTTATTACAGTGAACATGTATTGCACACTGCGTGAGATTTATCTTTTGTTTGCAACCATTGTGTAGGATCATATGAAAGACAAGTAAAATTTGTGTAATCATTGTGCAATAAATTATATATACATTCCATAGATGTATTCCTATTTTATCCATCCAATTGTAACACAGGATTGTACTGGTCACGATATATTGAAATTATGTTAACTGGCAAAAAATCACCTGAAGTAAATGATTATAAAATGCAACAATTAATATTTGCTATAAAATATTTTATTCATTTATTGCATGTATTAATGAACACATAATGCAATATAAAAGAACATTACAATCAATTCATAGAAGTTTTTTATTACAAAGGCCAGCTGTTGTATCAACATGATTAATTAACTATAAATCATACATGAAATAAATGAAGCTTGTAGCTGTACCAGATTGCATGTTCATTTTGTATATAACTTGAAAACAAATGCAAACATTTATGTGTATAAATCAAAAGTTTTACAATAAAACTATATTAGAGATTTTTTTAATCAGACCTATTTTCACAAACAGGGTTTTTTCTCGATATTTTGGGAATATGACTCATACCTTAGGATTGTGAATTTTCGCAGTGATTTAATCAAAATTGGGAAATAATGTATAACTACAATTTTTGCAATTTTCAACTTATTCTACTTATTCTCCCATAAAACAGTAGCAGAATAAGGTGTTTACCACCAATAGTGATGTTAATGAACTTATATAATTTAAAAAAAAAAATGTTTGTATGTGAATTTGGGAAAAAAGATACTATTTTCCATTGGAAATATGACCGAATTTCGGCTATAGAATCGCTAAAAAAAATTCCCGACTATAAGATGAAAATCATGATTGATGATTTTAGATAATGATCCAGGCACTACAGTGTCTAAATACAGATGTTTTATTGTATTACAGACTTCAAACATGATGTTCTTCATGAGAATATCTGTGATGTGTGTGTGTTTCACATCCAATCAACTGTAATACTTTGTTTGCACTAAGATGGAAACAATATATAAGAGATTACATATTCAATTGAATGCCATTTCCATAGTAACACATTTATCCAATCAGTGGCAGTCGTGACCTTGACACTCAATGTAATCATTATGGGTCATTCACACTGATACACTGTTGTTAATTCACGAATGACATGTTAACAAACCATGACCTTGACGTTCAAGGTCACTCAGTCATTATCACTATCACTGTCTGGGTCAGGAATTCCTTCTTCTTTTCTTTTCTTCAGCTTAGCAATAAGATCTAAAATAACAAACAAAAATATCTGATATATACAGAATACTATATGACATAATAACAGTGCATCTAAAATATTAAAAAAAGAGAAAAAAAATATATATATAAAAATGCAGTCATATGTTTCCATTTACCTTTTTTTTTTGTTATATGCATTCAGCTCTAAACTATGTAATATGATATAAAATGTTATGATGAAATAATAATAAACCAAACCATGTAGTTTCACCAAAAAACGTGTAGTCATTGTTGCTATTTGAGAATGTTCAATGGTCCCGAATACTCAAAATAGCTTATTTATTTGAAGGTAAAGAATTCAAAGAGAGAGAGAGAGAGAGAGAGAGAATTTCACATAGTTACAAGGAAGTTGTATAGCTAGTTTAAGGAAGATAGCAGTTCTACCCAAACTCCAGAGAAAAATAATAACCCAAATTTATTTTTAACAAGAACAATTTAATACAGGATGAATTGGAATTACAGGATTCAGTTTCTTTACAGACTCATGAACGGAAATTTGATACTGAATTGTTCAACTTGAAGTATTGATCTAAGGTTCAAAACAAATTAAATCGGGAACCAGTGTGCAGCTAAAATAAATGGCATACAAAATAATAAATTCCTACTTACATAAGTATATTAAGATAAAAGCTTTTGTTTCAATTTGGGTTTAATACATTTTTCAACAATTTTTCAGTTATAAAGGGTAGCCTGTACACTTAACCAGTTTTCCTGGACTGTATTCTAACCAGTACTCACTTACCCTGCCACTAGGAACCAGCAGCTTCTCCACATGTGGAGGTAAATAATATTGTTGTCAGATTTTCATGGAAGGGAATGATCTGCTGCGACAAGGAATCAAGCCCGGATTGCCTACTGGACCATAGCTATGGCATGGAAAACAGCTTACCTTTAGCAGGATTAAATATTCCATGTGTTTGTTCATTACAAACAAAGCATCTTTGAGATTTACTGTATTGAGCAATAGCACACTTCTCACAAAATTGATGTTTACATCTGAAAATTAGAGCAAAACCATTAAATCTAAATACTAGCAGGGCTTTCATTGGACCCCTAAAATAACATTTTGACTTTTACAATAAAAAAAATAAAGTTCACTAGTACTGTCACGTTAGATTAGAAGACATGCATTAAGTTAACAATTCATTCACATTTACATAATGTTATACGGATGTAGAGACGATGTAGAACATAAATATAAAGAATAATGTGTCTGTTCAATAAAGAATATTAAATAAGGAATAGCTTACATACTGAAAGTAATCAAAGTACAAACATGGAAGGTGATTTTAAAGATTCAAACAAGCTATACATAATTTTCAGGAGAAATATCTTTATTTAAACTGATGATTTTATTTAGCAAACATATCAATATAATTTTAGTTTTTAGGAAAACTAGGAATTTCAAGGACTTTTTAATGCCTGGACATTTCCTGAAATACACTACACTTACTTTGTAATAATTGGGTTAACAAATGACTTTCTACATATAAAACATTTAAATGGCATATCATCTTCATCACTACTAATCTCATAGTTCTCATCCTCTGAAAGGAAACAACAATAATAAGACATCCATCTAAAGATAAACTTGGGACTTAAAAATTGGTCTCAAAATTAGGTGCTGTGATTTATATAAAGTTAACAAAGCAATCCAGTCCTAAATAAGTGTTCACAAGAATGAGATGATTCTAATTCTGTCTCCAGTGGTTCTTTAAGTGAGGATCGAGTGTAAATTGAACATGTTACATTTAATTTATAATAAGGGTGCATGTACTTCAGGCAGTATGATTCATGTGAGTTTGTTGGCTTAATCACCGTTGTTTTTCTAGTAATCTGATTTTTTTGGGGGGAGGTTAATGCTGTATTTCAATATTTCAGCCATATATAGTGGCCGGTTCCCCAAACCAGTTTTCCTGGATTGTATTTTAACCAGTACTTACTTAACTTCTCACAAAGAAATGGCAACTTCATCACATATGGAGTATATCAACATTTTTGTACAATTTCAATAAAAGGGTATAACCTGCCACGACAACTTCTTACTTAGAAACCATCCAAAACAAATAATACTAAAATAATATTAAAGCCTTCCTTTCTTTCAATAATTCATTATGTAAGTATATAACAGACCTTATTCATAATGTTATTATATGTGACTTCACAGTGAGACCTTGTAATGATCATATAGCAGAAGGAAGCTGACATACCTCCATGACCGTACGTTCCTTTTTCCATTTCTCGTTCCAACTGCCAGCCATGTTTATAATCGCTTCTGTCATGAAGAAATTTACAGCTGTCTGTAAGATAGCATTATAACATTGTATCATAAAATCTTGTTAGAAATGTCCATATTCATACATGATGATAAACATTTATAGCATAATGGTGAAAACAAAACAGGAAAAATACTATAATGGTGAAGATAAATTGTCAAATACAATAATAATATGAATGAAATCTAACTAATTAAAACATTGATGTAAATTACTGTAAGCTAAGAAACAGTTTTATAGCATTAATTTCTAAACAAAATTGATGTTCGACAAACAACATTGACAATACTAAATATGTTTCGCTCAAAATGAACTAGAATCAAATCTTTGAGAAAGAAAGAAAGTTTACAGTCTGTCTCTTCTGGTCTTCAATTGCTTTAGGCTAATATTCATGTGGTCATATGATAAATATCTTTACTTTACTGAATGAATCAAGATATCTCATACAATTATTTTACCATTAATAGGATTTACTTACCTCCAAATCCACACATGCCAGTTTCTTTGTAATCTTTACATATATCAGGTTGATAATCCCATCGTACAGTAGCCCTCAGGTGAGCGGGTGCTCGTAATGGTCCCTTTCTGAAAAAGTTTCAAGAATTAATCTATTTCGTTTCATCATAAATTACATCAAAACTAGTAAAAAATCAAATTCAAAAGATTTTCACTTCAATATGAGATAACAATTCACTTGGCAATATTTTTATTATGATCTTACTTAAATTTTCAATTAAAAGACTTGTACTGTAAAATATTTCAGTATGAAATAATAAATATGAAAAATAACACTAATAAATTCATTTACTAATGACAATACAATTGTCAGTATAAACTAGAACTATCACTAAAGGTGATGAATACCCCCAGCTGCGGCCTTGACACAGTTATTGTTACATTTTACAGAGGGAAATATAATGCATTTTCATTTTTTTAATACCTGCAAATTGTTGCTTAGATATATCCTGACCAGTTTCTAAATATACATTATATAAAAAATAACAAAGGGCCATAACTCATTAAAATTTACTTGGACAAAACCTATTGTGGACATGTACAACAACATGCAAACTACTTATCACTTCTAAGAAGTTTCACTGAATTCCTGCATGTAGTTGCTGAGAAATGGTACGGGCAAAATTTGCCTAATTGTATAAAACAAAGGGCCATAACTCAGTGAAAATTAATCCAAACAAAACCTGGTTATTGCATGCACAACTTGGCTTACTTTTTATAACTTCTGTGAAGTTTCATTGAATTCCTATGAGTAGTTACTGAGATATTGTATATACACTGTATAAAAAACAACAAAGGGTCATAACTCAGTGAAAATTTAACCAACCAAGACAAGCTTCATGGATGCACAACTAGGCTAACTACTTATCACTTCTGAGAAGTTTTGCTGAATTCCTGGCAGTAGTCAATGAGAAATAGTCAGGACAAAATTTGCCTATTGTATATACTGTAGAAAAAAACAAAGGGCTATAACTCAGTGAAAATCAATCCAAATGAAAAATGATTTAAGCATGCACAACTAGGCTAACTACTTATTACTTCTGTGCAGTTTCGTTGAAATCCTGTGAGTAGTTGCTGAGAAATTGTCCGGACAAAATTTGCCTATTGTATATACTGTATAAAAACAACAAAGGGCTATAACTCAGTGAAAATTTATCCGAACAAAAAATGCTTTAAGCATGCACAACTAGGCTTACTACTGATCACTTCTGTGAAGTTTCATTGAGATCCTGTGAGTAGTGGCTGAGAAATTGTCCGGACAAAATTTGCCTTTGTATATACTGTATAAAAACAACAAAGGGGTATAACTCAGTGATAATTAATCTGAACGAAAATTGCTTTAAGCATGCACAACTAGGCTTACTACTAATCACTTCTGTGAAGTTTCATTGAGATCCTGTGAGTAATTGCTGAGAAATTGTCCGGACAAAATTTGCCTATTGTATATACTGAATAAAAACAACAAAGGGGTATAACTCAGCGAAAATTAATCCGAACGAAAAATGCTTTAAGCATGCACAACTAGACTTACTGATCACTTCTGTGAAGTTTCATTGAAATCCTGTAAGTAGTTGCTGAGAAAATCTCCGGACAAATTGTGTCTACAGACGCACGGACCGACCGACCGTCAAGCGTGAATCCAATATAGCCCCCATATATTTCATATCTGGGGGTATAATGAAACATTTCAAGAACAAAAACCTTACCTAACAGCATTGCTAGCTGCATTTCCCTGGGCTGTGTCTCTCTTTTCATAAAATACCTGATAATTATTCATACCTCTGTAAACTTTATCATCTTCCTTTCCTTTTAACTCCTGTAAGGTATTGAATAGATATAGGAATTTAAATGCTGTTATTTTATTCCAGTCAGTCGGTGGACAAAAGTTGGAAAACTGACTCATCCCGTTATTATAGACAAAACAATTTTTATATATATTTATATACATTTATATAGAGATAAGATTCTGGTAATCTTTGCAAAGAGTACCACATAACATTTTATATTAACAAACTATTCAGGAAAGAATTCATTTTTGAAAACCTAACTTAGTGTTTGATAACATACTGTTTAGTACTTCATGGTCAACCAGTTTTTAACAAGATTAAAGTTTTACAATAGATTTCTTTATGACATTCCAGGGCTCAAATTTAACTTTTTCTGCCACTAGCAATTTTTTGCTAGTACACAAAATTTAGTAGCAAAATTTGAAATCCATATGCGACTTTTTCACAACATTTGTTTTACAGAAATATTCATGTCATAACAAAATAGGTTGTATTTTATGAACATGTAATTGTATTGCATAAGAAACAAGAGGGCCAAGATGGCCCTTGATCGCTCACCTGAGAACAAAGGCACTATAATTAATGACCAGGTAATATAGTTTCCATCTCGTATAACCCATTATTACGTAGATTTTGAGATCAAAACCAACAATGAAGGTATAATACTGTTAATCAAGCTAAAACATAGCAAATTTTCTAATCCAAGGCCCCATAACTCTTGAAGTTGTGGTCCAATTCCACCCATAACTTAAATTGTCCAAGACGGTAAGGTCATAGTTACACATTCATTGTAAGTATGATTAGGATCGGTGAATAAATGTGATTGAGTGTAAATAAGCTAAATATTGCAAATTTTCTAAGTCAAGGGCCCATAACTCTAGAAGTTATTGTCTGATTTTGCCCATAAACGAACTTAGCTGAGACATTGTGGCCATATACATTGTGAGCATGATTGGTTAAGAGCTGTGGATGCTAGAGTGTAAACAAACTAATTATGGCCGGACGCCAGACATTAATCAATCCTAAAAGCTCACCTGATGAATCAGGTGAGCTAAACCTGATGAATCAGGTGAGCTAAAAAGTTATTATGACACTTGCAGTTCCACTTGCAAAAAATTGCTAGTGGTTGTAAAATGAACTTGCAAAATCTATTTTTCACTAGCAATTTGCTGGTTTGCTAGTTTAATTTCGAGCTCTGCATTCTACACTCTCACTAAAGCATTACACACTAAAGTACAAACATAAACTGTGAATAACATATTTTTATATTAATACACTACCTTGTTTATTTCTTGTTGTTTCTCAAAAATTGCTCTGGCATCAGTAGAGAGGGCTGTGTCAATCTCTACAGTAGATGTAGCACCCATATCTTGTGGTCCTTCTCGTTTCTGTGACATGAGATAAACAAAACTGTACTATTCATAAAACTAAAGTTTTCTTTTCATATAAGATATACTGGTATTCTATTAATGGCATTAAATTTAATGTTATGTAATGCTGTGATCCAAGGCACCACCACCACCACCAACAACAACAACTGAAAGATAAACAGCTTTTAGTCGTATCTCTTTTGTCAGCTTACATCAAACTAGCTTTTTTGACTAATTGAGATAAAGTCAGTATCATATATCGCAGTGAAAAAGCAACCCCTTACTGTATACAGGTCCATAAGTTAACATATTTATTTGTGATTTGCTAGATAAACTCTATATCTACATAACTTAGAAAACATTTACAAACCTATAAGCACATTGTATGTAATTACAATTGATGTCAGTCAAAATTAATAGTTTTGATAAAGAAATACAATATTAAGAAATCACACATCAAATACATACCCCGGTTCCTGAAGATTGGAACTTCACATTAAGTGAACCCTTTTGACCATCACTGTCACTGTCAGATACATGCTCATTGAACTTCTTTGTACCAGTCTAAAGAAAATAAAATTATTGATTAGATAAAAACAGTTACACCAGAAATAACAAAGTGTCATTGTTGAAAAGTAAGATTCTAGACAATGATTTCTAGTGAACTTGACAACTAGGAGACCAGTGCTTTAGTTGTATGGATGCCAAAACATTTTAAAACATTTCCAAGATAAAAGCTTGTCACAAGGATGATTACAGGTTAAACTAGTTGGTTGGATGATTACAAGTCTAAATAATGTACATAATATCTAATTACAAATCCACAACGTCCTTAATTCTTATGGTCACACATTTTATGTCGAAATAAATCTACGTCTTCTACCGACAACTAGTCATATAGACTGACAAGTGGTCACACAGACCGACGATTAACTGGTCACACAGACTGACTGGTCACACAGACTGATAACTTGTCACACAGACCGACGACTGGTCACACAGACCGATAACTGGTCACACAGACCGACGACTGGTCACATAGACCGACGACTGGTCACACAGACCGATAACTGGTCACACAGACCAACGACTGGTCATATAGACCGACGACTGGTCACACAGACTGATATCGTTACATAACTTCACGCACTTCTTCCAAAATGCTCGTCCCTCCCTGGAACCACCTAAAACACCCATACAAAATTTAGTATTACTATCATCACCACCACATACTTACATAATTATTATGAATAATATTAAAACAAAAATATGATTAACCTTAACTATACACTACATGAACTATAATCAATTATTATTAAGAAATACAAAAATGTATACTAAAATGCATGTATAATAGAAATAATGCTTACTTACATTGTAACCTTTCTCTAACAACACAACCACTCTCTCCAAACTATATCTTCGCACTGACTATCCGCTCAACTCTCATACACCCAATTATTTTCCCAGGATACATTGTTTGTATATAAAATGATTGTGATAAACCCTACATTTACCATCATATGGCCCTTGTTTATACAGTAATTAGAAAGGAAACATTATCAAAATAACTGATTCTGCTGCGTCAGGTTCACATGGCAACATAAATGCTTATAATTAAACTGGCACATTCTACCAATTCTTTACCTTCATAGAAATTTGTGACAAAGCTTTAGTCCATTCTGCCAAAACTAAAATTAATCTTAAAATGCATTAAGTTCTTCTAATAAAAATATTTTTATTCATTATATCAAAAATTAATTCTATCCACAATTTCAGATCGCAGACTATTTGTTTTCTAACCATTTATAAGTACATGTACATCAAAACATACATAGAATAAAAAAACACATTTCTTTAAAATCAATTTTATGTATGATAAAAACATACTGATTGCACCATCTTGTGAGGTCCTCTCAGTTTTTTACTCTTAACTGCAACATTTCCATCATTACCACTGTCACTACCTAGAAATAAAAAATACCTTAGTGTATCTAAAAAACATTAATCATAAAAGTACATTATAAGTCTCTGAATACAAATTTCTCTTGATACTCCATTCAATTTTCTCACTTGTAAGAATTTGAATTCAAACATAATTCATTTTAATCCTTAATTATTAATTTCGCTGAGCAACTCTGAACAAAAATCAACCATAATTTATTTTAATTTATTCTCAAAGTGCTATGTCAACAAAGCACAGATCAGTTCAACTTTTTGAAAATACTGAAAGTTATGATGAATTGAAATCTGACAGTCCTGATTTATTTTTGAGACATGTATATATGATCATCGGTAACAGTTTGGAGACCCAATGGTTGTCAAAATCCTGCAAAATATTCAATTTCTTTTGTCACAAAATCCTATACATTATATACCAGTATATGTAATCATAAAATAGCGAGGACTGTTAAAGACTAAAGACTAAATAAAACAGCAAAAGTTGAAAACAAAAGCAGGGATCAAATTTAACACTTGCTAACTTGCAAGTTGATTTTTCAGATTGTGAGTGCTTAAATTAAGAACTTGAAAAAAATCGAGAGTGCAGTTTTGAATTCAAGATTTCCATGTCAGAAGCTGCATCTATTTACATCTGCTACGATAATTATACCTTTCATTTATCCCTATTTCACAATTTCAATAAACAATGACATTTATAAAGTAACATATAATAATTAATATTGCCAGTACTACCTGGGTTTTAGCCAGTAACAATTTATGCCACTTGCATTTTTTTGCAAACTTGTGGAAAAAAAGATAACTTTGATTCCTCAAGAAAAGGAATGACTTGGTATTTTTTTCAGACGCTCTTTGTCAATACCAGAACTTGACCAGTATGGAACATATATGTCATTATTTAAATTATTCACCAAAAGGGATTGTTGACTACATGTTTTTTAAACATGTCACACTGGCCGGGTCACCCGTTCTTTATCTTCAATAAATTTTAAGATGAACTCCATACACACGGGCTATGATCATGTGATATAATGTTTTGATAATGATCGATACCACAGAGGGTCTAGAAAAATGACGGGACCCACGAGTTCGAAGGTAAGTTATATTTTTTGTCGAAAGTTTTAATATAAAAATAAAAATTATGTTTCGAATTTTTCGTGAAATAAATAAAAAACAATTTAATGAAAAGGTCTGTCTACTTCAAATTTCTTTGCAGATTCTATGGACAAACTATGACAGTAACAATGTTAATTTTGGTTCGGACGGATTCGGAAAATTGTTGGTTGGAACATCCAGGGCTACATGAAAAACTTTCGACAAAAACTTTCGACAAAAATACGACTGACCTTCGAACTCTTGGGCCCGCCATTGTTCTCATTTCTGTGGTATCAAAACATTACATGTGATTACATTAATTAATCATCATACAAATACATACTTGAAGGCTTGCAGGGCCATCATTTGACGTTTTTTGGGGCTGAAATTCGGCCCCATTCCCCTCCTAGAATAATATACTTTTTCCCCTATTTTTGATAAAATTCCCCTAAAAAAAAAAAATTTAAAAAGTTATAACCAAGGACTTATATACATACATGTATGTATATAAGTCCTTGTTATAACCTTTGATTAATTGTATATTGATGTATGTAATTATATATATTTAAATACAGCTATTTTAAGCTTAATGCTTATTGCAGGATTATAAGTTGAAAAAAATCCCCTGAAGTTCCCCTGTTTCCTCAAAATGACACGAAATTCACCTACCTGAGTGCCCTGGGCCCCTTCCCCTAAAGTGCAGCTAGGGCCCTGGCTTTATAATGATAAATGATACAGAGAGCCAGGGATGCTATGTAATATAGCATCCCTGAGAGAGCTCTATGTAACAAAAAAAGTATATTGTGATTATTTGTAACAGTGATACAGAAAAATGGATAAATTTCATAATAAAACAGTATAAAGAAAGCAAATATATTCTATTTCAAATCTATTCTCATGACTTTGTAGCAGTGAACATAAAAGTAAGCGACGTTTGACATCGTTTTGTTGTCAAAAAGCTTACAAACAAAAACCAATAGAATATGTGTAATATCCCGGTACAACCAGTTTCCGGCAATCTTATGGTAAATAGATTGCAAAATCGAAAATACATGTGAGAAAATACTACTGTCATTAAATATTACCTGGAAGATTTCCAGCTTCTTTATTAAATAAATAAAATTTAGTTATCTCGTCTTTTGTTTTAAATATGCGCTTCAAATATGGCCGACCTAATTTGCATACAAGGGAAGTTATCCAACCTATTTCCGGCAACTGTAGGAAAAGTGCACTGGTCAAAAAAATGTGCGGTGCATTTATACTGGAGCAGTCTAAAATAATGTTAACTAAATTTTCCACTGTTTCTAACACTTTTAACTACCAATAATGTATATTAATTATTTCTATAGCGGTCAAACGTTTAAGGGGTGTCTTTACTGCAGTAAAAGGAAACAAAAGTGTTGTCTGTTAGTAACATTAGTGCAGAAAGCCAAGTTGACCCAGCTTTGACACGTATCGCAACATGCACAGTTTACTATAATGATCTGCATGAACCTCTTTCATGTAAATGTCTCTGATAAATATACACAAAACCTATGTAACTGTAACATCAACAAGTCAATTATGATCCAATTAGTTACGATGTTTTCAAAAACATTGACAAGGCACCAGTCTTTATTCACCTCGTTATATTTTCTGATAAGTATACAAGAGAAATTATTCAAGTAGGCGGGATTTGCATATTGACCTACTTTACCAGACGAACATGCGTGGAATCGTGTGCGTTCAGTTTTTATGTAAAAATATTGAACTTTATAAGAGCAAAATTTGGGAATAGTGAAAGCAGAGAAAAATAACATATTGTTCGTATATTTTTAATAATAGTAACGTTTCAAATCTCAATTTCGGCAAATGGAGGTTTTGTGATTTACAGTACATTTTGTAAACAAAATGCACGCACGCACTTGGCCAGGATGTGACGTAAGGATTGTGAAAAAACTAAAACATTTCCAGGGCTGCCGGAAACAGGTTAGTGCCTAAAACTGGTTGTGTCGGGATATAGCATCCCTGAGAGAGCTCTATGTAACAAAAAAGTATATTGTGATTATTTGTAACAGTGATACAGAAAAATGGATAAATTTCATAATAAAACAGTATAAAGAAAGCAAATATATTCTATTTCAAATCTATTCTCATGACTTTGTAGCAGTGAACATAAAAGTAAGCGACGTTTGACATCGTTTTGTTGTCAAAAAGCTTACAAACAAAAACCAATAGAATATGCTATACAATAAATCAATGAATACAAAATCATTAACGAACATATCATTTGGCATTACCTTCATCACTAGAAACTACTCTTTTTCGCTGTTGTCGTTTTTTCACGTTACTTTTGAAAAAGGTACAAACTTTCTCGCTACCAGTTTTCTCATTGTCCGCCATTTTGGATTTAGTCTAAGCATAAATGTCAAACACTTTTTGATTGGTTAAAAACCCACAAAGGACCAATGAATGAAGACGTTACATCGTTCGGACAAAATCAATCGATATAACCAAGCGCTTTAAGTCCATATCAACAAGACGCTTATTAAAATATGTGTACCAAACTTTAAAGGATTGTAAGTTATTTCTCGGAGTTTCAAAATTTAAGATTTTAATGGATCAGATACCTTACAATTTTTACTTTACATGTGTATAAGTTGTTTACAAACCTGCCATGTCTTAGTAGCCTATAATCCATATATCTATATAGATTAAGTCATTGTGATTGATTACTTTGGAATTAAATCATCATTTGTGACTTGTGATTAATTCGTTAGATGAAGACCATATTTCTGCATTAATCTTGCCCTCTGGATTTGAACATTGCACCAACAGTGAGGTTATTTTTTGTGACCATCCAGCTTTAGTTTTCAGTGGAGGAAGACCTAGGTATTGACAGGTTCATTACATGTTAAATTGCAAGTCAGCTAGAAGCCCCATTAGTCTAATTATTGACTGTTTATGACATTGAGATTTTTTTCTATTTGGTTCTGTCATGCTCATTCATGAACACCGGTCACTGCCTAGAAAGTCAAAATTTAATATATACTTTGGTTATGTTTAGTCTAACCATTCATTAGATTGGGCTAGCTAAGAGTCGCTATGGGACAGCTTTTTTAACAAATGCTGTCCTACTAGAAGTGAGGAATGTGGGATGGTTAGGCCCCAGATGTTTCGGTCTCATGACGTTTTGGTCCCGGAGACATTGCGGCCTCGACGAATTTGTAAGTGTTCATGTAACATGGAATTAACAATTCAGACCTTATTTATTAATGGATCCGGATCGAGCGTGGGACTGTGAATAAGTAATATAGAAATAATAAGAAATTGTTTATACTTTCGTATTTTATTAAGTTTTTAAACACCAACTTAAAGTCCCATAAGCATATGAATGTGTCGGTCGTAATAGTTTCTGTTTGTTCTATAACAGAGGAATCTGGTGTGTTTTCCTCTCATGCATACTTTATAGCAAGAAAAAATGTTTCCAAAACCACTATTGTATTTTTTTCAATATCATTGAAAAAAATACTATTTATAGAACAGCTGTGTTTTCCCGCAGTCATATTATGCACACGGTGTAAAGTGACATCACACGCTCTATATATTTCAAGTTTACAAAAGCAAAATTCACAGCGTAGTGAGTGTTTTTAGAAGAAAAAAGGCTTGTTTCATCGATAATTATTATCTTGGGATAATATCAGCAATTGTTTGTTTTTTTGCATATATATTTTTATAGCAAAAACCTAATGGGACTTGATGATACGAAATGTCTATTAAATATCCTTGAGGCCGAAACATATCAGGACCGAAATGTCTGGATACCAAAGTGAGAGCTAGGATATGGCACTTAATTTTTCCGAGAATAAATAATACAATTACAGCACTTGCCAAAATATAATGGCTAATTTGTTTTTAAAAATGGTAATGCAAGTGCTCAATGTCAGATGGTTTGTGACCTCTTATGTAAATTTAAGAATTGTTTGTATTTTTGCAGATCCTTTAATGATCCTAAAATGGCTGAGAAAACAGTTAATTCTTCATCAGAACTAGACTTCAAAGTGTCAGTTGTATTACCTGCTGGAGGTACTGGGGAAAGATTCGGTTGTAATCAACCCAAACAATACAGTTTACTTCTTGACAAACCATTGTTACTGTATACTATCTCAACATTTCACAGGTATGATACTTAATGATAAATTTTAGAAATTTTAATTCAGAAATCTGAATTAACTATTAATGCGACTTAAATTGGAAATAGACGATTTTACAGATTACAATTGTACATATTTAAGCTTTTCAAAAGCTGTCCATCTGTCTGTTCATTCATTTGCCTGCCAGCCTATCTCTAAGAAATAAGCAAACTTTCAGTATATTGATTATTAATGGGACAAATTTTCTTTTGATTAGGAATATTTAGTCAAACTTGGGCTTAATGACAATCTGGAAATAAAAACCACTTAAATGTCTGTCAAGAATTGTTATTCTAACTCCTGTACAACACCAAGTATTGCTGTGTTTTTCAACCTCTGAATAAAGGATTTATATTTTCCCAAAGGTGATCTTTACAGGTTGGCTTGTATTATTATAAGTAACTATTTATGTTTTCTGATCAGATGTCAGACAGTGTATTCAGCAGACATTGAGATACTTGTTTACTGTAACATTGTCATTTTACATATATTTGATGTATGCATTCAGGGTGCCATGGATTGAAGATATTGTACTGGTGGTAAGTCCTCAGTATGTATCTTATGTCAATGAGATAAAGCAAGAACATGAACTGGATAAATTAACAGTAACTGAAGGTTGTTCTACCAGACACAGGTCTATATATGCTGGCATTAAAGCTCTGTGTAAAGGTAACTTGATCATTGTACTTTCATCTGCTGTAACACAAAAACTGTATCCAAATCATTTTTAAACTTATAGATCTATACTCCTAAATGTAATAGTACATTATTAAGTTAAACAAAAGGATAACTGAGTTCATAAAAAAAGTTCTCAAGCTGTTTTTTTTGTAGATCGTGATCGAGGCTTAATGCATTTCTAGCATTTATCTTCCTATGACAACTGGTTTGTAAGTGCATGTAATACTGAAATTAAAATGTTTGCCTTGTCATTATGAAACCTTCATGTTCACTCTAAAATGAACTATAATGTCAAACATGAATGGAATCAAATACAAATCTTCTCATTTGATTATTTGTTTTCTTAAACATGCAGATTATTATGATAAAAACTTACTACATTTGTAATTCTATTTGCAGTTAATTTCTCTATGTTATGATACAAATGTATGATTGAATGTACTATTTTGCAGAGAAAGAGCTTTCAAGTGTTGTTTTAATTCATGATGCTGTCAGGCCATTCATTGATGAGGATGTCATTAAACAAGTTGCTGTGTCAGCAAAAATATATGGGGTTAGTAATAACTAACGAGTTAGTAATTAAATATACATTTACTTTGATGAAATTCACTAGTTACTATGTTTACCAAAGGTGTCTGACAGTTGTAAAAGCTTGGAAAAGGTCCATTAATTTGTCTGTCAGATAAAAAAAAGATGAAAATGTTTACTATGAATGATGATCAAATATTGTAGACCATCACTCCTTGGTAAACGCTGTATTTGTTTATCCCTTGAGATTTTTTATCTATTGGATTACAAAAAAATTGTGATTTCCATTATTAGGGTGAGTCATTGAGTTCACTTGATGTAGTAGTGATAATAAAAACTGGTTTTATTTGTATATAATTTAAAATAAAAATAACTTTGTTTGGAGTGCTCCGACCGACTCATGAAAATCCTAGCACTTAAATATTTTTTGGCATTTTTTTTTACTGCTATTATAATTATAGTAAAAGAAAGAAATCCCTATCTACCTACCCAGTGCTAACATTCTGGATGGGAGCACTCCAAACAAACTTATTTTTAGCCTTAGCCTTAGCACTTTCATAATTCTACTAAACTAAGTTTAAGCCTCTAATTCTAAACAATATGAACAACATACCAGCAATTGTTGTATTTTTACTATTAAAATTGCTTTAGGCAGCTGGAGTTACTCGGCCTTTGGTTTCCACCGTCATTTCTACAGATGAGCAGAATTTACTTATAGAATCACTGGACAGAACCAAGTACTGTGGAAGTGAGATGCCTCAGGGATTTGTATTAAGTGTTATCAGAACTGCATATGACATGGTAAAATATCAATTCTAAATGTTAGAATTTAATCAATCAGAATGTTGGTTGTAAGACTTATACTTCACTGCTTTTCTTAATAAAATGATTTCAAGTGCATGAATATCAAGAAACTCTTCACTGTTTACATGCTGTGAACATAATTACAGAATCTAATGATGCAGGGGAATAATATTGATTTTACTGTTTCACCAAGCATGTCACCAGGAGCTTATGTATTAATTGAATGAAGCGTCTTGTTTTTTCCCAGCTTTCATAAAATATTTATTAATTTGTATGCTGAATGGTAAAGATTTAATTGTAAGCTGAATTGTATACTAATATAGGGATGAGAAAAAGTTGGTAATTAATGTAGAATATTGCAATGAAATAGACTTGAATGATATGATAAGTGTATAGAATTGATGTTTTGTTGAAATATGATGTTTTGGTTAAGTGTTCATTTAGTACTGACTGGTTTTATACTGTAGATTTAATTCAGCTTCGTGATATGTTTTTTTCAAAATGTTAAACACTTCGAAAACTTTATAAAACTTCAGAATCGAATGAGCATAGGGTGTAATGATTTCGTTTCTTGGGCTTAATGTATCAAAGAATATATTATACTCATATTTTCAGGTGCAGTGAAAACTTAAAAAATATCTGAAAGCCTGAATTGCTTGATATAACTTCAGTTGCTGCATCTAAAAAGTTCAGTTACTATGAAGATCTTGAGTCACAAATTAAAACTTTGTTAACCTAGCTAGCTTGTACATGTAATATGTTGTTTTGTTTCAGTCCAATGATTATGATTTCAACTATGGTACTGAATGTCTTCTTCTTGCTATGAAATATACAAATACAAGAGCAAAATTAATATCTGGACCAGATAACCTATGGAAGGTAAAAGTATATGTATTATAAAACTGATGAACAAAATAACCATTTCATTGAAGACTTGTCAGACTGATGCATGATCTAAAATCAAAGTACTGAAAGTACTCATGGAAACCAAACTTACATAGACTTGCGCTGCAACATGAAACAGGAACTAGTTTAACAATTGCATGGTGGACATAGATAAATGCAGTACTTAGGTCTTCATAAAAAATCATACGTGTCAAGTGAGTGATGGCTTTGGAAAGCTGAACTATATTGTTCAGTGTCCTAAAACTGTATGATTTGTGAATTATATTAAATGCCAAGACAAATGTCAGGACAACAGGTAAATATTTTTTGCATAAAATCAAAATAGATGTTGAATTCTCATTAGAATATACATGTATGTTAGTTACTTACTTGTTCACATATGGTCTATTTTCAGATCTTCTTTCTTACAGTAGGCTGTCATTCATTAGTTTATCTCTTTGAGTTTGTTACACAAAATATGACCGTGAATTTTGACATTTTGAGTAACCAAAGCAAACATACTAGTGTAAATTATGTTTTACAAAACTAATTATAATACATGCACTTGTATATTCTAGGTGACATATAAGAAAGATTTGTATGCAGCTGAAGGTTTGTTGAAAGGTAATGTTCTGTGTTTAATGCATTTATTCATGTATTTATTTATTGTTGAATTAAATTACAACACTTTTAGAATGAAATGCTGCATGAAGTCAAATTCTTATATTATTAAGTTGGATAAAAGCTATGCAGAAATGATGCACTGCTTTTGGATCCCTTGGTTTAGTGATGGGATGAAATGGTCTATGTAATTGAATTTTATTTTTCCATAAAGAGTAGGTTACTTTACATAAGCACTTTGTTGTGTTTATTACAACTTAATCTATATAGTTATGTAATATGATGTTCATCTTGATTTTAAAAAAAATGACCCCTGATTGTTTGCTTCCATGGAAACTTGATTGACCTACAGTAGAGATGCCATTTGATAGATTTTTGTAAAACTCTATTTTATAACATATAATTATGTCATTGACAAAGAATTCTGTTTGTAAGACATGTAACCTTTGGACTAGAATAAATTTCTATGACTTAGTTTGAATTTTGTTATTTTCATGGGTATGAAATATTTGTTTAAATTACAGAAAAGATATTATCTACAAGGATGAAGTTCATGTCTGGTTGCCATAACAATGCTATAATAGATATGGTGAAAACTGCATGTACTAAGAGATTTATACAATTTATGGTAAGTGATGTACACTTATAGAAATCAGCATAATCAGACCAATCTGTTAATCATATAAGATGTGCTGATCCTTCTCACAAGGTACTGCTTTGCGTAATTTGATTTGTAAGCATTAGGGAAGTTCTTCTGTATGTTTGACTCTACAATATAGTGAACACACTGTTATATATTTTGCTAGTTAAAATAGATGTTCTGTAAACTCTCACTTCCCCACTTTTATTGGACCTGTTTTCAATTCTATATTCTTAACTTGTTGATGAGATAATGAGACCATGTACTTTGATAATGAAGACCAATATCTTTGGTAGCAAAGATGTTCTCAATCTTAAGGTTTTACTATATAAGGAGTTATAAGATGTGTCTGTTTCTTCTTTGTAGACATATGCTGATGTAATTATTCCATAAAATGTTTGTTTAAGTACAGTAAATATTGTTTATGTTGTACGCTTTTAATATTGAAGAAAATCTTGTGGTGCTCAATTTTTGAAGGTTGATACTGTGTGTACCCTATGAGAAAGACAAGGCAATAAGTGATGCTTAGTCAAATTACAAATGTAGTTATGATAATATGAAGAGTAGATCTTGTCATAATTTCAGGAGAATGAAGATAATAATGTCCCATGTAACAGTACAGTGTTTGTATATACAAAGCTGAATCTCCGACAGATATCAGAGAATACGTCTACCATCTGTATGTCATCATCTGCAAGAACAAAACATATCAATGGTGTAGTAAAGCCGTGTGTGCTTCATGTATACCATGGTTGTAAACTTGATAAAGATGAAGTGTTTAGTTTCATGGAATCTCTCAGAGATGTTGACAACAGTGGAACAGATATTCTAACCGTTGGTGTTCTATTTTTTGTAAGTATGTTTTGTAATTATTTGTTAATCAGGTTTTTAAATTGGTTTTAGTTATTTATTGTTGTGTGTCAATAACTTCAGGTTATATTTGTCTTTCTAGACAATGAGTAAACTTGAGTGATGATGTTTTCTGACTAGTAATCACTAGTCTCCAACTGCTTCAAGTTTTCACATTTTAGGAATCTGTCTAGATGACTCACAGAATTAACAGGAATTTTCTTCATCATTATTGTTGTTATGTTGCCAAACTCTGACTGTTGGTGCTACATTAATTGAAATGTTTAATTGTATTCTGATGAAGTAATAGATTTTGTGAACATACTTACTAGATTTATACCTACGGCTAGACCTGGCTTGTTTTTAGTATTTCCACACTGAATGATGCCTAGTATACTGTATGTTGATATATCCATTGAGTATGATACACAGTCTAGGAATGTATCATGATGTATCAGTTATCAGTCCATATCTTAGTTTAGGATACAAAGCTACACTGGCAATATCCTTATTACCATTACATTCCTCAATGTTTAAAGCATTGATTAATTAAAATTAAGCTATGAGGTAATTAATCACCAGTCATACTATAAGTTATGAGACTGATAACTAAGTTGATGTAAGCAATATATTAATACAGGTTTCACTTCTTTCCTATTCATTTCTAATTTCCATGATATTACAGAATGATAATGTCTTATATCTGAGTGTCACATTCATTATCATGTATATCTTTGTAGGGTGTAGATGATTTCAGTAGATTATCAGAGATGATTGCAAGTCTTATATGGAACAGAGACACTACATTATCTGGACAGACATTTATTATAAACCAGTCTACAACCATACAGTAAAACCTCAATATTAAGACCATCATAGGAACCAACAAAATTATTTTTGTATCAGATTAGGATTGTTACATTTTTTTATAATCATCTTGTGTATAATGACTTATCTGCAATATAATAACTAGTCAACATTATCATGAAGTATATATAGGATTGTATTTTAAGATACTGTAGTACAGTATTGACTGATACAATTTTATTTTAAGTCTTTATTACAAAATGTAATTATTTCTCATCACTTTTATAGTAAAACCGCAACATCAAAACAATTTTTGGGACCAACCAAGTCAGTTTTAAAGGCCCATTAGCTTTTTGGATGTTAAAATTAAAATAGGTATTATTTACCTAGAAAGATGTCTTATCAGTGAAACTGACTTTTACTTGCAATAAAAACATTCCAAAATTTTCTTTTTTTTTAATCACATTGTACAAATAGAAATGTAGCACAGTAATTTTTCAATGATATTGCAAGGTATTGACAGCCTTTTTCACGAAACGTGGCTAAAGAAAGGCAAAATGTAAATATTGATTAAGAGCAAATAAAATATATTTCTTATATATGTCCTTATATCTATTGATCTGTATTACTAAATTCAAAAAAGCTAATGGGCCTTTAATTATTGAGGAAGTAGAAATATGTTGAATATAGTGAAAACCTGTCTGTATATGAGTGGTCTTCTAATGAGAGATGGGGTTAATATTGAAGTGGTCTTCTAATTAGAGATGGGGTTAATATTGAAGAGGTCTTCTAATGAGAGGTGGGGTTAATATTGAAGTGGTCTTCTAATTAGAGATGGGGTTAATATTGAAGTGGTCTTGTAATGAGAGATGGGGTTAATATTGAAGAGGTCTTCTAATTAGAGATGGGGTTAATATTGAAGTGGTCTTCTAATGAGAGATGGGGTTAATATTGAAGAGGCCTTCTAATGAGAGATGGGGTTAATATTGAAGTGGTCTTCTAATGAGAGATGGGGTTAATATTGAAGTGGTCTTCTAATGAGAAATGGGGTTAATATTGAAGTGGTCTTCTAATGAGAAATGGGGTTAATATTGAAGAGGTCTTCTAATGAGAGGTGGGGTTAATATTGAAGAGGTCTTCTAATGAGAGATGGGGTTAATATTGAAGTGGTCTTCTAATGAGAGGTGGGGTTAATATTGAAGAGGTCTTCTAATGAGAGGTGGGGTTAATAATGAAGTGGTCTTCTAATGAGAGGTGGGGTTAATATTGAAGTGGTCTTCTAATGAGAAATGGGGTTAATATTGAAGTGGTCTTGTAATGAGAGATGGGGTTAATATTGAAGAGGCCTTCTAATGAGAGATGGGGTTAATATTGAAGTGGTCTTCTAATGAGAGATGGGGTTAATATTGAAGTGGTCTTCTAATGAGAAATGGGGTTAATATTGAAGTGGTCTTCTAATGAGAAATGGGGTTAATATTGAAGAGGTCTTCTAATGAGAGGTGGGGTTAATATTGAAGAGGTCTTCTAATGAGAGATGGGGTTAATATTGAAGTGGTCTTCTAATGAGAGGTGGGGTTAATATTGAAGAGGTCTTCTAATGAGAGGTGGGGTTAATAATGAAGTGGTCTTCTAATGAGAGGTGGGGTTAATATTGAAGTGGTCTTCTAATGAGAAATGGGGTTAATATTGAAGAGGTCTTCTAATGAGAGGTGGGGTTAATATTGAAGTGGTCTTCTAATGAGAGATGGGGTTAATATTGAAGTGGTCTTCTAATGAGAAATGGGGTTAATATTGAAGTGGTCTTCTAATGAGAGGTGGGGTTAATATTGAAGTGGTCTTCTAATGAGAGGTGGGGTTAATATTGAAGAGGTCTTCTAATGAGAGATGGGGTTAATATTGAAGTGGTCTTCTAATGAGAAATGGGGTTAATATTGAAGTGGTCTTCTAATGAGAAATGGGGTTAATATTGAAGTGGTCTTCTAATGAGAAATGGGGTTAATATTGAAGTGGTCTTCTAATGAGAGGTGGGTTTAATATTGAAGTGGTCTTCTAATGAGAGATGGGGTTAATATTGAAGTGGTCTTCTAATGAGAGGTGGGGTTAATATTGAAGTGGTCTTCTAATGAGAGGTGGGGTTAATATTGAAGTGGTCTTCTAATGAGAGATGGGGTTAATATTGAAGTGGTCTTCTAATGAGAAATGGGGTTAATATTGAAGTGGTCTTCTAATGAGAGGTGGGGTTAATATTGAAGTGGTCTTCTAATGAGAAATGGGGTTAATATTGAAGTGGTCTTCTAATGAGAGATGGGGTTAATATTGAAGGTCTTGTAATGAGAGGTGGGGTTAATATTGATGAGGTCTTCTAATGAGAGGTGGGGTTAATATTGAAGTGGTCTTCTAATGAGAAATGGGGTTAATATTGAAGAGGTCTTCTAATGAGAGATGGGGTTAATATTGAAGTGGTCTTCTAATGAGAGATGGGGTTAATATTGAAGAGGTCTTCTAATGAGAGATGGGGTTAATATTGAAGTGGTCTTCTAATGAGAGGTGGGGTTAATATTGAAGTGGTCTTCTAATGAGAGGTGGGGTTAATATTGAAGTGGTCTTGTAATGAGAGGTGGGGTTAATATTGAAGAGGTTTCTAAGTGGGTTTTGTATGTATAGTGTATGTAGTTACCTACTAGTTTTAGTGTTTCACTTGTATTGTACATACACATATAACATTAAAGCTAATGTCTGATCTTATAAATTTTTAATCCAAAAGGGAGATCTAGTTTGCTGGTTTGTGATATACTCTCAAATTGACCAATCACAAGCCTGATATACTCTCAAATCGACCAATCACAAGCCTGTATTCATAAATTTGTCTTAGTCTAATAATCAACTTGTCATAAGAGACGATAAAGGGAAATTTTTAATAAAAAACTCCGTCAAGGAAGTCATCGTATACTAGCTAATACATTTTTAAATCAGGTAGTAGGTATTAAGTAGATATATGTACTATACATGTAGTTAACTATTTACATAACGTGTTTATGTTCCTCGACTTTATACGATCAACCATGCATACTACATGTAGAATTATATTGGTATGGGACGTATTTAAATTAGGGTGCAATTTTCATATGTTGTGAGATTATATTTTTACTTTACATGTATTTACACTGCAGCTTAGTCTGCTTATATCATTTTTATAAAAACATAATAAAACTTGATCATTAATGAAAAAGACACTTTATTTTACTTTATTCTCCTTTTCTAAATGACATTAATTGATATGTACATTTTGTATTATTAGTTTGTATCAATCAGTTTTGAAGAAATACAGTGATAGATTTTAACTTATTCAGTACAGAATTAGGTAAAATTGCTATTGAATTTCAAAATTGGGTATGGAAATGTTTTTTTATTACTTTTTGACCGCCTCTCAACACTACTTTTAGAATATGACAAAAGGGAATAATGAGAGCTACTCGTATATATGTTAATCTGTTGTTTAACTACCCATTGATAGCTATAGTCGTTTCATAGCCGACCCAGAGGTGAGAGAAGATACAGGAGAACTGAATATTTATATCCCTACTCTATTTTTGAATACAGTTTCCTTGGTTCTTTATCTTGCCCTGTGTTAAGCATTGACACATACCTCACCCGTTACCTGTGTTTCCAAACACACTTCCAGGCTCGGTAGTTTGGATGGAGACCCTAAAAGTATCCTGAAAATACTGAAGCCCATGACCTTTCAATTAGTAGTTCAGCTCGTTATGATGAATCCTTCCTCTCATGAGAGCGAACCAGACTGAACTTCTTATAAATATAACAAGTTTTCTAGTAAAGCTTTATTTCTGCAGTATTTATCAAAGACCTTACAACATACAGATTTATAGGGTCTGTATCATTGACATCTCAAGTCTATTTTACAGTCAGAATGTTTCCTCCATGCAAAGATTTAGCATAAAACAAAATAAAAGTAAGACAACAATGGAACAATTTCGCTTAGTTTCATAGATTTAATTCTTTCATGCAAATTGCAAAATAACAAATTTAAAACATTCAACATCAAACTTATGAGTAACAAAAGCAACTGAAGTATGTGTTCAACAAAGATCATTCTAGCTTACATGATACATACTACAAAACTCGTGTTTCTATGAATTGGGCTTATCAGTCCTCCAACAAGTATTTTGTCATTCCATTGTCAGCTACAGCACTTAAGTTTATATACAATTTACAATTGAATATAACATACTACATAGCCAATACCTATCCATCAATGTAAATCATAGTTTGGTCAACAACCTTGAAAGGAAGATGTATGATGGGAACTTGATAATCCATGAATATCCGAAAGTGATTCTTCCTTTTTCTTGTTTGGAGCTTAAAGTCCCATTAGCTTTTTGCTGTAAAAAGTATATGCAAAAAACATGCAATTGCTGATATTATCCCAAGATAATAATTACCGATGAAACGAGCCCTTTTTCTTCTAAAAACACTCATTTGGCTGTGAATTTTGCTTTTGTAAACTTGAAATATATCGTGTGCGTGACGTCACTTTATTACGTGCGCATGATATGATTGAGCTGTTCTTTAAATAGTATTTTTTTCAATGATATTTAAAAAAATATGATAGTGGTTTCGGAAAAGAATGTCTTACTATAAAGTATGCACGGGAGGAAAACACACCGGATTCCTCTGTTATAGGACAAACAGAAACTATTACGACCGCTAAATTTATAAGCTTATGGGATTTTAATGTCACACCAACAGTCAGGGTCATATGCTGACTTTTCCTGCCTTAACAATGAAGGAAGACCTCAGACATACACCTGGGTTACTAAGAACCACTGGCCTTCTGCAAGCCAGCTGGACACCTTCCTCACATCTAAAACTTGGTACCAAGGGTACCAGTCAGGCACCATAATCAGTTGACCATAGAGGCTCCATTAACAATGCTTGACCATAGAGGCTCCATTAACAATACTTGACCATAGAGGCTCCATTAACAATACTTGACCATAGAGGCTCCATTAACAATGCTTGACCATAGAGGCTCCATTAACAATGCTTGACCATAGAGGCTCCATTAACAATACTTGACCATAGAGGCTCCATTAACAATGTTTTGCATGACAATTAAATGACATAATGATTAAACCTCAAATTTATAAATCATGAAATACAGAGCATAACATATGGGTTATTCAGTAACGGATAAAAGCTCATGAAGTAAGACAGTATGACTAAGAAATCTGTCCACGAAACATTATACAATTTACTTCACTTCCACACAATAAATTGACAATGTCCCAGTTAATGAACAAAATTTCAAAGTTATCCTTCATGTATTATTTATAAAGTTTCAAATGCAAACAAATGAAATTAGAAACAAAATGTTGAAAAATTTGTAAGCTGGCAAAAACAACTGCCAGGCTGAGAAGATCCTATACAACTACAAATTGTACAAGTTCTGGCCCCGATGTTATATAATTTGAGAACTGTCTCTGAGCTCAAAATTAATCTCAGTATTACAGTTGAAAAGATAGAGCTGATTAATATTTAACGTGTTCAGATAAATTATGCTGTCTGACTAATGTAACAATAATATCATTATTGTCTGAAAGTAACTAACTAAGAACATTAAAAGACAAGATGTGAGCTAGGAGATCGATCAAGTGTTATAACCTTGGGGTCGGGTAGCAAAATAATCAATGTATCAGAGATAGATACTGTGTCAATGAGTGTTCTAATAAATCTATAAGTAAAAAATCTAAGAACATTTTAAAGAATCGAAATTGAACCATGTGTTTTACCGTAGTAAATATTTATACTCTGTACTACTTCATTGTCAGAATCTCCATGTGAACAAAGCATTTGTAACATTCACCAGAATTTCAGTTCATATACTTATCTGAGCCAAACAGCTCTTCTACGAACTTTATGATCTGATTTTACAGAAAAAGTTATATCAATTGTATTAAAGTCTTGACTATTGTTAAATAAATGACCGAAATATATACAGTTTACATATACTTGACAAGACCTTACTTCATTCAGTTTTGACTCACAGAGAAAGGACTGATATATTTTATCTTAATACCATATTCAGTTAAACTAGTGAACAGAGGATATTTTCTTGTAAATTACTAAATAATGATGTTATTTTAAAAAATGGCCTTAATTCAAAGGGTGGCATTTATTTGGAGGTGACTGCTAACACAGGTTTCACATTATAACTAACACTAACAGGCAAGTCTACATGACACAATTAATAGGATACTCGCATATTCAGGGTTTTCACAGTTTTAACAATTCAATTCTCCTCATATGGTAAATTATACGAATAAATGGTGTAATAAGTTTTATAATTATTAGACTACATAATTATTATATATGCATTCACAACAAACTGAATTTTTTACTGATTGATCTCACAACATTAACAATAGTAATTAACATCACAGCTATTTCAACAACAAAAACCATGTAGCTCAATGACTCAGAAGTTTGACTAAATGTTGAAGGTTATAATACTACTTAGCATTTTCTCTTCCATAATTTAGAACATAGAAACAAAATTGTCCAATCGTATGACATATCAAAATATCACTAATGGATGTGATTGATCTAATAGTTTGATTTTTCTCTTCTAAAAACTTTAGTCTTATGTAAACATTGAAATCATTATCATGTGTCTTCTCTTGAGAAATCAATTAGTCTCAGATGTCTTCACAGAAATGTTGCTCATCACAAAAAAGTTGTGGTCAGAGACATCGCAGGTACAAAGACAAGCGCAGTTCAACTTCAGTAATCAGTTTCATACATTTATAATTAATCTATCACATGCAGTCACTACTGTACCATTTCAAATCTATCCATTCCAGCATCATCGCCAAAGTGGGATAAAACATGTTGTTCATAAGTATCCTGCGCTATAGTCAATGGGAACACAGCCGTACACATGGGGCATGTACGATCATCATCATTACCAGTAGCTAGAAGCGTACCTGGCTGTTCGTCGGGGGAATCGAAACAATTCAGCACATGTATCTGAAATTCCTCCTGTGTCATCCTAGAGAATTCTCGACTACATGATGGGCAAATGTTTAAAACAGACACAACATTATTTTCATCACGATTAGGCGATACTCTTCGGTCAGTTGCACTAGAATTAGCTACAACAAAAGCATTATCATTACTTTCATGTTCAACCGCACATTTTCTGTCATTCTGAGGTCTGGGTACATAAATGTTTTCATAATCAGGTCCAACTGACTGCTCCTGAAATTTATTTCTGTAATTATTTTGTGTTGCGTTAGCGGGACTAAAACGTGTCTCCTCTCGTTCTATTTCTCCAAGAAGATGATGGTTCCTGGCACTAGTATTGTTAGTCTCAGCTTCAAAGTTTAACGGTAGTATGGGCTCAAGAACTGAACGACTCATAATATTGTTCGTCTCACCCTTTAATGTAGGATCCCGTAATATTACTTCTGACTGAGTCATTCTCAACGGAATATTTGGTTGCATATGAGGTACATTTATGTCATCATTTGGCATATTCATGTAGTCATGTCCATGGTTGGGTAATCTCGTTCTAGTGCTGGCTGAATTTGCAGTGAAACCATTTAAAGGTGAATACCCAGAGTCCCCACCAGGACTTGATGAACAGTTGGCGTGAGGTGAAAAGTTTGAATATTCTGTCACTGTACTGTATGAACTTTGATTATTTCCAGATCTTGGGCTGTTGCTAGAACGCCGATTCGGTTGAGCTATTACAGTATGATTACCAGTCATATCTGTTCTCTGAATGGCACTATTCTGAGGTCTTAAGTTCAGGGTAGGAATTACATTGTTGCCTTGAAAATGATGTTCATTTCTCTTTGATTGAGAACTGGACTCCATAGCAAACATAGGTTTAATGTTTCGGTTTCCTGTAGGTTGTATGGAATCAGTAACCCTTCTCCCTGCGCTGAAATCACTACGAGCACTCTCACTACGACTTATATTGGTCAGTCTATTTTTAGGTACAGGATTCACCTGACCTTGCAGCCTATAGTAAGTTTCTTCACATCTTGGAGGGCTGATAGCTCCTGGGGGCTCTTGTCGAACAGAACTTGAATGTAAGCTTGACATTAGTTTACTTCTCAGATTCAAAATTTTATCTGGAAACAAAACACAAGATTTATATATCATACATTACAAATCAGGATATAGTTATTAATCTATTACACATCACTGTTTTTCTCTACAGTTAATGCTGGAAAAGTCACCAATGACCCTTGCTGATAGTACAACATTTAACACCACTGAGAGAAAATCTTTACAGTCAATTTCTCATCCAGTTATCTCAGTTAACATTAATCTATTTTTGTTTTCAGATTACAGTAACACATTTATATTTGACGGAGCAGTTGGTAGAAGTTCAATTGGTATTTGTTTATACATGTAGATGGTTATGTATTACATTTTATTATACTGCAATTGTATTTTTTTATTTATACGTTGGAATATTATATGAAGTGACTAAGTTAATTAGAATGATACACAGAATGCCTTTAATTTCTTAAAAGGTGAAAATGATTGGGTTCATCCTATCAGTGTAACAAGATTGTAGCAAGATTTGAGCATGCGATAATATAGCATATATGGTATTACAACTTTGCTGCACTGATGGGTGATTGCAAAGCAAATATTAACAAGCTGAGTACCATGTTGCTGTATTTGAAGTATTATCTTACTCTGTTGAGCAATTTGAGCTTTGAGACGGCAAACTTCTTCCCTCTGGGAACTTAGCAACATTAATGCTTTGTTTAGTATTGCCACATCTCCATCTACATCATCTATGTCATCCATCTGATCACGACGTTGTTTTCTACTTATTTCAACTTCTATCTCATATTGTTTACATGTTGCTTTCAAAGCAGAATTCTCTTTATCAAGATTTTCTACTTGTTTCTGGAGTTCTCTATATTGCATTGTAGTTTTCATCAGCTCACTTTTAGTAGTAACTAGATTAGCCTGGTATGTACTTATTTCAGCATCTCTGTTGTTATTACTCCGGTCTGAATTTTCCAACTTTTGTCTTAAATTCTCAAATTCAAGTTTTAAATGTTCATTTGTAGTTTTCTCTGCTTGCAGTTTGTCATTCAACATTTGAACTTCTGCATTTTTCTTAACATCAAAATTACCGAGAAGCTCTTCTTTTTCTTTATTTGTATAATTTACTAATTGTCTTTCCGTTTCAATTAATCTACTCCTTAGTATATCTATCTCTTCAATCATTTTTTTCTGTTTATTGTTAGCAATCATTACTTCCCTCTCTAAGTGTTGTACATATCCTTGATTGGCTCTACTCACAGCTAAGGCTGTCTCATCTTCACTGGTTCCTCCAGCTGCGTGTACTTCACTAGGTTCATCCATGTTATGAATATCACCATGCAGTCTCTCAATTACTTGTGGTTTTGCAGTAATCAATCTTTCCAATGCCTTATTTCTCTGCAACAAATTTGCGCACTTTTTGCTTTGCACATCATTCTTCTTCTGTAGAGCAACAAAAGCTGTCTTTAAAGCATGAATTGATCCCTGATGGATTGATTCATCAACTGAACATCCTCTAGAAAGGAATGCTAGAGGGTTAACACCAGAATCAAGGTGATCTAAACCCTCAGTATCAGACTCAGGGTTCTCATTTACTTGTGTGTTGTTCAACAACTCAATATCATCATCCAAAGATCCGGCCATTTCATCTTGGATTCTATCAAACTGAAATAAATACAATAAAGAATGCAATTAGGGTTATTATACAAACAATTTTTGCAGTCAACAAGAAACAGTCTGCAAATGTGTTAATATTACTACACCTTAAAGAATATCAGTCGGAACTTTTGCCAATGTAAAGCCTATTTCAGTCAGGACTGTAGGACTCAATTGAATTCTGAATGAGGTGTGCTATTAAATATTAGCTGACAAGTAACTATAATTATTAATGCTTTTTTGGTTCTTTAATTGGGAAAGGTTTGATTCAATAAAAGTAAAACCTGATTTAACAATCTACACCGATCGATTCTCATGATATCTAATTAATAATTATAGACAAAGTATTTTAGTTTCCTACGCATTTCTACAGGTAATATCAGTAATATCAGATTGTGTGGACTAATTTTCTAAAGACAAAGGGAAGTAGCCTTTTGTTAACAACAGTGAACTACTGCCCACATGTGCACTTAAACAAGATCGTCTTCACTCTCCTGATTTGATGTTATGAAATTGTGATACAGTTAAGGTAATTCGAAATTGAGACAAAATGGCCATGTGATCTGACATTTTAGCTATGCATCCTAAAGAAGTGGCATTGTTCAATAATTACTGAAAGTACATAACTGAAATGAGTATTTATCAATAGCTTATGATTAAATGTACATTTCTGCACCAGTAAAATATTATTTGATGACTAACAAGTATCTGTAATTCTCACCTGAACTTATGCTAATTCCATTTGCCAAAATAATGTATCATAATATCAAAATTTATTTAAACTACAATGTCCAACAATAACTTCAATATGTCATTGAGGGTTTCCATATATTTTAAATTTTCATTATTAAATGTTTTTTCAAGTTTATTTTCAATTCTTAACACAGTCCTCAACTTTCACACAGTGAACTTTCTTCCATGTCTGTTTAGGCTACTGTGTAGTACATAGTGTAAACACATGTGTGGAGGATTTTTGTAAAATGTGAATATTGAGGACTGTGTTTAGAATTGAAAATAAACATGGAAAACTATTTAATAATGAAAATTTAAAATATGGAAACCCTCAATGACATATTGAAGTTATTGTTGGACATAGTAGTTTGAATAAATTTTGATATTATGATACATTATTTTGGCAAATGGAATTAGCATAAGTTCAGGTGAGACTTATAGATACTTGTTAATCATCAAATATTATTTTAAATGCAAAAATGTACATCGAATCAATAGCTATTGATAAAAACTCATTTCAGTTATGTAATTTCAGTAATTATTGAACAGCGCCACTTTTTAGGATGCATAGCAAAAATGTCAGGTGGCTATTTTTCCACAAATTTGTGCTGTGATGATTCCCCTTAAGATGTCCTGGCCATCAACTACAATATTGTGACCAACATTTTCACATCATCTGAAACATGTATCATAGTTCATACACAGAAAAGGTGGGAAATGCCATTTTAAAATGTGCTTGTTTTTTTAAAAAAATTATGTTTAGAAATTGCAGAAAATAACTCAATTGGATAACCCGTATCATGACAGACTGACTAACGTAAAAAGATCAAGAGTGCATAAATGATGAAACGGCAAAACAAATGATTTCAAATGTTAATTAATGTATCTTAATTTGTACACACATAGAGATCAGTAACTCACGAACAAAACCTCACAAGTCGAACAGGCTGTCTCACAATGTTTCGTGAAAACTATTTGAATGGAAGTTTATATAGGCCGCATTAGGCGATAGAATATAGTTAGATATTTAAAGCTAAGAACGGAAATTTATCACGTACAAAAATGACTAATGCTTGATTAATGTAAACGTAAGGAAGTGATAGCCACTGCCACTGGAACAGTGAGCTGGGATCCCTGACTTAAAATTACAAACAATCACGAACATGATACAACGAATTACGGTTTATTTCACAACACACCTAATTAATAGTTACCTCCCGTCTTCATTAAAACCTTTCATTCATTTTCTCCGAAAACTAAGCTAAATTATCTAAAATTTGGAAATCCCGAACGTGGCTCCCTTCCTTTGTGATTACGTAAATGTTTTAATACGCAGCGAGCCAGGAAACAGTGAACTCGCTATGGAAAATGTTGGGAATTCCCCGCTCTAGGTTAGCATTAACACCCGTACGTACCGTCACAATCATTCGATCCGGACCACCGTTTTACGCAGGTCACAGGCGTCTACATCAACCGATTTGAAGATATTGATTAATTCAAATAAAGTTCTATATAAAATTCATGGACGCATAATTCTATCCAAACTACGATTCAATGATGTTTTCACTTACGCGCACTTAAATTCTCACCTTGACCGAACCAGCATCACAATTTAAATCAAGGACTTGTATACATATGTATGTATAAATTATATATAAGTCCTTGTTTAAATGTTTCCGGTAGGCCAGTTGATCTGAGCAAATCAAGGACCCTATTTACAGCTAAGCATATTTAACACAGTATACTGTAACGCTGTCCTACAATAAATACGTGATGATTTGACTTCAGTTAATTTTAAATAATTACTGTATACATGTACTCTACCGGTTGTCCACTGATCACCTTCCACTTCTATGCTAATTCTCTTCTGAATACCGATACCAGAGACGTCTCTGCCGATACACATACAAATGTATAAGTTCATAAACTTCCCTTAATAAATGTACATTCATTACCAAGCAGCATCATTTGCTGGAAAAATCGCTGTCTGTGATATGACTATTACTGTATCTACCCATCACCGGATTGGGTATACTTTACAAGTACATGTACTGCACATGTATATAATATCACTGCATGTATATTAAAAAATAGATAAATAAATAAATAAGTAATAAATCGGTCATTTCATTTGAAAGAACACCTCATTATAACGGACCATTTATTTTCTGTCCTGTTGTCAGTATTTCCTTCGTACCATCACTTAATAATAAGACCACCTACATATAACGACTGTTATGTTTTGGCCCCTAAGTTAAGATGGTCTTAATATTGCGATTTTACTTCATTTGATATTATTCCAAGCTGAAGACTAAAAAAACTCTTGTTAACACGTGCGTTTCCATACAGTTCACTTAACATTTAGTTAGTACAGAACTGTATGTGTTAAAAAATACGTTGCTTTCTCACAGTAAAAAATACACTGTGCATGTGGATTACTAAATTACTGATTGTATTTTTTGCTTTTAATCGAAGAATGATTAACCAAGTTATATACCAGTACACCTTCTTTCAATTTACGTTCACAAACTTTATAGTATTTATAATTGAATAAAGATATTCGATTGTATCGATGATGGAAAATGCATTTAATACAAGTGTGAGGTTATTCAGTCAAATGGTTATTATGTCTTTAACTGTCATTAATAGTTTTCTTAACGAGACTGGTCTCCACATTGACGTCAAACAATCACGTTTTCAAATAATAGGAAAAATGAAAACTACATACTGACCTGCGAACAATATAGCCATCAAATGTTCAAAGAGAAGAGAATTTGACCCTAATACACAATTTGACTTTTACTCAGAGATTCATGTGTACTCTGTTTATTAAAAGAAATGAGTTATAGAGTGGCCGTTGCTCACGCGGTGTCGCATCGTCGGATACCCACGGTCGCTGCTTCCGCTCTTCTACGTACATCTCGTAGCTGAGCGGAGGCAGCGACCGTGGGTACCCGACGATGGCGGTGTCGTCGCTAACAGGGTAGAATGTTCAACACATGGAAATCAAATATAAAGTGATTAATCAGATTAAATGTTGTATTATGTAAGCGTGATCAAACTTTTACTGGTACAAATGTATTACATCGAACATTTATTACATGACAAGTTTTTATAAATACAGTAAAACCTCGATTTTCCGGACTCGGATAATCCGAAAACCTGGTGCTAATCGAAATGAATTTTTGGTCCCAATTTCCCCCCGATATATTAATTATTCAATGTAAAATAACATCGATTTAGATTTTTATATAGTTAATGAACAGAAAAAACCTTTTTTTGTCCGCTGTAACTCACAAACCTGAATGTATTATATTATTTATTTTTCCTGGATGCTAGTATCTAGAACAAAATTTATTTCTGTATCAAAAGGTGTTCTCAATGTTCAGAACACAGCACTCCTTCAGTAAGATTATGTGTTAGTTGTTATGGAATTATAGACAGGTCTTTTCAAGAACAGATCATTATATTTCAACAACCATGCTTCTCACTGACTGTGTTGTCGGGAAAAACACTGTCATGCAATTCAACATTAAAGATCATGATTGGTCAACTATTTGCTATCAAAATGTGACAAGTACAAAAGTAATTCAATTCAAATAGTTGCATAAATAATGTTATGAAATGTAAATTTATATAATAAATGTTATGCTATTTTTATATAAAACGATTCATCGGCACGGTTTTGCGTGAGTAAGGGTTTGTGCTCTGTGCTCAGAATAAATTTAGAAATATTTCCGCCTAGGAACAAGAGCTAACATGACAACAGTCACATAAGCATATCACATCTCTTCATGCTAGGTAAATGTTAGTGCTAAGAATAAAATATAACTAGACAAAGAAGATATTGCGTTCCGTAGCAGAGAACAATTGAAGATTCCAAAATGTCGACTTATTTCGCATTCCAGATATTTTTTTACTATTTCTGAACAAAAACCTGAATATCGATTAATCAATAGGTATCAGCATGTACGAGACAAGCCTTGTAATATGTAAATTTAATGCTATGTTTAAACAACAATAATTTATATAGATTAGTAATAAAATCTGATTCATAAACCCTATGATAAATAGATAATACTATCTCACAGTACAATGTATTTATCACAAATATAATTTGAGTGGCGGTTACACATCTGGATTTAGTTAACTGGAAAACCATGAAATCTGAATAAACCGTTATTCATTTTGTATCATTATCATTTTTTCACAAAACGTTGTTTTTAAAGCTGGGACTTTTTATCATGTACAATGGCCACACGCACGTCCTAACACGCACGTCCTAAATCTATCTTGTAAAAAGAACGTGACATTTATAGATACAAATACAGTACAACCAGTCATTATGACCATAATTAAACAGACACAACTTATCGAAACTACTTCATTCTATTTCCCCCTCTCTGGTACTCTTGAACCTTATCTGGTGGATGGTTAAAGATCACTTCTTATAAAGTCCATTTTTAACTATATCATAAACGGCTTTTATGGAATGGTTTGTCAAAAAATTTTAATTAAGCGATTTTAAAGTCTTCCGGGGACTTTTCAGCGAATATGTTGGTTACATTATGTGCTAATAAGCTAGATCTTTATACATTGATATAGATCACCGTATACTAAATGTATATACACATACAGTACAACCTCATCAGAGTGACCCTATATTAACCAACAACCTCCCTTCAACAACAGAATGTTTTCTCCGCTGCATGATTTAACTGTTGATAAGAACAACAACCTCTCAACAACAACATAATTTTTCCTCTCCCAAAACGTGTTGCTTTGGAAAGGTTGCACTGTACATGACTGTTGTTATACAGAATATCATTAATCAAATTATTACAAAATTCTTGTGATAAAAATAGGTCGTTATTTTGGTTAATATGTGTCAATAAAAAGAAATAAATGTATTACAATATGTCTAGTTCACTATAACCATAATTGGAAGAAGTTCCAAGCTATAGAATATAATTGCAATTCATGCATTAACGTAATATCAAATGACAAACATAGGCCATACTAAAAAAATATGTTCTGTCCTTACGGAAAGTTTAAGGTTGCTTATATCAAAACAGCTAAAATGTAGTATGGGTCATTTGAATTTTGAATTACGTAACAACAAACAAACATTTTTATTCAAGCCACGTATTATTTATTATCATTGTCTAAACTATTGTCTTTATCTAAGCCGACTGACATAATTATATATGTTCAAATACCCGTTTTAGAATGAGATCATACGATAAAAATATAAAGACGTGAATTAAGCGTTGCTATAATAGTCAAATATCCGTACCATAGGAGATCAGAAAGTACTTAGTAATTCATTTTCAAGTCACGGTGAGGGTTTGATTTACATTATATTACTAAACAAAAGGGCTTGTCTGTACACAAACTATTACTAAGCAATATACAACACTCCTCCTAACTAACCTATCAAAGCAAATACAAAAGAATTACACATTTTGAGACTAAAACGAGAACAAAACGTACTACTACAATTATATTTGTATATAGATTAGCATATACAACATTGACTTGAACCCAACAAACTACACGACTATGACAGCGTCCTAAAGGTCTTACATTATCAATGGTCTTTTTTATTTCTTCATGTTTTCCGTTATTTAACTTCCACTCCAACTTGAAGTTTTCAGCCCTATTCACTTAGCATTCCTGTCTGACTGATGTGCTTATTTCTTTTTTTCAAAGCTAGTAGTATATACTATTCACATAGCGCGCCTCTTAGAGTAGTATGCTCAGTTTATTTTCAGAGCCACCTTTTCCATGGACACAGCGCGCATCTCGGGCTGGTGTTTTCAGTTCTTTTCTAGGCCACCTATGTATCTTATACGCCTCCTTGTATGGTTTTAACATTCCAGTTTAAGCCGATCTATCCATTTTGATAGTCTTTAGATACGTGTAGTCTACTAGTCTAGTATTCCATTTTCCTCATTTTCCACCTGATTGTGAACATTTTGAGTGTTGTTTTTTTCTGCTCGAGCATTTATACAAACTATTCCCTATTTGTGATCTGGCTTGGTAGATTATACGAAATGGTCTGTACGTACGTATGAAACATGATGAGTTGGTGTCATTGCTTTGAAGTAGACATTTGTAATTAATTTCCTTTTCATTTTTTATTTCTGAAACACTAACTTGTTCAATGTTTCATTTTTTCAAGTATGATACTTTGATAATTGCTAACGCGTTCTTGAAACGTTTACTCATACCACTAATTTTAAAATAAAAGTCTTCCTTGGTCTGAATCATACCTACCGAATCTAGTTTTTATACGACAATTACCTCT
This sequence comes from Lutraria lutraria, assembly GCA_964023205.1. Classification (NCBI taxonomy): domain Eukaryota; kingdom Metazoa; phylum Mollusca; class Bivalvia; order Venerida; family Mactridae; genus Lutraria; species Lutraria lutraria. Next base: position 32,445,358 of record OZ026843.1, read on the forward strand.
GAGCAACGCTTTCACCATCTCTATGATTTGGCGTGTTATTTATAATCATGTAGAATTTCGATCTTTTAGTTTTTTTGCACAGTAACACTCATATTTTCATTTTCATTCGCTGTCTCCAATTTAGATGGTTGCACTGCATCTTATAAAGAAACAATATTCCATATTGGCATTGATTAACAAAATTAATGCATTCATCTAAAACATATGCATGACATTGATCCAAGCAAATGATGGTTTGTTATGTTACATAATGTTGACAAAGAGGCTTCAGGAACAGAAAAGCAATTTGGGCTGCTACCATTGTTGTTGTCTCATGAATGTCTTGCATGTCAGTGAAGTAAGACGACTGTATCGGACAGGTCAACCGTCATATTACATCTCTGAATGGGATGTCCTTGTTTACACAATTATTACCACTTTTCCTTCTTATAGAAACACACACTAAAGCAATACACCGGAGAGGTGGCTAGTCTACGACTGCATTTGTCCTTCCTTAACCTTCTACTGGAATGACATAATCCACTATTGACTACAATAAAACATATACATTGTACTGGGAAATGTTCAATTCCAAATATCATTACACTATTTAAGTGTCCTTTTAAATACTTTTGAAATTTCAGTAGCAATAAAACACTTAGAATTTGTACTAAATGTCACGAATTTGGTGGAATAATAACAGTACTGTCACAACTAAAAATGCATGCCTGCCACAGCTTTGAATGGTTTTGTCCCTGGACGATATCTGTTGATATGAAGACCAAACTGCAAACATATACATACAAAGGCGGGGAAGATGTTGCCGTTAGTACATTATGCTTGGGAAGGTCGTTGTTCAGACAAAGGACTTACTGTGGAATCATTAATTTTCGTGGGTGATTTAATTTCGTGGATTTCGTGGGTCGGCTCATCCACGAAATCAAATCCCCACGAATTTAAATGCAGAGATAAGTCATTTCTTATCAAAAATCAAAATCCACGAATTTATGTCCCCACGAAATAGCCATTTGAGTAAAAACCACGAAAATTGAGCCCAACGAAAATAAATGAAAATACAGTATTTTACAGGTAGACGCTAGCTCTGGTTTGATTGTACATACAAGGATTTGTTTAGACATATATTCAGACAAGTCACTATCAATACTTTCGTTCAAGGCTATATATTATGACTGTGAGAGAAGGAAGTTTTTCACACAAGCATGTAAACTTAGAAGCAAGGACAACTTTCATCATTGAATAAAACTTTTGTACTTCATTCAGAACTAAATAAACACATACAAAAAAACTTTATTTATCAATACTAGTTGTGAATATTATCGAATAGACAAACACGAAGTGGCACTGTTTTTTTCTGCAGATACTTGTAAATGCATATAAATTACAAGTTGATATTGGACCGACCAGACTATATGCTACGTTTTAAGTTCATTGGAATACAGCTTAATTTACCCATTAATGTCCCTATGGAATATGATGGTAGTATTAATTAGTTTAACGGACTCAGATTCCTTGGCATTTATTAACGATTAATTACAAATTAAATTTAAACGACAATAAATAAGCGTTCGTATCTGAATGAAATCACACAGCCAGAAAAATATACATACTCAATGAGTCCATTGAAGAGTCAAACACTTTTTCATTTTGAACAAAGATCACAACATTCTTGAGCTTTTAGCTGATTTTCAGAAATATGCATAAGGAGCATCCTGACAGAAGAACCCTTTTTAAATCACAAAAAATGACATGTTTTTTCAGAGGAATATAGAGTTTTAGTCGTAAAGGATTTGGAAGAGCATTCTGCTCAATTCTTGAAAAGACTACTTCCGCTTTGAAAACACAACCGATACTTGAACACCGAATGTTCTTTTGAGCTCGTTTCAGATTGTTTGTTTTTGAAAAAAAGCAATAGCAGCGAGAAGCAGACATTTTGTTGTTTTAAAACCTTTACAAACCACTACCTCCCAACGAAGCTTAACCAGCAGAATATACCATACATTGTTCTTGCTGTCGAAATCGAAACTTGAATACTTGAAAACATTTCATAGCGGATGGGAGAAACTCATTTTGAAACTAAACGTCCAAAATTTGGAAAATTATGTCATTTTATTATAAAAACATTGTTTTATAAAGAATTTTAAAAGCTGATGTTTTATTGCCCGATGCAGGCTTTATAACTAGTCCCTGACATCAGAAATGTTGCTTCAGACGCAGAATCTCATTGCAAATGTGAAAATGCGTAAAAACGCGAAATACCCTTTGCATAATGCTTTGGCTATATCTAAATAATTTCCGTATGAAAATTAGCAACCGCAAATATTTAATAACCGTGTTTAAGAAGTCCATATGGTTTATATCTACTTACTTTTCTTCATTCAATAACTGTCCAACTCTTCCGGCCTAAAGAAAAATATCCTTCTAACGGTCAATGTTTTATGCTGAGTGTTTAAATTTTTAAGATGAAATAATACTTGATTCAACGATTGTTTATTATAACAATGATATTAATTACATCTCTCTATATATATAATTATATAACTACGGCGTTGTTAGCAAAATAGAAACCGAAAGTGAACTGTAATGAGGCAGTACATGTAATTGTTAACATATATAAAGCCGTCGTCATTGGTTTCATCAGATTTATGTTTAAGATGATTGCTGATCATCAAGTTGATATAAGCTGTATTCAGTCTAGGCTGTATTTTTCATCTCAAGTGGCCCGGATTTATCATCGAGAATTGTTAGCGAGAACCGCAAGGTGTGGATGAATAGAGGTAAAGGAAGAAGTAGAAGGAAAAGATAATGATCATGATGAGGAGGATAATGATGATAACACATCTGAAGATGTAGATAATGATGATACGTCTGGTAATGATTATCAGGATGATGATAATGATGACACATCTAAAGTTGTTGATGATGCGTCTGTTGATAATGCGCCTGGTGATGATGATGATGATAATGATGATAGTGATGAGACGTGTAAAGAAGATGACGATGATGATGATGATGATAATGATGAGACGTGTAAAGAAGAAGAAGAAGAAGATGATGATGATAATGATGATAGTGATGAGACGTGTAAAGAAGATAATGATGATAATGATGATAGTGATGAGACGTGTAAAGAAGATAATGATGATAATGATGATAGTGATGAGACGTGTAAAGAAGATGACGATGATGAAGATGACGATAGTGATGAGACGTGTAAAGAAGATGACGATGATGAAGATGATGATAATGATGATAGTGATGAGACGTGTAAAGAAGATGACGATGATGAAGATGATGATAATGACACGACTGATGATGATTAAGAAGAAATATGCGACTAAAACATTTTCAACATGCGCAATAAAGAGAAAAGCAGTAAGAATAATTGATGTGGGTGTATATTATTAGCATTCAGATCTTAATTTCAATGAGTACTAAAGCCTGACGTCACACTGAATGTTTCAAAATTAATTGGTGCACGAAATTGTCATATGGAAAAACTTGTTTTCGGGAAAAGTAAAGTACATGTATCGGTATTGGATTATCGTTGGGAACAACTGATTATCGGTACCGATTAATAGTTATCGGAACCGGTTTGTTTTCAGGACCTTCTCTTTTCGGAACCTACTTATCATCGGGAATGGCTTTTAACTTTATTCTTAGCATTACAATCACTGATGACTTTATAAAACCTTATATTGCATCTGAGAAGACTTTAGTGTAGAATGTACTTGAAAAGTTAAACATTTACATTATAATTTTTAATTAGGCATTTTTGAAGACGATTTAAAATTGTCTGATCAGGCGCATTTCCTTTAAAACGATGCATATCAAATCTTAAACGGAAAAGACTGTTATATGAATTTTACTTAGGAAAACCACATAAGTGTTTCCCGAGATATACATAAATTCTTAGGATGGAAATGACGATTAGCAACCCTTAAACAGGAATATTATAGGTGTACGGGAAAGATACATATTTACCCTAGTTGAAGTCGGAAGTGGTCGTTACGATGTTCTAGTTTTTAAAGTAGTTTTATGTTAACTTCCTTAGATGTTAAAACCCCTATATTTTTCACCTGCTTACCGTGACTTGACTCTATGTTTTAGTTTGTTTGTTTTCTTGCAAATCTAGATAGTATATCTTATAAATAGTGGTTGATACAATTAAACTATTGTATAAAGATATTGTTGTGTTTATCTATGAACATACGTCAAAATCAAACCAAAATAAAGAAACGCAAAAAACTACCTTGTTTTTATATTGTAGGTATGTAACTTTAGATAAATCTGTATGGGTGCAGAATGAAGTTAAATTTAGCTGTAATTTATATCTAATTCTGCTCTATCTTATTACATATGCAGTTAAACCTGAAAACGAAGACCACCCTCGTGAAATACATAATGTGGACTTTATTGACAGGTGACCGTTATCCAGAGGTGGTCACTAACACAGTTTTGATTGTACCGCTATAAAAGTACAATTCCTGAATGAAACTAATTAGAAATGACCTCATTTATGTTTTATATTATAGTATTGAAAGCGTTCAGAAAGGTAAAAAAGTGGGAAAGCGGATGAATCGTTCCTCGGATCTCTGAATAAAAAGTCCAGGGGTTGCTGTGAAAAATTAGAGGAGGTCTGGTAACCAGAAACAAACCATTGTTTTATGTCTCATAGGACAACATAAATAACGACATTCTTAAAACATGACCCTATGTTACTGTAAAAGATTTAGAAAATGATTCACCCAAACACTATGATATTACTAAATATGGTTATAAAGAATACAATGGGACCCTGTTCGGTGTTCCCGTATTTCACAATATGCATTATATTCAAATAAAGAGTGTGACTTGAGAGGGTTAATAATAGCCAATAATTCACTATATCCAAGTTTACTATATTTTGTTTTGTTTATATCGAGTTTTACGCCCCTTTTCAACAGTCAGAGTCATATGAGGTGGACATTTCATCTAACCATCTTTCCTGGGAAGAACTAGTACTAAACTCCCATCCTTCGTAAGCAACTTCCTACTTTCTAACATAAAGATATGTTCACTATAACAGCGCTTTACTGTAAAGAGGAAGATATCAGAAATCAAATTATCAAAAGTAGAATTTTGTCAATGGTAGGATTTTACATTTAAGTTTTCGGGATTTCGTCGACGGTGTCAACCGGACTCAAGCAATTTCACCGAATGTACACATGTATCTCAAACAACTAATTTACTTTGATAAACATTACAGTCTATCTTTTTATCAATCCACATCATTCTTCCCGTACGAATATCCAATCCCATCTCTATCTGTGACTAGCCTTTTTAAAATAAATCAAACATGTATTATTTGCATTGCTATCACCGTTATGTTTTAAATTTGTTTAAGTTTTACGACAAGTATATTCAATTTAATAATATAATTTTATCAAAGGACAGCATGCTTACTTCCCGTGTAAATTTAATTCTTTCAATGATTTTTTTTCAACGATACATCCGTTACTAGTATATATACGACGGCCAGTTCATCACTAATTTTCCTGAATTGTATTCTATCCACTTTCATAAAGGACCGACAACTTCTCCACGTTTGGAGGCAAATCGACATTTTTTTGTCAAATCTTCATTAAAGGGTATGACCTATCGCGACCGAGATCCAAGCCCGGATCTCCGGGTAACAAGTCCGGCATACTAACCACTGGACCACGACCGCGGTCCTTCCCGTGCTAAGCAAATTAAAGAGGTACGCTGGTCTTAAACAAAAACAAAGGCATCTCGAGACGCACCTAAATAAATGATTCAGCTATTGATATGTATACAATTAAGAACTATTTAAATTAATTTTGATGCAAATATACGTTTTTTACAGTCATGCATGAAACTGAATAAATATTCCTGTATCTTTATACATGCATATTCATATTCTTAGATTGAACGGAGTATGTGGTGAACAATTGATAAAAACAACTTCGCAATGTACTTTTTTATATAATATAAACCAGTATATTACGGGATTGTATTAATCAAGAAAACATTATAAGTTTGTTCCCATGCGTTATCAGCTGATGACGTGCGGACACGTGTTCAGTTTCGCATGAATTGAATAACACGTAATTTAATGAACGGTAAGTCATGATGGATAAATAATAAAGTTATTGATAATTTGCATAAACGTAATATATCTGCATTCATGATACCCATTTTAAAAACTTTACATGCAATACCGTATTTTCGATCGTTAGTCGTTACAATGCAGTATCAACTATGCTGGTTATATCGTGTATACTTGCATGTTTATAAAAGGAGTGCATTTTTGGAACAGCACTGTAAGTCGTACATTGCAACTTTATTATATTTCAAGAGCGCCGTTGAGGGTAGTTGAAAAAACAAAATGCTTTGCCAAAGTGCCAAACATATGAAAAGTTATGCAGGAAGATAATAAAATTGATGATTGGTAAATTTACACGTAAAACCTTAAGGCGTTTTCGATATTATTAAAAATATTCTATAAATCAAAATTCGAGAAATAACTCACAAATTTATTATAATAGACTACGTTCTCTGTTTCCAAATATATTTAAAATTCTTTGAAATTCTCCAATGATCGACCTAAAATCGAAACCATGATCGGTGTATAGCTTAGTGCTTTTAATCACTTTTCGAATTTATTGAAAACGCTTGATTCAATTTTTTTAAATATCGTTACGATGGAAACAATCAGCAAAAACTATACATGTATTGACAATATTTTATGCATTAACTAAAAATCTTACTTACCACCCATGTCTCCTATATCTTACCATACAATAGAGTAAAATTTAAAGGGAAATCCCCTGTTTTAACCATATTTATTACAACCTGTTATTACTGCGCATGTTTACTGTGCTTTTTATAAACGTAGTTCTTTCCCTTTGGTTTAATAAATTTAGTACGTGCTTTTTTAGTAGTAAACAGTATGTTGACTACTTTCAAATCAGTAGGATTTACTCTTCATAATAAATAATAATTTGTTGTTACGTCATTTTGTTTACTATTTCAAAACCTTGTTTTTTTAGATTATGTAATAAAATAAGAGTTGCACGCTCCGATTTAAACACAGTTTGTTAAACTTTTCCACGAACTTACGAATAACAGTCAACCAAGTGCTAAAGGTTACATGTACTCGTAAATAGGAACGAAGAGTCTGCAGAGACCAGGAATTTAATTTACAAGTCAACCACTTGAACGTATTAACCTTATCAAATAGACGATCTCAATTTAACATAACACAGAGGACTCTACATAGACAGGATTGAGTGTATTAATTTTGTACATATGTATTAACCAGTAGATATACATGCATAGATGATTTAGGCTGATTTTGGAGCTGTAGGTTCGAGGCTGGTTGTGATCAAAGCTTTTCGATGTTCATTTAATTATTTATTGTTTCCATTTCAGATTTACACTACCGGTGTAAAAACTGGCATTATACTAGAACACTTTGAATAACTAATTAATGTCATGTGATAATTTTGCCACAGACTTTAAGTTAAAAATACCGAAGCTGAACAAATCATAATTAAAATGTGATTTTAGTATCAAATAGGAATCGAAATAAGCTACAGTACCTCTTAACGTGAATGTAATCTTTCTTACTTACAACTCCTGTGTGAATATTTGTGATATTTACCCCCCCCCCCCCCCCAAACCCTTTGATATCAAGAAGCGCTAGTCTAGTAAACTAACCAGGATAATCTACAATATGTACCTGTAAATGACTGAGGGACATCCATGGTAGAGTGCCAGTGGTTACGGTTTCTGGCAAGTAATCACCAGTCCACCACCGCTGTGAGTTTGAATCACAATTCAATTAGTTAATTTTACCTGTGTGGAGGCTTTCCAACTATCGCTATGTATATCTAGGGCATTCTTCCGTCATTACTGAAGCTGAATTGGTCGCTTATTGAACCTGGCTGTTGCTGCGACGTCAAACCTCAGAAAAACAACAACAAAAAGACTGGTGACATTAACCGCGAAGTAAACTTTCCCCAACCCTTTATCTCATTCAAGTACAAGTCATTACAAAATACCAATATAACAATTGTTACAATTTCGTATGTAATCATTATTCTTTTCAAATACTTTTGATATCACATAAAAATAAGCATGTGATTAATAATATTATTGTGGGATATTTTTAAGACGAACTGTCGTAAAGGATGAATCATTGGAAACTAGAACAACACAAGCAACGGTGATTTGATGTGGATGGAAATATATTGTACAATAAAATAGCGATAGGCTGACCACTTCTGGGTTCAAAGAAGAACTAACTAAGATATCATTATGTTTTTAAAGTGGGTCTAACCCCGTTTTTCAACAAATTTTCAGTCCTATACAGCGGCCGGTTCACCTAACCATGGAGTTTCCATGGACTGTATTATAACCAGTACTACTTTAACCACCTAAAAGGAGCCGGTGTAACGTTTTCAAGCTCCCCCCTTTTGAGCGTTTTTGCGCAAATACCAATGCAATCTTGAATCATTTTGACAAAACAAAATAGATAAAAACAATTAACTATTGTTGGTTTTCTGAACACAAGTAAGTGTGGGATTGCACAGGCCATGTCCTGCATTTTTCGTTAATATCTTTGAATAAAGACGCGTACTCTCCATGACCCTAATAGGATTCCATAGCTTCATATAATTATTGCATATATTCAGTTTAGAAATACAGGAATTATATGTCAATAAACCATGTTGACTATGAATCATTTAAGTATGAATTATAACCTGAAATATAAACGTTTTCGTCACAAAGAATCAACATAGGGAGGGGGGTATTATTAAAACGGGGGAGGGAGTTTGAAAACGTTTTAATGTTACCGGGGCCGGTACTTTGAAAACGTTTTTAAGTTACCGGGCGTAACCTGAAAAAGGGGGAGCTTGAAAACGTTACACCGGCAACTTCTCCCATTCTCCACATAATGAGGAAAATCGACATTTTTGTCAAATGATATCATTATCTATTGGAAGTATACAAGAAAAAAATACAGACTGTTTTAGTGAGATGGCCGTTACATTGGAGTGGTCACTAAGAGAGGACTAAGTTATATACATGTACATACTTGTATGATTGTAAATTTCATTTAGCAGTTTCAAAACACAATGGGATCAGGTTATCTTCGTCCTCGAAATTAGATAAAACTATTACATAATTATAGTATCGTATTCTTATGACAAAATACTCAATTCTGAAGAGAAAGCTATTTACGGTTTTGTTAAGAATCTGACAGATGAATAAATACAATTATGTAATAAATATTGATGTCGTAATATTGACCACTTTTCGTCTGCGTCGCTTCCAAGGCTTTACGACAACCGAAAACCGGTTCTCTGTTTTTTTCCTTATGTAATGCGGCCTTCAATGCGACTGGACTCAAAATTTATGTAGTGAAATTTATGCAGTGAAATTCATGCATTAGAGTGATTTAAAATAAATTTTAATGTATTGGTGCACTTATGATGTAGTGTTGTGTTTATTTACTTTACTATCTTTAGGGTTATTAGCGCAGTAGATTAAATTAAAAATTGAACATATTAAGTCTGTAATACTCATCAATTCTGAATTATCATTTTACGAAGGGTAGGCAGGCAGTCATTTTGTTGATGTTGTTCACGGGCTACTTTCCATCATGGCTGACCCTGGGAATCCAACTATGGAAACAACTGTTTCTCTTTCAATGGGAACTTGGTGTCCATTTTATCAATCGCGAACGATAAACACGCTTGAAAGTCTGTAATTCTGAGAATGATTCTTGAAAAAGAATATCTATGTTTGAAAAGTAGTGACCGGAAACCGCGTAACCAAAATTGTAACCCTACACTCCCAGTGTGGGGAATCCACGTGACCTAGTGACGTCACAATGTTATCGTTACAATTGCATTTTCTGTCATTCGAACTAGGAAAACATCACGTAAGTGCATTATTTTTCGTTTTATCTAAAGCCACATAACTGTTGCAACTCCTTACATAAAGGGCTACCTCCGGTTCAGAATTTTGTCTCTGAAGGCCCTCTACTTTTTTACTTTTCTTATCCAAACCGTTTTCTAAAATTTTCTTGTAAAAATAACATTCATTTTCATAACACTGTCAAACGGTTTGGACAAGAAAAGCAAAAAAGTAGAGGGCCTACAGTAACAAAATCTGAACCGGAGGTAGCCCTTTATGTAAGGAGTTGCAACACTTACGTGGCTTTAGAAGAAAACGAAAAATAATGCACTTACGTGATGTTTTCCTAGTTTAATTGACGGAAAATGCGCTTGTAACGATAACATTGTGACGTCACTATGCCCGAGTAGTTACGATTGGTTTCCAAGAAGCAGTCTAATAAACGATACATTATGTACAATATATAGATATTCATACGGATATAATTCACGGTAATCATCACTTATATCACTGATTTGATTACATTGAACTAATACAAACATGATAAACTATATCTATGTATAGATCAAGTAGGTACTTGTATGTTGCGTGCAGTCAACCCTGTTTTAATAACTGAATATCATTGAATTTCATACTGTTGTATCATGAACTTGGATGTAAACGGTAATTTTTGGGTTGAAACAGCTTTGTACTCATATCCACAGAAGATATATATTTGACCTTTAACGACCTTAAATAAACCATTATATAGGAAGCAATTTCAGATTGGGGTGGGGATTTTAGACTTTTCTGACACCGGGGAGGATGATGACGGCTAATCTCCCTAGCACTCCCCGGACTAGATAAACATTGTGTATCGTTTCGATATTTTTTTCCCAAGGATTGGACGTTGTTCACATCGCGATATTTTTAGAGAAAAAAAACACACACACACAGGGTTGACAGTATTTTGTGTCTAACCAAAATTAGTTTGTTTACCGATTATCGAATGCGAAACTATATGTATAAGATTTCTTTCGGTTGGCTGAGATAGAAGATTTTTGCGTCCGTTATCATGATACTCTTTTATAGGAATTTATGAAGCTTCATCCACTGTAACATATCATTAAACATATTGAATTAAATCCAACGATATACAAAGTATACACTTGTATATTCAGCGTTTTATTACGGTCTATCTTAGTGTTCAAGCGTTTTAGCGGTAATTCAAATCTTTATTACATACCGTATGTTTTATTATAAGTAATTAAAACACTGACGTAATAACGCTTATCGTTTATTTAGGAAAGTCCCTTGTATTTCTTCATGATTGTGTAAACAAATTTTATTTTTGTGTGAATCATGCTAAATGTGTCCGCTTTTTGTAAATACTAAAATTACAAGAATGACATATTCAGAACATGCAATTCTCACGTTCCAAGTATATAATTACTGTTCAAGTATTTACATGTACACGTTACAAAACAGTAACACTCAACAAAATAAGAAACGAGTGAGTGCGATGAAATTTGCATTATTTATGTTTGAATAGTATTTTCACAAACAAAAAAATCCTCGTTTATTTATTACGTCATAGAAAAATGTCTCGCAGTCACAGGTGCGTGATGTAAAATCTGAGACTTCGATAAAAACAAGAAAGATGGCGGAATTAGGTCAGTGGCGCAGTTAGGACCTCCGTCGATAATTTATCAAATTAATGCTTTAAAATCATAGACCCCCAAATTTCACATACATATACATGTACAACTTATTAATCACTAAAACATAATTTTCTGACATAAACTGCCAAGTTCTCACATAGACCTAAAATAAGCCAGAAAACACATTCAAGGGTAAATAACTCAAAACAAGCACCGCGATCCCATGTTTTTGGTTTAAAATATTACTATTATCATATGCTATGCAACGTTTAAAAAATTCTGTCATTCTGCCTGTATGTCTATGTGAAAAAAAAACTGTAAGATATGTCCTTAAACAACCCAAAAATCCTTTATTTCTGCCATTTTTCATATGAATCTGAACTCATATATGCACAAACATATTTGTTAGAGTCGACTTTAGATGTATTCAATTGGTCTTCGGCACAATTTGATCTACCGTTAATTTTGTTTAAGTTGACTTTATTCTTTGCAACGATATTTTCCTTCCTTCTAACCAATTTGGATAACGACAGCCACCTTTGCACGTTCCGTATTTACATGTACATCTTTTTTACAAATTTGAATCAAGTTTCAATATATAATCAAATTATCAAAATAACTGACGAAATATCGATTTTGGGGTAATCTGTCATCACTTTATTTTGTCTAATGTAATGGCGGACATATACTTCAGGGGCGTAGCTAGCTTTGAATGAATGTCGTCTACACAACTGGTGAGTTAACCCCTCCTGCTGCTGGGAAGGTCTAAGTCCCTAACGACCATGCAATGTACACTGCTTACATGTATTCACACGTGGTTTATATGAAAACTAAAGGCTTATCATTGAATGCCCCCCACTACTGTACCAATGGTACGTTAGTAAGGTTCTAAAAATCAAAGCACTGATAAGACTGTCAGAAGCGAAGTTTAAATGTGTTAGACAAAGTCATCCTTAAAAAAATGTTTGTTTGCAGTTACCATGTCCAGAGAATTTTCAGGGGGTAGGTAGGTAGACATTATTTCTTTTTACAATTTACTTTTTTATGTTGAACCCAAAATACATGTTAGAATGCTATTTTTTATTGAAAAAAGTTTTACTCGAGATACCAAAAGATAGTTGGATAGAGGCCTTTTTTGTTGAGTAGGTAGCTTTACCGCAAACAAAATATTTTTAGGATGGCCTGATACTAGGTATAGAGGTTTTTATTATATGATGCCAAATATCACAACTCTAGGCAACAATGTTACAAACCAATATATATTTCGGACTAACAGTTTCCTCTAAAGGAAGAGCCAGTAATGGCCCAGGATGATGAAGACATTTGGCAGAGATTCACTGGCCACGCTCCGTGCCAGATATATAAACTACATTGTATTGGACAAATGATTTGTTTCTGATTTGTTTTACACGAGTGGGGTGGGAAAATCTTTGGAAACATTACAAGAGACATCAGGCTACAAAAGGTCACTCAAGTGTACAATGACTAGGTTATGGCAACTACAGCTATCACTACTATATGAAGGGTCAGGTTAATCTGATTAATGTTATTTTTTATTTCATTGCATACAGAAGTTCATTAGTTAACAAGTAAATTTATTGAATGTGTATCCCCATCGAATGACATCAGGATTGAAAGTGTGGCTTTGCCCTAAAAGTCAAACATCCTGTTACAACCATGTGCATTTAATAACTGAAGAAAGTTATTTTGAAATACTAGAGTTATGTTTCTTGGACACAGCAAGCTATATGTGAGGAATCAAATCAATCCCTTCAACAGTTTTTTTTATTTTATTTAGTTCCCAGGAAAATAATCATATGTCAGACAGTCTCGTTGCTTCGACTGCTAGTATTTTAAGACGAATATACACATTAACAACGTATTTAAAGTCCAGAACAATTTGATTTTTGATTATTTATGATATTTATGATATTAGTTTGACCATGTTTATATTTTTTATTAAATATAACTAAAAGTTGTTTGCAAATTTGTCTCCTTTACTGCTATGTCAGTATCTACACACCTTCTGAAGATCTCTCTCATATGGAGGTAATTGGGCACTGTAACTTTCCTTTTGCTACCCCAACTTTAAAACCAGATGGAATTGAATTGGTTCTACTCAGATACTCGCTCTTGTTTGTGACAGTGCACAGAGGGGCACCTGAGCTCTTCATCCACCAGTAAAGCTGTGCCGTCATCATGTTACCTTCACAGTGCCGGGGTGACTTAAAATCCAATTAGATAAATAAAGTATACTGAATGTGTTTTTTTTTCAAAAATGCCTAGTAGTTTAGAAGTAAGTGCCTCTGAACTGAAAGAAAACTCTCCCATTCCAAAGGGAATATTAATACATGTAGATATTATTTAGATAACTCAATATTCAATATCTTGGCCGTAGCCTTTATCAAGATTCCACATGTAATTGAAACTTCACTACATTTTTAGCATTTCAATTGCACATTACTGAAATGTTTATAAATATATAACATGGCGTCATCATTGACATTGTAACGTCATTATTTAGGCGCAATAATGTTACTGCAACATTGCTGGAATGTATTGATAACGTTCTTTCACGTTACATCCACCATGTTTGTCAGTCTTTAATTAACCCTTTCTCTCTGTAGACAGTTTATGAATGAAACTTTAATGCAGATGAATACTGAATTATTATATTTTTAGTTTTACAGTGTGAATTGCCAAAAAACATAATATTGCCCATGCTTTCAAGATCAACAGAATCATGCAATATCTACAAGTCTGCAATGTTTATTTATACAATAAGTGGTACTATTTTTCAACGCGGATTTACTAGTAAGAGGCGTCACGTAATTGTGAGTAGAAAAAGTAATGTGCAGCTATAGAAGCTCCGCTTCTAAAATTCATGAAAATAGAAACTAGGCCGGAAGATGACATAAAAATAAAATTCGACGAAAATAAAACATCCGGTAATTCACAAAACCAGCTTGAAATTAAGATATTTTTCTTCTGGAATTGAACAATTAGAGATTTGTATGAATCATATTCTTCAGGCTTCTCTCAATCATGCTACTCATAAATAAAGTTTTAAGAGAAAAAAAACGTGTGTAGAAAGGCAATAAAATGAAAAATAAAATAAACAGAGTGGCGCTGATTCATTAAGTTATGTCGAGATCGAAATTCAAACGACTGACCCCGTACTGATTTTGTTAAATGACACAGCGAGAGCATTAATTTTGGTGTTTCTGGAATAATATTGGTTCGCCAAACTTTGCATCAAAACTAGTATTCAATGTTCAGAATGTTTGACATCGTACATAACTAAGAACTTCAATTTCTCTGCTCATACAAATATTGATAACTCAATTATAGTACACTGCAGTGTTGTCTTTGATAGTTATCGGCTGCAAGTACAAGCTGTGTGATACGTACATTGAAATAAATGCTAATGGGAATATTATAGGACTTATGCAGCATTTGTAAAACTCCAAGGACATATCCAGTCTCGAACTCCTCACATCGGTTACGTCACGCTTTGCTACTATAAAGTACTGATCAAGGGAGGTAACCGCTGCGGGGAGTTTGATGTAGACTTTATTTTCCAGCCTGAAACAGTAAAACCTATATATTATGACCATATGATTATGAATACTACTAACTTATCAGATATTCCATTCAGGTAACGGACTACCGCGATATTGTCTTCGTCCAACTGTCTTGACATTGAGGTATATTGTACTTATCATTACGCAATATCCAGACAGTTGCCCTTTAAATGTAGGATGTACGGAATTTAGGATAACACCGTATTGTCAAAACTTAAGAGAAATAGGGAGTTTTCATTGGTTATAGAATTGTTTTCAATTCGTGTCAAAGGATTGTAACTTAATATCAACTGCGTCAAATGGATAAGATGATCAAGACATCTGTCCAAAATGTCGGTTACATTATTTGAATGGAAGTCCAGTATTCACAGACTCGTTAACTCTCTCATTTAGGATGGCACGCGAGTAAAATAATTTTCTACCATTATTAATGACGTCATAACTGTTCCCTTTGGAACGGAAACTCCCGTTGTTGTGTCTAAATGTTGATTGGATAAAATGAGGAGAGATGCCAGACAAGGAAACAAGTAAATTTCTGTTTGGAAAATTGAAAGTTGGTTATTATCGCGGCAAACTATAATCTGCCAATATGAAATCATTATTAGTATTCAAATTAGTTTTCGTTGAAACAAAATTTTTGCATTCTTTAAAATCATAGAAAGCCACGAGAACTCTAGTCAAATTTCATCCACTGATCTTCATGTTGATACATAGTTGGCAAAGGCTTGTAAAGGATGTAGAGGTATATCGTTAAAATCTGCTGCTGATTTGTAGAGTGAACAAAACTGGTCAAAATATTGAAATTAGACCAGTAAGATGCAAATTCAGACTGGGGATGGCTTATTATAGAGCCAAACGTATCGG
This sequence comes from Lutraria lutraria, assembly GCA_964023205.1. Lineage (NCBI taxonomy): Eukaryota > Metazoa > Mollusca > Bivalvia > Venerida > Mactridae > Lutraria > Lutraria lutraria. The sequence goes on from OZ026843.1 coordinate 32,461,370, forward strand.
GGGACCAAGTCTAGATTTTGTCTCACAAGGGGCTGGGGCTTCAGTTATAAAACCATAACAGCCAAAAAAAGATTCAGATTTAGGAGAGGGGGGACATGCTTCGCTAGCTTGCAATATTCTGCACAACGACGTTTGATCTGACATACAACTCTTCAAGATGTCCGGTAAGAGGCTCCATTACAGGAGGGTCAAACGTAGCTATAGGGTATCATGAAAATTAGTTTGATGAGGTCTAACGAACACACTTTTATTGAAAAAGGCCAGCTGTCTATAAAGAACGTGTGTTAATATAAGTAACTCTCCCGTCGACATAATTACTGTATTCAGTATATGACTATTTGTACAAATGTTTTTCATTAGAGCAGATGGCCTTATAGCTCGGCGATCCAGTGTCAAATCTCTGTCGAAGCAGGTCGTACCTTTCTATGAAAATTTGACATCAATGTCGATTTATTTTCCTTCATATGTGGAGAAGTTGCCGGCTGCTGGTGGAAGGGTAAGTTAGTACTGCAGGTGAGAATAAATAAGTGTTCGTTAGTCACATGTTGATCGCTTACTCGGGATTGTTTTATTTCAGTATAATAATTAATTAAAATGGTCTAAGCGATTCATAAATTCTTAATTACCGTAGACCAAGAACAAAAGTTTGTATTCGCGAAAATCTTTAGTAAAAAATAAGATATGCAATGTACATAACTAGAACTTTAAGGGAAAACAATGACGTGTCGTTTGAGAATGATTGTCACTGTTCAATGAAGTCTTCATGCGAGATTTGACTGTTAATTATTTTGTAAATGGCCAAAGGCAATTCATTATTGTTGGTTATGCCAACAGACTTTGAATCTTGTTGATATTATAAAAATGCTGATGTATAAAAAATCCACAAAAAGTAGGCCAATTATTACACCATTTCATACATATTTTAAACACGTAAGCAATGTATTCTCATTAAAATCTAGAAATTAATCTCTCATACTCAAATTTCTGTGTCACACACTTATTTAGCGAAAATCGTTGTAAAAGCATCTTGCTGATATAAAATTTCGGTCAAGTCGATTTCGGATAATCAAGTTTTACTGCATAATTTATGTTAAATCAAACTGTGTCATGGACATTAAGATTGTACGATCATATATATTTAGACCTACATATGATATGTATAACTTTAGTCACATAGTTGAATTACACTGTTTACCACAATTAACCCTCTGCAATATATAAAATTGTATCGACGATTTCAATTATTTTTTAGTAAGATAACAATAATAAATTATTTGTTTTTTTTTCGTATACATATCATGAGATACATGTAGTGTCAAACATGTAAACAAAGGTAACTCATGGTAAAGACAACATGTGACCTTTATTACTAATGGTCTTTATTCGGAGATCAGGATGTTTTTAGTAATAAATGACGGTTTTTAAGATAATAGCCTTTATTTACAAGGTGGCCTTTACTCGGAGGTAGCCGCTAATCCCGGTTTAACAGTAGATATGAAATATACTTCTGTAGCTTTTACAAAACGAACGTGGTAGATAAATCACGAAATATCATGATAAAACTTTTTTAATTATGATTGTTTCCGTTTTTCAATTATTTTTATCACTGTTTTTTTTTCGATATAACTAATATTGACAATCAAATAATTTAAAAAAAATGTTTTTAAACAAATAAAAATAATTGCTTCTTTAAATCATTTTTATCTTTCAGGTTTATTAGTAAAACAGCATAAGACAATACTCCTATGATTGATTTCATCCGTGTTTCATTATAATATACTGATACAAGTATGAGTCTTATTCTATTGTATGTCATACAATAATACTGATTGATCGACTCGTATTTCAGAAAATAAGACATGCAATGATGAAGTATTCACAAATCACAAACAGTCCCATTTGTCATAAGAAAAGATATGTTATCTTTGTAAGTAAATAATTGCCTGATGTAAAAATCTCTCCCAAATGCCATACCTAGTATCAGATAATGTTCTTTCATAATTATTTCTCTTGCTTCTATTCATATTTCCAGAATCTCAGAGGGGTCCAGTTCACTTGTATAATAAGCATTGGAACTGTGCTACAGAATCATTAGTGTCTGAATTTATTAAGCAGCATTCCGAGAGAAATATATGAATCGTATTGATGAAATACTCACAGCTCTATCCATGGAGCCACCGTATCATGGTGGTAAAATAATTTATTTCACGGTTTGTCGACAGTGACGTTAAGTGTACGCGTTATGTACAGTCGGGACGACATTGCTTCGATCGTACGCCTTGACTTCCGTGTAACACGTAGCATTCGTCATTAGAAATTTCATGTGTTGATCTGACAAATCAATATAACCTTACAACAAACAGCCGTGGATTTAGAACATATTCTTCTCGTCATTTTAGTACACGTACCGAAGTAAAAATGTGACTGGAAGAACGACAACTCAATGATTTGTTTCCATAGAAACGCTTGCTTTAAATTCCCTATAAGAGCGAGTTAAAGCTGGGAGTTTCTATAGATTGGGTGCACGGTGATTTGAAAATTTAAATACTGTTCTCGCTGTGTGAAATTAGTTTACGAAAGGAATATGTAGCTGTGAATTACTGTTATCAGGGAAGTTCGCCATGAGCAAATGCTTGTTTTGTCACCGACATTATTTCCAGGAAAACAATACCTTGTAGATATGGAATTCTTGGTGAACATGATATTTGAGGCTTGAGACTTTAGTGCAACAAATTTGGTAAGTAACATCTACGAGCATGTAACATTCTTAAAATTGTTATTAAATTTACCAAATATTTCTATCATTTTAATACTTAAGTATAAACTCATTTTTTGTTAATGTAACACGACAGTACAATAACACAAAAGTTATGATACATTCGACCTAGATATGTTCCAGCGTGTCTTATTGAATTGGCATCGAACCTATTAGATGAGTGATTCGTGTATAATCAATGCGTACGGACCAAAGACTCGATATAAATAGATGACAGTCTAAATGGTATGATGTTACCAAATAATAGAATGTTGTAAAATTGAATAAATATAGAAATGAGTCTAAAACTATTTGACTAAACTCACCAAACTCAGGTCAACGATAAAAATATTGCTTTGCAGTTACGGGGCCAATTTATTCAAATATCTTTTGACACAAACTTATTTAGCGGGTTTGGTACGATTATACTTTTTCTTTTCGAATTGATAACAATAAAATATTGCACGACGTTTATTCTCAATCAACATCAACATTGTAAGTATTAATTCTAGGAATAAAGAAACTACCTGCGACCATAGGCCACCAAGTAAGTGAAAAATATGGCTTTCATGCGATGTTGCCCTTTATACAAAGTTTTTACTAGATGTATATATCTCATTGAGCAATATGTACCAAATACAGCCGTTATATCAAGCTTAACATAAACACACATTTAATGATCTTGTTTTGTAGATTGGCTTCTTAAAGTCTCAGAAATTTAGTATATTGATTATATGACATAGGTTTATCAGCTTAAATGTCCAATAATTAAAACCACCAGGACAAAATACCACCTCAGTGGTAATAATTCACATGGTTTGTTCACCTGTTATTGTATTGTTGCTTGTTTTTATGTTAGATAGTTTATTTACAAAAAGGCATATTTGCCTATGAACATATATCCAGTACATACATGTATAGAATATTTATAATTATGCATACAGCAATCTCTATGTATATAAAGTAGATTGGAAAACATATTAATATATCTTGTACTTGTATACAATTAAGGTATCTGTATTAATGATAAAATAATAATATATACAAATGCATCAATTTAACTGACAGGTAAGTGTAATTGGAAAAAGAAATGAATCATACAAGTTGAAATAAATTAGAGATTGAATTCCAGATTGAATTATGATAAACAGTATTTGACTAAGTAAACAACAATACTAGCTTACAAATCAAAATGCAACGTTGTAACGATAGTTCTGAAATAGTTGAAAAGCAAACGACTTGGACATTTAACATGATTGCACAAGTCTGTCGAATTTAGAGGAAAAGATTACTATAATCTCACGTGGAATTCGCCACAATTTAATAGGAAGCATGGTTTTATATCCTGCATCTTGAAGCCATTATAGGAAGAAATCTGTGAAGAATTGCTACGGTCTTAAGATCTGCATTTCGTATGCTAGAGATTACGTCGAAGCATTAAGGCTTATTAGATTTAGGTCGACCGTGAGTCAATACAATTGCCGACGATTTATCGACGAATTCATCTTGAAATAAAAGTAATGCAAATACCCAAAATAATTTATGAGAACAAACATATCTGAATTTTAACAAAAAGAATTGAATAATACTGACATATCATTTTTCTTGCCAGTGTAAAAACGCAAAAAAGAGAACACGATATACTAGTAATACATGTAGTTTAGCTTTTACGGTGGTGACTAACGAACAAACTAACGAACGAACATATATAATTATGTTAGTACTACGTGTTTTATGAACGTGTTCATTGCATACACTGTTATCTCACAACGTTTCATCCTGGAAAAATCGTTTTAATACAGTTTTGAGAATTTTTACACAAAAAACAATTTTACATTCTATTAAATTGCACATTAGGGCATCAATGAAAGAAATGAATTTGCCAATCACTACCTTTAGGTTGTGAATGTTTACTGAAATTATTTGTCTAACTTGACGAAAATTCAACCGTATAAAAAAAAAACTATCAAAATGTTTTATTACAATTTGTGAATTTATTCAAAACGATGCGTTCTTATTTCACATTTTTTACGGAAAACCCCTAGACTAAGCACCAACAATAGTTACATAAATAACATTGCGTGAAGCAGCTGTGATACAAACAAATTCTCTGTAGATATTATTCATATCATGCACCCTACCGTTTTTATCTTTGCATCTTATTAAAGGAACTCAACTTGAGATATTTATGAACTAATGTAAAGAGAACTTAATATATAAAGTCTATATATATATATTAGAAACAAAATAAGACTGGAAATTGAGCTTATGTGTAAAAAAAAATAATAAAAGAACAGCGAAATTCAAACTTAATTTTAGGATATTTTATTACACGACGGATACACTAATCATATATAAGTCTATTTCTGCACATCGGACATCACATTCAGTAAATGTGGTCAATAGATATACATGTAACATCAAAATTATACAGATGCCACCATTTCACATTTTTTAGCATTTAACCCTTAATGATTTCAATTTCCAGATTTCGAAAAAAAGTACAATGTGTATCTGAAGTCTAGCCCCTTTAAATACGGAAACGTTTGTTAGACACGTCAACATTGTAGCAATTGGAATTGACAGTATCGCTTAAGTTTTATTGTCGTTTAATTGGCTTTTTATCGAACAGAGCAAATAAAAGATTACACATTTTGTTCAGGAACAGTTTTATTAATCTCTTTCATCGATTGCGGTTCGTCGTCAATGAAAATGGCTCGGGCAAAACATGATTACAGTCTAGATAGAAAACATGTACATGGGACAATGATGTTTTACATCTATTTTAACTCATGTAGTCTGCGAACAATGCCACGAGGCTGAAAGTCCGAGAAAAAGTAAGAATTGCTTCACTCAAGCACAAAATTAACAATTTTCAGATTCTGTAAATATGAAGTAAAATGGTAGGATTTAACAATTTCGACCAGACAGTTAAATAGCTGAAGTTCCAATCTGTTTATAATCAGTTATTTCTCAATGTTTTCATCTAGTACTAATGTTGCATAATAATTGCTAAAAGTAAGTCAATATTCGCGATTCAACGATTAAGATATGTTTATCGATGACCATACATGTGGGGTATGTCCCATGAATGTCCTGATCGAAACCTGACTGATGTCATTTCAAAATGTCTGAAGCAAGTGATTCATTTCGTGCGCGGAAAAAAACACAAAAATGTCTAATTAGTTTATTGGTAAGGTGCCGGTCACAAGAAAAGGCTCGAAATAACGTCGTCAAACCCGGGGTTTACGGCCACCATTGAAATACAGGACAAATAATGGGGACACTCTGTGAAACAAAAACACTCTTAAGCGCATGTTTATTGACACTGAACACAAACAATTGACTGCTAATTGTCAACTGTTCGTTAAGGTAATTACTCTTCATTTCTTTTCGCCAGCTTTTTTATGGCTTGATTACAATGACTAACTAAGAGATTCGCTTAAGTCAATAATGTGAAGTGGAAGAACTAATTATAATATAAGTATAAATACAGAGACCTTTACTAGGAATGATAATCTGACCAGATTGTTGATCAATGCTTTGTCTTGAGGTATAATCTTCCAAACAAAAAACTGAAAAAAACTCTGTTTTATTTATACGTATCCTTCCTAACACTAGTGACAATGCCATTCGTTTTCTGATTCATTTACAGAGTTTTCCCATAACTTCTCTTTTAGTTTAATTGTTTCCACAGTTATCTTATTTATTGTCTTTCACTGAAGACGAGGCAGTTAATTCAGAGAAAAATGGACAAATAAAAAACTCGATAAATTCGTTTTGTTAAAAACCCCGAGCTGGTGATTTTATTTATATTAGAATTCTCTGCAGTTGTGCTAGACACGCTCATAAAATAGATAAAACGATTGCATTGGAAGAAGTACTATTTATTCATAATTCGTTCACTGTAAACCGTTATATAAACAGTTTTTGAACAGGGAGAAGATTAACAGTCAGCCATCAATATTTACAGGATAACAAAACGTATAAGGATACATCCTGCCATAAATAAACAAGTAAAATGTAAACCATAGAAACTCATAACTTCAGTTTTCTAAAACTTGTATGAGATGATGCGAGAACAAATTAGCCAAGTTGGTCTAATTCCTTTCAACTGTTTGTTTTTCCACTAGGCTAATATTGGTGTCAGGTTCCCAACCAAGAAATTGCACGTGCTTAATTGGCTGAAAACACGTGGTACTAATTAAGCTTGAAGCACCTCGCTCATTGCAAGTTGAAAAATCATTAAACGATAAATAATGTGATAATTAGTTATGACATAAAGAATGATTTCAGGTAAAACCAGAAACGTTTACACTAACCCTATTTTTTAATATTATCGGTTTACCTAGTACTTTTAAATACCCCACACATGTTCCGATGGAAGACAAATGTAACAATAGACGAATATCAATTGTACTTAGTCTGTCAAGTAATTATTCTGAGACAAAACAATGTTTTTAGGACAATATATATAATAAGTCTGAACATGTTATTACTAAGACAGAGACAGTAGTAAAAGGAATAACACGTATTCCCCCCAGACTGGTTTTCAAAATCAGAATGTCTTAAAAAATAGCGACGAAAGCGGAAGAGATACGAATGCTTCTAAATATCATTCCACTTAGTTCAGTTTCGTTTTCATCTCCAATGTTCCTTCATATGTCTTATTTAGCATTGTTATTTCCGCCCTAAATCAACTGGATTTCCGTTGTTCACTGGGATATGATTAAATATTTTATTTGTTAGGAGTAAATTAGTTCTGGAAGCGTATTACATGGAACAGTCAAATCTGTGTTAGCGGCTACCTCCAAATAAAGGCCACCGTGAAAATAAACGCAATTCTTTTAAAAACTGCCATTGATTATTTAGAACATTATTACTCCCACATAAAGACCATCTGACAATAAAGGCCCCATTTTGTCTTTCAAAAGGTTGTACTGTGCATGTACTTCTTTTCAGTTCGTCCTCTTTACCGGAGCCAGTGATCAAGAGGCGAGTTGGTCAATACTTGTAAAGAAAATGATCAGCACTAGATCACTGAAGAGGTTATCTGACAGCTAACATACATATTGTTGTTAAATTTCATCTCAAGAAACTAAAGAAAAAATAATTTAATCAAGAATATAATTATCCATACAGTATTTGTATATTGTAATTATCTGGTTCTACTATACACTAATGTTCATCTCAGTCACTCATGTTGCGTGCAAGTGTTTGAGAATCATGCTCTGTACTTTTACTTTCATCAGCGGTTTCTACAATTTGTTTATTTTTGTTCCCATCATGTCTAGTCTAATGTTACCCATATTACCTTCTTAGTTTTAGTTTTGTCTTATCGTTTCCCATTCGGATAAGATTTCCATGTGTTACTAATTTCGCTACCTCTCTTTCATAACTTGCGTTTGGTTTATGTCTTAAAGTACAAACTCTAGATCTTATAAGAAGGCCCATCTTAGCTCCCACTTTAGCACTGACATTCACTGTTTATTAATCGCCTCCTCAAAATCTTTTGAAACATATAAAATCTGTAAATGGGTCCTATTATGAGAATATGGCAAACGTAGCAATATTATTCATCGCCTAATAAATTTGCTTCTAAATCAAACATGGGTATTGAAATTAGATGATAAATTGTGAATGACTGTTTATTCAGAAGCGCATTCATAAGACATGATAAATATCATCTGTATCACAGTCTCTTTTCTCACATGATTTAAATGATTTTACAACCAAATGTTGTACAGATGTATTAGTTTCTTGATTCAGGGGTTTATACAACTTGGCTGATGTTTGTACTGAATGTACCAAGTCTGGCGTGCCATTCATTCCATTATACGATTGTCTGTCAACTAAATGTTACGAAACAAATCTATTTCTTATCCTTTGTGGCAAATATGGATCTGCGGCATATGTAAACATCAATGTCAGCATTGAATGAGGCAACCACGTATCACCGCCTTTAGCAAATATATCACTTACTTCTCTCTGGTTCTTGTTGAATCATTTTCGGATATAAAAGAGGAGGATCGTGTGGAGATATTTTACACTGATATAAAAAGTGGCATGAATATAATTATAATTTATCAATTTTATTTATTTATTGTTTAACGGTCCATTCGACGGCTATGCTCATTTCAGAGCCACCTCTGAGGAGAGAGAGAGAGAGAGAGAGAGGGGGGGGGGGGAGGGGGATACGATTCAGGATTACCAGGAAATTTATCCCTACTTTTCCTGGTTCTTTATTGTGCCCGGTGCAAAGTATCGATATTATGTATCACTTATATTAGAAAAACTGTGTTGATAGTTTTTGTAGAATTGTTAACTGGAACATAATATGGGACGAATTGACGGAAAAGTACAAGTTGGATTTGGGATAAAATGATAGAAAGTGCCATAAACTTTGTAACTTTTAAATTTCAAACTAGATAATTATATATCGTTCATCTGCTCATATATGCTTTAATCGCTGACCTATAGTACATCTTTCTATACCCACATGTATCGCCCATTGTTGACAATTGTCTAAATTCAAACATCCAGTTATTTTATGACCAAGATCTCAGCTACTCTCTGGCTGATAAAATGTTCTCTACTTTTGTGGCTTTCATATTCACATGAGTGAGTTATATGTAAATGTAATTACCACAATATCACGATATGAAATGTCCATTTAAGACTTTTCTTGATAGCTAGATTTATATCACAGGCTTCAAACAAATCTACTTACAAACTTGTCTTGGTTATAGCAGTGTTACTAGATTAATGTCACGTAATGAATTCATGAATATTCATACTTTTATCCGTGTCTACATGGTTGTTTCGGAATGAATTCTGAATCATATTAAAACATAGAGGTGTGCGCTTTGTCCATCGTATAATCGACTTTGCAGTCACTTCAATATCACAGCTACTTTATGATAATAATAATAAAGACTTCATTTTACGAGGAAACTTACTTGACAATACACTAAACAATCAATCTTCCATAAGATCCTCAACAATGAACAATGAACTAGAAAAATAACTACGCAAAGAAAATAATGATATTTGATATTTTGGCCCCTATGATAATAAAGAGGGCTTACTTCCGGACCTCTACCCACCTTAACACTGCTCCATTTTAATAATCAATGATCTGACCTAAATATTTAAAAAATACCAGACACGATAAAACAAAAAAGCAAATCAATGATTTTATACGATACCTATTTATGAATACAAAGTTAAATGTCGTCGTGAAATACTATATAGTATTCAAATATGTGAAGCTTACAGGCCCGCTCACAACCCAACGTGCGTGTTTTTAGTCCGTACGTTTATGGGGAGGCCACGGCCGCCAAGCTTTTCTGAAAACATGGTGAGGGAGTGGCAACAGCAGAGAGGGAGTACGTCAAAGCACATCATTCGCACGGTTTGGCATGGTGTAAGTCTGTGGCCGGCGCGCCACACCTGGCCGTGAGCAGTTGCGTGCGTTGCACACGTGATAAGTGAGTTGTTCGTGCTTGCAAGTACGGCGGGTTGGGAACTCGGCTTACGATAGACTAAAGTGACTTTAAACATGTCATCGGTAAAGTATAAAATAAAGCTGGAGATTGTCCTGTTTACAAAATATTCAAGACTTGACCATTATAAAAGTAATGCCTCCACCGTAGCATTGATGACCTGTATTATTGGTCTAAACATTTTGAAGAGTTTGAATATCATGCGTTTTACCGCATGGAAATAAAAAGAATCCTATAACGTGGCTGCTATATCAGTTTAGATGTTACAGTGAAGTTATAACTTAGGTTCAATGCGCTCTTTACCCGATGGATCTTGCTCTTCACCTTTAAATGATTGAACGTATATTTTGTATAAACGATCAACTTTCAAATCCTTCATACGTTTTACGGTTGCTATCACTTGAAAGGAGTGCCTATATATTGTAGAAAACTCTAGTCCCTTTGCATCACTTCTATTATTTCCAGGAATAGAAGATCATCTGTACGATCATTTGTTCTTTTTGTTTCTGTGATCTCTGATCCTAACCCTGAATATACATTTTCCTGATTATAGAAATCTAACAAAGACAAAAAACGAAATGACTTTATTATAAATTATACTCTTTTAATTAGTGAAGAATGTAAGTTCAAAGAAATTTGCATGAACATTGCATGACAACTTTCATTAAATTAGCGAAGTACGCCGAAAGCTTTCATGATTTTTTTCATTGCAAAATGAATATTTAGCGCTAGAGTGTGGGAGAACTATAGTGTTATTTTTTGCTATCGACACTGCACCCAGATAAAGAGTTTCCAAGACAATCCTAGGTGTTGTCCTTGGCCAAATGATTTTCTTCACGTTCCATAATATGATTCACTGCTTTACATAGAGCTCTATTGACATGTGGGTTTAATACGTCTGTCACAGACTGTGGCACTTTGTATGCCTAACAAACATTATCTGTATTTGTATAGACAGTAAACACCTCTCAGAATTTGGCAGACACACACACACACCTAATACTTACATATTTGTAAATTATTTGAGCTGACTGTTCCAAGCAGTTTTTGCTATACCAACTAACGAAACATTTACACAACACCCCTCGGCCTTTTATAGATTTGCTTTACACCGTTTATACACAGTATCTTAATTATGCATGGTGGAAAATTTACCCACCAGTGCTGATCCACCAGTCCAGAAGCAATTACCTATTTTATAAAACGGTCTGGAAAAGCTGGCAGTGTTGAACAATAACTTTGGATACGTTGCTTTCATCAACCAGTCATCACGAGGAAACACGAGCCTCGGTAAGATCTTTTACCTGTGATATCATTATCAATAGAACCATGCTCTGCTGACTTAATATTTCACCGGAAAATTAAAGCTGGTGCGTCAAAGGCTTTTTAGGAGACTAATTGAAATAATGTTTCCATACTTTAGTGTCAACCAGAGTTTAGCAGCTCAAGAATTAATTAATTAGATTCAAATAAAAACAAGAATTGCATTCACACATTTATTTACTTGAAGAATATCAAGAACTGCAATATTATTGTCAGCTTTTCAGACTTCTCACTACACAAACAAATGGTTCTTGGTGTTGTTAGTTAATTAAAGTGAAAGAGACAATCGTATTTTATCGAAGAATAAAACTATGGGTTGATTTCCTATTTCGTTAATATTATTGTACGGCGGCTCTCTGGGATGCTTATTTTTAATTGGCAATGCAAAATCGCAACTTCTTGCGCGAAGCAGATTAGTGACAGTGCCCGAAATATTCCGAAATATCCGCAATGGTCACGTGATATAAACAAAACAGAAATAGAGCGAGGTCACGTGTTACTTACACCAACCAGTGTTAGCTTGATGACGCAGTCGCTATTTATAGTCTAAGAATGGAGCGAGCTCTATATCTGCCCATCTGTCAATAAATGCAGCCGAAACTCTTTATATCAAAGGAATTAGGAAAAAATGTTCGATCTAAATGAACTTCGATGTATAAATTATTAGAGAAATTCGCTGTGTTTATTATCGGTGTGTTGTAATAATCATTTAATCGTGTTATAAGATACGGATCACGGTATTTATACGTTTCGATGTATTTATTTTAGCAACATGTCGCAAATAAACAAAACATTATAAACATATTCACACAGACTAATTTTATAATCGCGAGCGTGGACACTGACTTGTTTACGCAATTGTCGTTAATGAAATATCGATTTCGGAGCTCAATACAAAGAATGTCCGATCAGGTGAGAAATGATGACTTAATTGGTTCGACATAGACGGTCACTTTATGGTTCGATATAGATGGTCACTTTACAGTTTGGGACCGTTATACCAGGTTTTTACGACAACGTACCCTCAGACAACGGAGTATATTATTTTTGGAGACTTTATTTAAATATTTTATATCAAGGACTTATATGTATGTATATAAGTCCTTGTTTATATGCATTCCAGCAGATATTGCAACGTCTGATACATCGAGGTGAAAGTTTCCCCTGATTTTAATTTTAGGGTGGAAACAGTGACTACATACCTCGTGAACTGTAGAACCATATGACCAGATTCATGAGATTCATGAAACATCAACGGCTTGTATTTTTGATGGAGTAGATGATCACTTTAGTTTCGGGACCAAAAATAACAAATTCGTTTGATCTGAAACTTCGCACATCCTGATAAAAAATGCTAGATAGGCCACATTCTAGTATTGAATTGCCGGATGCGATTTTGCGCCGTACAAACATTTAACTTGTATATACTAATATGTTATACTACACATCTAGTTGTTAGAATCACTTTTTATTGCTGTAAGAACAACTTAAACCAAGTGCTACTCAATGTTTCTAGCTTTCTTTATAAACTCAATGTATGAGTATTGGTGTTCAGTTTATTTATGACAATGTAGTGTTTTTGGTATAGACGATTTAACATGTGATGCTTCCTGAGTTTCCGGTGATACAATCTATCCACATGTTGGCATGGAATAAATGTATTGAAATCTGAAGGGAAATACAAATATGCCTACTTATAGGTGATTACTGTGGTCACGTGTCTTCACACAACCGTTATACACATGGTTTGTTTCATAATTGTATATATTTTATGTACATTGGTTTACTTATTTGATGACAATCGAGGTACAGTTATTTTCTATTATCAATATGGAAAAGTTGTTAGACTTTATAATTACAATGCATATTGTGTATCAAATCCTGTTTTCCAGAGATTTGTTTCAGAACAAGCATATAACGGTACCTACATTCATGTTTACCTACCTACACACTGTTCGAAGTTTGGGTCTTGTAATCACAAGTCCACAATTTAAAGGATTGCTTCGTTCGAATGTTCAAACTAGACTAAACAATACAAAGAACATTAGACTTTTTTGTTTTGAAATAAGCTATAAAAGTTTGTCTTGAGAATTGTCTTACACGTCAGTAAACGCACTCTCAGGAAATGTCGTGTGCAATGAATTTATCAGTCGATCAAGGCCACAAACAGAACAATTGTCAGACAGCAACAATTTACATAACGCTAAAGCACAAAAAGTAAACTGAATAAATGCAAAAGAATACATACGAATGAATCTACGGGTTTTGTCAGTTTCTTTTCTAATTCATAGCATTTCAGTTTCTAAATGAGAATTGTAGACTGAGCGAACTATACGAATGATTATCTAGCTTTGTCATAATGCTGTAAAGAACGTAGATATAAGAGAATAATATGATTGGATAGGAATTTTTCGATTCAAAAGAAAATAGTTAATTAACAACACTACTAGTAAGTTGTCGTAGAAATTTTATCTTCTAATGTTCAAAACAACCCAACGGTTATATTGCAAATGACACGTGTAGTTTTTTTTATCATGAACAGGGCCGTTCATTGTTATTTTATATTACACCAATGAATTGTTCGTTATAAAAAGAAAATAGAAATAAATAGTTGTGCCATTGCAAATATAGAGTTTTGAAGGAAATCATCTAGCATTAATTTCTGTGAAAAGAAAAAAAAAACACTTAATATAACTGTCGTTCCCACATCGAAGTTATCTAGAACTCGTACAATCCTGTTTGGTACCAATTTCATTGTATGATATTGCTTATAAATATCTTTGCTTGAAAATTATGTAACAAAATAAATACGCCGAACAGCATCAACACCATTTCTAACGCATTATTTCACATAACTTTGTGAATACTTCATTCAAATAGTAAAGTACATATTTACATTAATTTTCTTTGGAATGAGATAGTTTCATTGAATTCATTATGTCTAAAATTCTATATAATTATGGCCTTTTATAGGACAGACTGTTGGGACTATACCAAATGGTTCCTGAGATATTGATAAAACCTTGAAATGGCAAGATAGACAATACTTGAAATATCAAACACACATGTCCTTGAATTTTCGTAGCACCAGCAAAAAACTTAAACATGACACTTGTTGTCTTTCAGGGTTTTGCCAACAATATTTAAAATTCGTTTTAAGACTAGTTGAAAAAGCCAACAAACTTTTCGAGACGTAGTTTAAACATTTACATTGATTGAAGCAATATTTGTCAGTTCGCCAATATGGATATTCCAACTAGTTTGAAATAGATCGTTTTATATGCAATCGTTTGTTCGTACTAAGTTTTGATATATTAGTTAGCGCGTTGCGTTAATTAAGAAACAAGTAGATAAATTAATTGTGTCCTTGGAAAGTTTAAATGTCAATCATACGTTTGGTCTTATGCACACAAAATAGTTGAAAATTACATACTGTAAATTAAACCAGAAAATATATATAGTATCCTAGGCATTACTCTCAAAATAATTTGACACCATAAAATATCTTGGTAGTAAATCATAGATATACAGAAGAAACTTTAATAAATCTATATTCTGCAGACACCGACCTCATCGACATTGTATCAAGCTGTTTTTTTTGTCCAATCATAGATATAATATGAAAATTACGAACACGCAAATATTTGGTAACGTATTATCATGGTATTATCATGCAATAACGCAGACTCATCTTTATATAATTTGCATAAAATAAAAAAAACACGCAATACAAAGCACTATCATGCAGTGTTTTACAATGTCTACTTTTCAGTAAAATTGCTAATTTTATGATGTCCGTGAAGTTGGCAGCCCAGCAGCCTAGCAGCCCAGCAGCGTGAAGTTGGCAGCCCAGCAGCCTAGCAGCACAGCAGCGTGAAGTTAGCAGCCCAGCAGCCTATTTCTACAGTTAAACTGCACCACAAATCATGCAAAAACTTAAAAACGCATGAAGTAATAACATTATGTTGCTGTCATGTTTATTAGAAGAAAAAAATACGATTTTTATCGATTTTGTGAATCTGGCAGTGTAGCGGCCGCATAGCGGACTATTATAGTCAAACATATAAAATGCACAAGAAATCCGGCTAAACACTTACGAATCGATGATATAATTCGATTTTATTCCTTTAACGTTCATTAGATGAGAACTTTTTTTCATTTTTTCATTTTTTGTTTCTTTTTGTGAAGTTGGCAGCCTAGCAGCGTAACAGCGTAATCTATATTTCTACGGATAAACTTCACAACAAATCAAGAAAAATACTTCAGAATGCATAAAATAATGTCAGTCTGTTGTTTGGACATTAATTAACTGAAAATATTTGATTTTCATTTTTTTTTCAATGTGAAATTAGCCGCTGCTAGCAGCGTGAAGTTGGCAGCTAGCAGCGTCTTATTTCACGCACAAAAAATATTTTTTGGAAAAATCATATATTTTCATTTAATTAACGTTCAAACAACAGACTGACATTATTTTATGTATTCTGGAGTATTGTTCTTGATTTGTTGTGAAGTTTATCTTGTCATCCGTACAGGAGATGTCAAGAAGGAAGCAGTTTAGACGGAAATCTGTTAATGCCTCCATACCAGTTTGAATAGACTGTAGGCGGGAACTAAACATACTTTCCTATAGATAGAGTGTTAATGTGATATTATTATTATATAGTTTTTGGACTTGATTTTTATCAAAATCAAGTCCTTTGTAATCGTTGACTTATATTTGTCGCTGGACTCCATAACAACTTGGTTAAAAGAATGCGACATAAAGGAAATAGTACGCAACTATAGATGGTATGTTTATAAGGAAAGTATCTGGAATCTTTCCCCAATTAAGTGTGTCAGATCTAAATACATTTCAAATCATTCTATTGTAACTACATGGAAAGAGTCATGTATCTAAATAAGTGCTTGTCGGTAGATACATGAGATTTTCAAATGCGTAGAATTAAAACCGCGTATTCACTGTCCAATAAAATATCTTGCCGTAAAAGTAGTTCTACTTTCGGTTTTCGTTCGATAGTTCAGAAAAATCTCCACGGACGTATTCATGCATTTGCAACAATCTACCATCGATGTGTGTGTTAAATTCGCTTTGTAATATTTGCGAATTCTCATTTAATCGTATTCCGTGATATTCACACCAACTAGTGTTATTTTGATGACGGAATCGCTATTTATAGACTCACTCCCCGCAGTGGCTAGTAGCAAAGCGTAACCGATGTGGGGAGTTTGATTTATCGAAGGTTGAATGTTAAAACTGCGGCTTAAGAATAATAATTCGAGTAGCTAAATACGAACGTAAATTACTGGATACGTGCTTTTAAAATTTACTGTTTAAGACTTCCTTTTACGCCAGATTATTTAGAATTACATAATCACGTCTGAATTTCATGCAACATCGGGTTAACTATAGGTCATATAGGTCTTACTCTACTGTGTCAGGACCTTTTTGATTTGAGTGACCCTGAATGTGTTCAATGCGACGATGTTCTGTTGTGTTAAAACCAGAAGAATCAATGTTTGTATTTACTGTTACTGAAGTGTTGTTTACTAGTTTTGTACAATAAAGAGTTTTTAATGCAATTAAATTGTCCTCAATTAATGTGCTAATTATTAAACTTTCAAATATCAGGCTTTTTTCATTTTAAAATTTTAGCAAAGGGACTATAGTAAAGCCCTAGCTTATGTCATTTACCTATATGCATATGACCTGCATTACAATATGAATGAAAAATCGGTCCGTAATTTTAAATGTTAAAATATTTGTATGGGCTCGAACGATGTGGGTACACATTTCTCTCTTTTGTCTCGTATGGTAAAAATCAAGTCCGACAGTACTTTCAGTACTTTGATTCTTGCTTGTATCTAATGTCAGTAACAAGTAAACATAATGTATATAGTGACTGTTACAAGGCGGAACAAAAAGTTCTTTTTGATAATCCAGACATTCGAATGCTTTATAATCACAGAACAGGGAGAGTGCCATAGTAATATAACTTCCCTTTTATGATATATTAAAGTCAAATATAACTGACCAAGGTCCAACATTTCAAAATGTTGCATGGTTCAAAGTTAATCAATCTATTATGTTTGAATGTCACTATTTATAAAGATCAGGTACCTCAATGGTCATTCAAAATTCAATAAAGGCCACATTTTGTCTTTCTCAAGGGTGGCCTTTGTTCACAGGTTTGACTGAAGCAATAATATCTGCATGTGTACAACCTATCGGCTTGATGAAAAGTTTGCAATCACGAACATAGCTATTATACTCAAATTCCCAGTTCTGAAACAAAAACAAAGTCTTATTGTTTTAGTTTCATATTTACACTAAGCGAAATGATACTCATTGCCTCATTTGATATATTCGTTTATATCAAAATAATATATGAGAGACTACAGATTATATAATACATTACACTTCCAATGATATGTCATGACCCTAATTCAAGAATCGTAAATATTACTTCATTTTTTGCGTTTTGAGGAAAATACGTTTAAAGACCGGTAAGTTAAGTATTAAACAATTGATGAGTTATACGTTCGTGGCGCAGTTATTTAGTTTCTTCCTTTTTGAGTTACACTAATGTAAGTTAGTGCATGTTGTGCAGTGTTCAGAGATGAATCCAAAGATACCAAACACTCCATTTTTGTCCAAATAAATGAAGGAATTAGAGTGTTATCAAATCTTAAAAACATATACGTTTTGTACGTAATCCTAGCTCATATGAAATACTAGTATATCATCGGTGTTTTTTGACATCGGTTTAATTATTCCCAATAAATTTCTAAATTATGCAATTGACTTGCCATTGATCTTGCTGATAATACTATGATAATTAAGGTTATTTGTCAATTTTCAAATGATGGCCTTTGTTTACAGATGTGACTGTACATGTAGTTGATAGGACTTACCCCACCACTGCTAGCAGTAATTTCATGTTCCCATACGTCTAGGTTTAATGTATCAAAGTTATCTTCAAATATCAAACATGGAAATGTCGAACATGTTAATGGGCGGATAGAACTTCCGGTACAACCACAAGAACCACTGCAAGCTGTCGCTGTTGCACTCAATGTGCCAGAGGCGACTGGTTGTGTCTGAGAAGAATCTGTACCTGCATTAGGACCGGAATTTGTCGCGTCTGTGTCTTTGTTAACTGCACTAGAATCGATGGGATCTGTGGGGTTCGAACTTGGCATAGCATCGGTGACTAATGGTCTAGAAGTCTGGGCATGCGTAGTAGGCTTCGATGTTGTTGTTGTAGTTGTTGTAGTTGTTGTTGTAGGACCTATGCGTGTTTAAATGGGTTTATTTATAGAAATGCACATGTATGTAATGTATGTATGTATGTATGTATGTATGTATGTATGTATGTATGTATGTATGTATGTATGTATGTATGTATGTATGTATGTATGTATGTATGTATGTATGTATGTATGTTACGTTAAAATGTTGTTGAGAGATTCTTGCTCTAGGGAGGTTAAATTGATAGTTAATCGTACAGTTGGTAACACTCATGCTGTGATTGAAAGGATGTTGTTGTGCGCGCGAGAGAGAGAAAGAGAGAGAGGTTGCACTGTATCAGTTATCGTACAACTGGAAGTACCCTCTCAACTTGAGTGTTGAATATTTACCTACCTGGAAATGCAAATCTTACTCCCTGGGGATTTAGGAGGCTTATATGAATATCTTGTGAATCCGATTTCTCCATTATAAAAGCATCAACATGTTTCAATGTGTCCGTATGTATAAAGACAGCAAGTGCTGACACAGCTAGAAATAACTTCATATTCTGTAAAATAACAAATAGATACAGTAAATATGTATGAATGGCGTTGTCAACTGTCAGTGTTACTGTTTTAATAAGAACAGAGTAGGGACGTTCTATGGCCTTTACTGGAAATTTTACATCGCACAGGATTCAAGCGATGTGTTGTTTTATAGATATGGTACATAACGTACAGGATTCAAGCGATGTGTTGACACTATATTTTAAGAACTTGTAACTAGTAGTGCAGTGAAATAAAATATTTTGTTTTGTTTTTGCTGTGATTTGTCCACAGGTAAGTAAAAATCGACATTTTCTTGATTGCAAGTGCTTCAATAATTGAATACTTGTTGTTTAAATTATGCCCAATAATGCTTTAAAAAATGCAACAAAAACTAATTGTGACTTAAACAGAAAAAATGTGTAACATGAAACATTTAGACATATGATTATTATCATTAAGTCCAAATTGTATTAACATAAAATAAAGTTTTTAAGTTTAAGAGCGTTTTTTGTTATGTTAGTTGTATGAAGGTGTGACACAGTTATACGGTATACGGTTATATGGTATTGTATAGATTGCGTTAACCCCCGGGGCACAAATATTACAATGTGGACGTAAATTAAAGCATGTTTATAGTTTTTAGTGTATATCTACTAAATTATTCCGCATTTTGTTACTCAAATAAAAAAGGTACTAAGTATTATTTAACATCAACCAGCCCATGAAAATACATTACAATAAACACCAAAATAGATTTATTAGACATACATTTAGTATAAATTTACATATTCTAACCATGTTTTACGCATTAGCACAGTGGTATATAAGGTGTTAAAATTACGACATTGTTATCAATTCATGATCAGGTGTATAGCGATTATCTTGTTAGGGTTGCACATACGCCTTTGTTTTTTAGTTTGTGTCGTGCTATTATTACGACACCGTTTGTAATTCAAACGACGTATTATTTTCACGACACCGTTAGTAAATAAAACGACGTGCTATTTTCACGACGACACTGTTAGTAAATAAAACGAAGTGTTATTCTTACGACGACACCGTTAGTAAATAAAACGACGTGTTACTCTTACGATGACACCGTAGTAAATAAAACGACGTGTTATTTTCACGACGACACCGTTAGTAAATAAAACGACGTGTTATTCCTACGACGACACCGTTAATAAATAAAACGACGTGTTACTCTTACGACGACACCGTAGTAAATAAAACGACGTGTTATTCTTACGACGACACCGTTAGTAAATAAAACGACGTGTTATTCTTACGACGACACCGTTAGTAAATAAAACGACGTGCTATTTTCACGACGACACCGTTAGTAAATAAAACGACGTGTTATTCTTACGACGACACCGTTAGTAAATAAAACGACGTGTTATTATTACGACGACACCGTTGGTTAATAAAACGACGTGTTATTCTTACGACGACACCGTTGGTAAATAAAACGACGTGTTATTCTTACGACGACACCGTTGGTAAATAAAACGACTTGTTATTCTTACGACGACACCGTAGTAAATAAAACGACGTGTTATTCTTACGACGACACCGTTAGTAAATAAAACGACGTGTTATTCTTACGACGACACCGTTAGTAAATAAAACGAAGTGTCATTCTTACGACGACACCGTTAGTAAATAAAACGAAGTGTCATTCTTACGACGACACCGTTAGTAAATAAAACGACGTGTTATTTTCACGACGACGACGTGTTATTATTACGACGACACCGTTGGTAAATAAAACGACGTGCTACTCTTACGACGACACCGTTAGTAAATAAAACGACACCTAGATAAAACGACTTTTGTAAATAAAACGACGTGCTATTCTTACGACAATTATATTCCTAAGAGTTATTTCCCTTTACATTAGCATCGAAGTCTATGGAATATGAAATGAAACTAAAATAGTAAAATGATCACCGTTTTAATGGTTTAATCATCAGTACGTAAAGGTTTCTAAAAATATTCTAAAATGCGAATCGATGATATAATTCGATTTTATTCCTTCAACGTTAATTAGATGAAGTATTTTTCTTAATTTGTTGTGAAGTTTATCTGTAGAAATATATAATACGCTGTTACGCTGCTGGGCTGCCAACTTCACGCCTAATTTCACATTGAAAAAAAAATGAAAATCATATTTTTTCAGTTAATTAATGTTTAAACAACAGGCTGACATTATTTTATGCATTCTTAAGTATTTAGCTCGATTTGTTGTAGAAATAGATATTCCGCTGTTACGCTGCTGGGCTGCCAACTTCACAAAAAGAAACAAAATATGAAAAATGAGTAAGTTCTCATCTAATGAACGTTGAAGGAATAAAATCGAATTATATCATCGATTCGTAAGTGTTTAGCCGGATTTCTTGTGCATTTTATATGTTTGACTGTAATAGTCCGCTATGCGGCCGCTACACTGCCAGATTCACAAAATCGATAAAAATCGTATTTTTTTCTTCTAATAAACATGACAGCAACATACAGTTATTACTTTATGCATTTTTAGGTTTTTGCATAATTTTTTGTGCAGTTTAACTGTAGAAAGATATTAGGCTGCTAAGCTGCTGGGCTGCTAACTTCACGCTGCTGGGCTGCTAGGCAGCTTGGCTGCTTACTTCACGCTGCTGGGCTGCTAGGTTGCTGGGCTGCTAACTTCACGCTGCTGGGCTGCTGGGCTGCCAACTTCACGCTGCTGGGCTGCCAGGCTGCTGGGCTGCCAACTTCACGGACATAATTTTATGTTAAAACAACCTAGGAACACTTAAAATAACAAAATATCTGACACACCTTGCATCTGCTTACAAAATATTATTACAAAACCTGTCAAAACAAATTTTACTGTTTTATGACGATAATATTAATGTTTTAGAAAGATTTGAAATAAAATATTCTTAAAACTGTAGAATTTTTCAATATTGTAAAGAGCTTTTTGTACTCGTATTGACACAAGAGGGTATGGGAATTCTATTGTATTTACACTTAATGATGTAACACCACATCTCACGTGTTCTATAACTGGGAACTAACGACGACGTATGAGTAGCAAAATTATTGCCGATTGTATGTTTTATAAAAAACGAATAACATCGAAAGCATTTTGCTGGAATATGGAATTATAATTTTTTTAATGGACCTTTGAAACATTGTGGCATTTGAAAACGAGAAAATGAAGTCAGTTGGGAGCAAGGCAAAAAGCACTGTAAAACTTTATGAAAGATTTTTTTTTTTCAAAGTGAATATTTCATATTTTCTTGATTTCCGACTTAATTCGATTACTCTTCAGTAGCGTCCGTTTTTACGCACAGCCGATTTCCATACTGATGCAAAATCAAAATGACGTGGAACATTTGGGAAATTAAAAGTGTTGATTTCAGACATGAATCATCTAAGATTGTTTTTGCTTGATTACAGTTTATCCCAAATTGCATAATATCGTCAGTCAAAATTATTGCCTTTAGCTCAAATATGTAATTTAAGAGCGTTCTTGTCAACACAGCAACTGTGACTGATTGAAATTGACAAGCTTCGAATTCATTTGCCTGTATTTTAATAGATAAGACATAACACAACAGCAGCAGATTGATTTATGGACCGTTCTGATATGGAAATTTAATGGAAACAGACGCAAATAATGATTTCCATAATGAAGTTATTACTGACATCTCAAAAAGTGTCATGTTTGTAGAAATGTGATATTAAGCTAGAGCTACTGACTACATGCTTCTAAAATATTCCAAACGTATCATATAACTAAATGTGTCATATAAATACATCTATCCACTACTTTATCTGAACGAGAAACCATTTGAGATTTAGAAGAACCTAATTTGTAAGTATGGCTCACTTGAACACAGAAATAGTTTAATTCACTTTTGATTATCATGGAAGTCGCATCATAACTATTAAATTATGGTAGTATCAGAATATTAATTCAAAGATTCCTGTATCCCTCAGATATTTCTTGTCCTGCTCATTCGTTAAATATATTCTTCCTAGTATTTGTTTTAGACTTATTTTGGAAATAGAAGCAGACACACAGAATGATACGAATGAACAATTTGAGATATTGAAAGGCATTGTCTTGTAGAAACTATCATTTACGTTATTTCTGGTGCAATAAATCAAATGTTGTTCTCAATGAAATTAACAGGTCCTATTTCTTTGTAAATGACATGACACATATGCCTAAACTCATGTTGGCTATGGAGAATCATCATATTCTGAAATCGGGAAAGTCGAGACATTAATAGAAATCTTGGCGGAAAAAAATGGTTAAATTGCAAACACATTACAAATTCACGTATGTTAATTGAATGCGTTCATCGAGAGTTCAAAATCCAGTGTATCCCGTCTCCAGCTCATTAGGCGGCCCATTGAATATTCTTTGATGACCCATACGATCAATGTATTGATATTGTAGCTAAAGACCTCTTTGGCTTTCTATGTCAAAGCGTAGTTAGTGAGCATTGTTACCTTCTTACAGTGTTGATGTACTTACCATGACATTCTCATATACATCCTTTCTCATTTACATGAAATCATAACAAATACATGTATTTCTAACAAATCTCTTTTACATGTTTTGAAATGCATTTGGCCAGAATATAGAGCTCTGCAGCTGTCAAAGTCTGCACCGTCACGAATAAACTGACCAATTAACAATTTAATTTCTCTATATTTTTTACTAATTAAGAGTGAGTAAGATTTGTGTTAAGAATTTGTATTGAGTTGAAGTGAAGTTTGTTATCCGCATTATCAAGTCATACCGTATTGATTTATTTACGGAAAACTAGTCATGATTAAGATAACCAGTTCGACAATATAGTTTGGCACCAAACCTATAGTTTCTGAGAACAAAATCCAATGTACGGAAGGTGTTAGATGAAAAATCGAAAATAAAAGTTTTACTACATACATACACTTTTATTCGGCCTAGAAACCATAGATATAACTATTTCTTTCCCGGGTATTCACATCACAACAGTATGGGCATACATTAATACAGTACACTTATAAATCCATATGTTTATTATTTTATTCATATATCAATATATGTTAATATATTTTCTCCATTTTTAAAAAAAAATTAACTGGCTGATATGAAGGAAGCTTACTTAATAAAACTTTCATTTTGTCTCCGAGCGACAATTCTTATTATATGTTTGGAACAATAAATCATATTTATTCTCTAGAATGTTAAAAGCGGACCTCTTATAAGTATATTACACCAAATATAAACAGATTCATTTAATGCTTCATACAGCTTTTCTATAATAGTCATTGATTATTTAGAACGTATCAATAAATTCAAAAACAATAAATCAAGATATCTTAGAAATTTTGTCCAAAACCAGCGTGCAATACAAAACTACACTATTCACTGAAAGATGTTAATTAGACGCGCTGGGCGAATGTTCTAAATCGAGTTGTTTTATTCTCAGACACCTTAGACCAATAAATCTTTTAGGAACTCATTAGTTATGGTATACTCTATGTGATAAGTTTGTTTATACGTGAACCTTTTAGCTAAAATAAGTCACCAATCATTCAATGAATTTTGCCTCCATCTTACAGACACCATGTTTAGAAATCAGGAAATCTGCTCTCCATGGGTGCACGATTCATTTTGATACGAAATATTCACTTTAGCCCATTTTGATAGCAGGATTATTCCTCATGCTTCTATACGTAACAAAGCAACATGCTATGTCTAAATTATTTATAACCAAAACATTTGTGTTCGATACGAAAGAACAATTATTTAAACTTCGTAACATCTCAAATCATAATAATTTTCGCCACCAAGTTGATCATTGTCAAAATTACCGTCTGCCTCCGCCGCTAATGCTATCAGTGTCATTAAACCATTTTCAGTGGGTTTTTTTTACAATGAAGCCATATAACTCTATACTTACAAGTATTTGCTAAACATTCGAAACAATTATTTTGTTGTGGGATAACTTGACTGTTTGCATATCATTCCATTTCTTGGACGGTGTGAACAAATCAGCATTTACAAACGCGAGTGCCTTTCCTGATTTCTGAAATTTGTTTAGAAAAGAAGTAGAGTGACTTTGGAATTATTTTCTGATTGAATTGCGCAAAGATTTTGTCAAGAGCCTTCTTCCTTGATTTTACCCTCATCTTTATAGACGTGACTAATTTCGTTCATTTACAGTATTTGGTATATTCAGATTACGAATTATTTGCTAAATCGAAAACTACGCTATTCAGACTGGTTTTAAGTCATTCTGAGAGTTTCTATGATGTATTACCACTTTAAATCAAATTAAAGAAATACGAGCGCAACGCTTTTGAAAAGTTCATTTTTGTCTTGCACATGTATTTGTTAATTTGGATATCTAAAATAATTTGCTGTTTTGATCCAACGGTATATATATAAGCATCAATGAGGGTATACTTATATAAATAAATATTTCAATGCATTTGGAGAGTAAGAACTAACGTTTGAAAATACGAGCTTGTCTGAAAAGCAAACTTATTTATCAAACTTTACCCGACATTGATATAATTAAGCATGCATCAAATTCCTTCGAGACAAACTCATAGCTACATCACTTGCCAGATTATTTGGTTTTATGACACAAATCATACTCCAGCAGTAAAATCAGTCAAGTTATTCCTTTCAATCTTTTTTTTATTTTACATGAAATATCAAAATATCATTAATCAAAATAAATAGAAATATTCTTGATCTCAAAATTTGTAGATCTTCAGTAGAATAAAGCATTGCAGTATCACCCAGGTAGTCCTACAGTAGTTTTATGTTCGAATAAGAATACACCAGACATTGGGCGTGGTTCCTAAAGTTAGTAAACATAATTTAATAGAATCACAAAGATATTCTTACAGTATTAAACCTTGTCATGTGATAATTCTGAATACATTTGCCAAAGTACGGATATCTAAGTATATTACAGACAAGTTGTTTACATTACTCATGTATTTGATTTTTCCGCGGGTTAGGCCCACCAAATTAGTATTTTTGTCTGTATTTTGTTTTGGAGTCCCCTTTTTAATCTACGTCTACAAGCTGGTCACGGCCATTTCCTATTGTCCCCAACATTCCGCGGATATATTTTTCTTCTAATCCCTTGAGACATTTCAATTATCTATACTATTTGTGTCCTGAACTTGTTCTCGTTTGTTACGAGTTTAAACAAGAAATAATAACCTCCTGCTTGTTCCTTGTCACCTAATAAATAATAGATAAATAATAGATAAATAATAGTTAAATAATAGATAAATAATAGATAAATAATCATGGAAGTTTTCTCAAAGCGTGAAAATCATATAAAAATGTTGATTGATATGTTTATACAAAACATACAATATTCACAAATTTTACAATGCATGTGATAAATAAAATTATTAATAAGTAATACAAATTAATAATGCAAGAGATTTGTTTTTAGACAATTGTAAGTTGACAAAGACTGCAATCTGAAAAACAGTAAAGACTAAAATAATGTTGAATAAAATGATGTTATGCATTGTTACCATTATACTACCAAACAGTCCGAGATATGTATCAAGTTGTAATTTATAGTGTTGGTTTGTTTACTCGAATGTTAAGTTATGGATTCCTCCGTGGTACAGTAGTTATGGTCTCTCACTCATAAGCCACTCACTGATATGAGTCAGCATCCCATCCCGCGGGACCAGTTTCGTCACGTGATGAAGCCGTGTAAAACAAGTTTCATAACAAGCCTAATTATTGATACAAGCCGGTGTTATGTCATGACAACAGGTACAAGATACAAGCCGGTGTTATGTCATGCCAACAGGTTCAAGATACAAGCCGGCGTTATGTCATGCCAACAGGTACAAGATACACGCCGGTGTTATGTCATGCCAACAGGTACAAGATACAAGCCGGTGTTATGTAATGCCAACAGGTACAAGATACAAGCCGGCGTTATGTCATGACAACAGGTACAATATACACGCCGGTGTTATGTCATGCCAACAGGTACAAGATACAAGCCGGCGTTATGTCATGCCAACAGATACAAGATACAAGCCGGCGTTATGTCATGCCAACAGGTACAAGATACAAGCCGGTGTAATGTCATGCCAACAGGTACAATATACAAGCCGGTGTTATGTCATGACAACAGGTGCAAGATACAAGCCGGTGTTATGTCATGCCAACAGGTACAATATACAAGCCGGTGTTATGTCATGCCAACAGGTACAAGATACAAGCCGGTGTTATGTCATGCCAACAGGTACAAGATACAAGCCGGCGTTATGTCATGCCAACAGGTACAAGATACAAGCCGGTGTTATGTCATGCCAACAGGTACAAGATACAAGCCGGTGTTATGTCATGCCAACAGGTGTATGAAGTATCAAAGACACAGACAGTAATGTTTCTTTGTGATAAATATGTAAATCATGTTGTCCCTAGACAAATGTTTATTAAAACTTGTGTACTTTATATTCATAGCACTGTTGATTGTATGTATGTATGTATGTATGTATACATGTATGTATGCATGTATGTATGTATGTATGTATGTATGTATGTATGTATGTATGTATGTATGTATGTATGTATGTATGTATGTATGTATGTATGCATGTATGCATGTATGTATGCATGTATGCATGTATGCATGTATGTATGTATGTATGTATTTATTGTATAATGTTTCACGGTGATAAGATGTATTATGCTTAAGCCGAATAAACTTTTACTTTAATTCTGTTTTCTGAAAAAAAGATTGAGCTATAATCCTCGGAATTATTCTGCTGCCGTAAACCTGACACATTAAAAAGTCTGGAAAGACAATATCAACATTTATGTGCGAAATTTCAACATACGTAAATCCACCAGACAGACACAGACGTAATAGAAAATGTATCAGATAGTTTAATTGTTCAACCATAAATATCTAACAAAACTGTCGACCACGCAATGGTTCAATCACGTATCATCACGCAATATCGCTTGGGACTTATTTTTAATATTCATTTTTCACAGGAAAGATAAAAAGCAAACAATACATAACACGCGTATCAATTTTAAAGGACACAATGGACATATCGTGTCTTGTTTCAGTAAAACTCATAATTGGTTTGCTATATGATGATTGTGGTTTAAGAAACAGATAAGCAGTAATACAAACAGTAGTATTGTTATAGAACTGGCTACGAGAAAATTGATATATTTTGTGTTAATAATAATGGTTAAATGGAATGTTGAAATAGAAACCAGTAGTTTGGTGAGTGTTACAGTTTCATGCGAGTATTGAGAAGAGCACTGAGAAGGTTTTGCTAAAAATGTCGCACAAGCGTCATGTCCTAGTATTCAGTTTTATTAATAATGCCGTATTTCACGTGCACTAAATGAGATCTTATTGAATACGAACAAATCTCAGAAGTATTGTCCAATGTTTAACTGTTTAGGACAGAAATCCTTAAATCGTTATAACGGAAATAAATTTTATTGCTTTTGAAAACGAGGAAATATAATCAGTTTAATGGTGCATGAATGTAAAACAAATTTCGCAAAGCAAAAGGCTGTCTGTGGATTCATGTTGTTTTTGCTATCGTGATGTGGCAATGCATGAAGACAACCATTGATTGTCTGCAATAGTTATTAATATTCCATCCAAAGAAAATTGTAAACACTGCACTGATATATTGTTTTACATATACACCCACAATTTCATTCTGATGTAAAACTCTCAAAATGAATTATTTGAGAAATAACAAATTTTCATTCATTATTATATTAATAAGTAGCACTATTGCTTCTTGTTTGAAAACTACGCTAATTTGCTGTAATTCTTATTTTTATCACACAGTTGTAATTTAAGAGCGAGCAAATTATCAGTACACGTGTCACTATATTTTCGTTACTTAAAAAGTAATGGAAGGTTTTGGAATCAAGGACTAGTCGAACCAAGCTTCATGACTCTCTAAGTACGTAAATTAATACTTCCATAATTTTAATACATTTAGTAACAAATAAAAGTACACGCCTTTAAGCATGGGAAGGGCCTTTCTAATACGTACTGAATTACTTGATTTCAATATTCTCTTCTCACAAGAAACCCGTAGTTATCTGGCCAGAACATGTGTTAAAAATAGACCGGCGCACAAAATCAACTTGTTTCGACTATTAATTTTCACAGTTGCCGAGTATCAACAGCAGCAGCACCGAAACATTAGTATATGTTCATTTTAAGATTTCATGTTTATATTTCTTGAATAACGTAAATAACATATGGTATTGGAGATAATATTCCTTTCATAAATAAACCAAAACCAGCCGATACGAAATAACAAATGATAAAAGAGTCATTTTTTCTGTCCGCAATAAATTAGAAATGTTGTTCAAAATCAATGCAAATGTTCAGACAATATTATTCCTTTAAGATGTCGATTAACAACATACATCGCCTTGTCCAATTCCAGCTAATTTATACTCAGGTTCTTATCTCAAGCAGCCTTTTCCAAGTGAACATTTGTTGTTGTGCGGTCTTTTTACAAGTCTGCTTGAACCAGAGCTTTATACTTCACATATGTTTGGATACTTAAACATAAGTTCACAGACATGACTATTGATATAAAAAGTAGGCAAGATTATTTTATGACGCGAACTCATAGAACAATAAAAACAACATTAAGAGCTTTCTGGTAAGACTTAATCTTTCTCAAGACAACAAGGCCTAAATACAGCAACACATAGTTACTTTCTTACAAGTTGTTATGATTACGAGTATGTTACTATGTTATACATATACAGACATTTCCATTTTCATACAATAAACGAATTGACGTAAAATGTGGCGTTTTTAAGATTTTTAAAGCTTATATAGAACCTTTTAATTTACATAGATTGTCATAGTGGTTCTGACTTATAAATACAAAGTTTATGACATAAGCTAATAGGGCTGTCCCGATACAGATCTCACCCGATACGATACGTATTGCGATACGCTACTCGCGATATGCGATATCAATGATACGATATAAAAATATTTCAAAGTAAGGAAAAACGTTGTAATATTAGTGTTTTGTGGAACTCTGCACACTTGTTTGGTGCTAGAAAGTCTTAATTAACTGTAAAAAGGTGTAAAACTAAATTTGTCTTGTACTTAAAGTCATCAATTTGATTCACATTATAAAAATTATGTTAGTTGATATTGTGGAAATTAAATAATTATGAGAAATATAAGAAAGTTTTAATCTCTGTCCCGTAAATGACCTAACATCAAGAATAGAACCTAGCCATATAAAATTGTTTAAAGAATCTGGGTTATGATTGTCAAAATTTTCAACAGTACTAAATTAATAATGAACTTCTGAAACCTTCAACTTGGATGCTATGATGGCGAGACTTATGTGTTCTGCGGTCGCTTTACTTGACATCGCATTGACACTTGTTATAGACAACTACGTGCTTCTTTGTTTCATCAATCGGCAAACCAAATTACAGTTTGTCCTAATTTCTCGTCCAATGAAACGTCCGCATTTCATTTGAAATTTGAAAAATATATCGCATAAAATGTGCCTAGAACCTGATATGGAGAAAATACGTCACTGCATGTACAGAAATTAACAAAAACTGTAAATCAGTTATCGTTCATATTTTGAATTTTATGCGACATATCACTGCGCTCCGCTCCGCGTCGCTTGTGATATATCCCATAAAATTCAAAATATGAACGATAACTAATACATGCTGCCATATTTTTATGTAAAATTACATGGTGGCGTAATACAATTTATAAGTCAATATCTACTTGAGATAATCAGAATATTCGCATCGAATTCGTTGTCTATCTTTACCTGACGCTGCTAATGTCGATAAATAGAGTATGGAATCCCGGATATTAGTTGCGTAAGCATTGTCGACGATGATGTGAGAGTAAATTCGCAAATCTCGTTCAGTTGTTCAACATTCTTACAGATTTTTAAATGTAAATAAAAAAAACGCGATACGGCCGATACAGGACCATCCGATACGATACGCATATCGCTCAGCTCTGTATCGGTACATACCGGTACGCAGCCATATCGGGACAGCCCTATAAGCTAAGTTATCATTATCTCTGGGTGTTTTTATGTCCGGTTCTGTTCTTTATCCAGTTTTATTTTGTGGCATGTTCGAATCTTTGTCTTGTCCATTTTATATTTTGTTCTATTTTAACTTCAACTTCTAGCTGTTTCATTTATTTACCACAGTAGTGGTCTTAAATAACGAGACTGTTCGTCATGCTTAATCTTCGGTACATTAGTTTATTAGTTTATCGGTGAGATTGTCTCGAATTTCCATTAAACTAATGAATGCTTTCAGTAAGACGGTGGGGACATATGAATGTAGCACTTCTTTAAGAGAATCTAGCTTTGTGAATCTCTACAATATGGTGTGTGCATTCGTTGAGACACAATAGACACCTTTCATTGTTTTCAACAGACATTGTTAATACTCGGATCTTCGATCATTACTGGTGTATACATAACAATGAGATTTTCCAAGCAGAAATGCTAACTGATCAATATCATGTAAACATAAACAAACTAGCAAGTAAATACCGCTGTCACTCAGACGTCAAAACGTACCAAGCTTGTTTATCACTCAGTTTTTTGTTAAGAAACGTCTTAACATGTTTTAATGAAACCTTCTTTAATAACGAGCATTATTGACTTAAATATGTTTTTCTTTCCCTGTAAGTCACACTCACTCTCTCGTTATTTATTGGAAAATGTCATCAAAAAAAAAAGTCACTCTTCTTTGACATATATTTTATCTATTAAATTGTCATCTTAAACTTTCGACTGAAACCCAAAGATCACACTATTATTATTTTGCGACAGAGTAAACAGCTATGTAACAGTTATATATATAATTGATTGTTTTTGCTGTGTAATTATTTGTATATATGTTGAACAAAATGAAATAAATGGATTACTGTTTTGGTAATTGAAAAAAAAGAAAAGAAACGTTTATGGTTCTGCTAGCAACATTAGATATAAGTGATTCCCTTTCCTTTCAGTGAGCATGCATACTCGTTCGACCATGAAACCAAACGACATAGAACATACCTAGAAATAGAATGTGTTTAACAATGTCATTTGATGTTGCATGACGGACACCACTAGTTACATAATTGTAAGCCGAAAATACCAACGTTTTTTTTAACCTTTGCGCACTACTTACGGCACACATACAAATATCTTGGTCTTTGGAAGGTCACAGATTGAATTGTGGTGCACCATTGTCAGTCAACAACCTTCTGGGAGTGTGTTATCCTAGTAGATATCTGTACTGTTATAGGCATCATATCTATCCATAGTTTATGTTTGCTTGTAAGAGATTCACATAAACAACGTGAGTTATATACCAAAGCTAAGTGTGTGTCGTCTAAAAAGATCTAAGTACTAGGTTACGATGTAAAAATAGATCAATTATCATGAAATGATAAAACCAAAAATATTGATGCATGCAGTATAGTCAAGTGAGTTGATGACTTAAAGTATTAGACTTTCAAAACATTCAGAAGTTACACGTATCATCACTACAGCTCAAACTTGACAATCCCAGGATACTTCTGCTATGTCAACATCAAAATGATAAATTTATATTTCTATCATTTCCGTAGATAATTTACTGGAGCATTGTGTTTTGGATAATGATGAAATACGATGGCAGTCTTAGACATAGAGAGTATCACATTAACTGTTCTTCTAAACTAAATCAAAATATAACAAGATAGGAATTATCATATCTGAAAATAAAATACAATCTTACTGGTTTTGCTTAATAAATACAACCTTGAAATCCTTATACTGTAGAAATAATCAAATTTAACAGAACTCAAATTAAGATATGGCATCTAAAATACTTGCGCGTTTTCTTCTATTATGCTGATGAAGAATATTGATATAATATTTTTTAAATGCATTAAAGGTAGTGATATAATTACTAGAGCTGTACAAGGTGTCGCCTGCTTTGATTAAAAGATTCAAAGAAGAATTATACTGATGTAGTCATGCAGTTTGTTATTATATAATGTTTGGTTCACTTCCAGCACTAGACTGTGTTTCCTTTTTATCATGCAACTGCCATGGTAACTGCCTGATAACACATGACCTGAGAACATTATGTGTTCTCAGGTCAATAGGATGCTATAGTGGCATGAGAACACTTTTTGGCTCCGCCCACTCGACTATTTAAATTAATGCGCGTATGTTTTTGTGTATTCAATTGTTGTTTTGAATATTTTTCACCAAATTTGTAATTGTTAACAAATGATTTCTTTAATGTGAAATTAAATTTTGTGATCCATGGGAGTTTTTTTTATTATTTCGCCCAACTGTAGTGAACTATTTATCTGCGGATGTTGACTGTTTAAAGTGTGATTTGCCGGGTGACCGTTATCATCACACTAGCGAATTAAACGCTAAATTTTAGGTGAAATGACACTAAATTATGCTCCGAAAACTGAGTTACATGATAAATAGAAACTCGGGTCACTGTCCGGTGAGAACAATGTTATCAGACTCGGCGATATCGTCCAGGGTGACTCGCTAAAGCTCGCCACCCTGGACGATATCACCTCGCCTGATAACATTGTTCTCACCGGACAGTGACCCGAGTTTCTCTATATATAGTTCGCATACAATGATTATAGGATTGATGGTTACACCTTTAAAATTGCTCGAACAGGGCTTTTCAATGACTACCATATAAACTTATACAGCAGATTATCTACGGACTGCTTCTTTGTGTATATGTTCTGCCAAAAATAACCCAGGTCCCTTTGAATGTTTTGCCTATATGTGTGACGTCACGTATAGGCAAAACATTCAAATATAATGTCTGAAAGCTCGACCTGATCATCTTTACACCAATCTTACATTGTTAGTAACTTTACCAGAAAAATTAACATATTGTTGTTTTGTTTAAACATCCAACCATTATATAAATATCATATAAGATATCAGAGCATTTTACAGGGAAAGTAAATGACAATGATCAAACACTCAACAGTTTGTCTCATAAAGTCAGGCACTATCACGTACTTTTTTGTACTCCGTTTACCCACTTATTGAAGTCGAGCTCGCACTCACTGTTTTAAACAAAGTTGTTTTCAAGACGAATTATACTTGCGAGTATTAGTTCATTATAGCTGTTTGCGAGTATATGGTGTAGTGTATATTACTAGTTTGGCTAATCCTGGCCATTTGATTGGCTAATGGTGATGACTGAATCTATTAATAGATTGATTGATTGATGTAGTGTGTGATATAACCATGTGCTTGTGAACTATATACATGAATGTATTCATTTGTCAAATACTCATGATTGTCATTATAATGTGTATTACTCATATCATGTAAATAGTTTATATTCTCCTTAATGAAAAAGCAACTTCATACAAAAAACATAAATCGATATAATAATGTGTAAGGTAGTGCAAGCTATATCATCTTATTAATAAGTTAATGACAATTAATTTACTTAGATTACAAGATTCAGTAAGATCCAGTCTCTGCTATAGGTTGCTTAATAAGCCTAATTCCTCCATATTTTATTAATATATGGTTCACATCAGTAAAGAAACCTGTTTTAATTAACATGTGCACGCTGAGACTCTATCCGAAAATCTCGAACGTTTTCTCCGATTTCTACATCATGGAATACAATTTCAATTAGAATGGAAAAAAGTTCATCAGTTTAAGTTTTAATTGCATTTTGTTTTCCATTAAGACAAAAATCTACCTTCATGTTTCTCATTGATACCTAACCCACTTTGGTAATTCGTTCATGAGTAAATAATAAAGAATCTCCTTGATAGCAGCTTTAAATGTACTCAGATAAAGTAGTTCTAAAATGTCAATCTAGATAATGCTGTTAAGATGGGGTGGGTATTTTTTCTAGTCCCGTTATACGGAAGTTACTGCTTCTAACAAAACTGTGAAAAAAAATAATGAAATTAAACTTATATAAAAAAGTGCAACTTTTTGTATGATCTTTATGTGTTCAATGTGTATGTCGACAGACATAAATATTAATAGTTCTTGAAAAAAGTTCTGAATGCATACCAATGATTTATTCTGTCAGAATTATTCTTAATGACAAGTCAATAACAAATAAACACAAAACAGACACACGCGCCAAAACCGTAATGTCATCATTTTAACTCGAATAGTTTGATGGTAAACACGAATTCCTAGAAATGTCGCATACAAACAATTCGACCCTTCCACACGAAGTTCTTTTGCCGCAGAATTACAAAGACTATAAGTCTGATCTTCACAAACTAAACAGGAAAAAGTTCGAAGTAAAAATACACGCCTACAAGCCCGACGGTATGCACCAACATAGTTCAGCCATCTAAACAACTGACGTCACACAAGCGCCATTAAAACAACACAGTGCATTAACCATAAATTTCACAGACAGTCTCGCAACAACAAAATATAGGTACAAAATATCACAAAGTATAAACCAAGAAATGACGGACATTTGATAAAATAGACATCCCATTATCTGCATTATAATATATTTACTGGTAAACCAAACTAGCTCCACTATATAGTTAAAACTCTGATGCCCCTTCATTGTAAATATGTTCTATTGTAGAAATCTATATACATTATAGTACATTGCATGTCAAAGGTCATGCTAGACATCATAAAACGTCTGGAATCTTAGAATCAATTCTTAAATCATTCACAAAACTTCAATAGTTCTCGACCAGACATAACCTTTCATCGAACCTGTATTAATGTATTATATCCATACTTCTGTATTTATTTTACATATCTGCACAAAGCTACTAAAATGGTTATATCATAAAAATAGTATTGCCCAAATATAGTAATTTCCATTGGCATTGATATATACTAATAAAGATAAATGCCGATGTTATGTTTGAAATATATTTCTACCTAACATACCATTTAGGAGAAAATGAAAAATAAAATCATACATTCAGAAGGAAGTGGAATGGGAAATAAAATCATACATTCAGAAGGAAGTGGAATGGGAAATAAAATCATACATTCAGAAGGAAGTGGAATGGGAAATAAATTCATACATTCAGAAGGAAAAGGAAACTAATATCATAAATTCAGAAGGAAAGGAAAATAGAATCAAACGTTTATTACAACATGTTGTTGTTTAATGCATCCTTAAAGATACTAATGAGGTTTACACAAAATCACAAGTTCTTATTTTGTAATTTGTTATATATATAATGTTAGATTTAAATCATGTTTGGAGAATACTCTCGTCCATACGATGCTTAATTTCTTTCTATTTTGATAACGGCGCTTATCACTTAGGGCGATCATATACACAAATAAAAAAGGAAGTTTAATTTTCATACGGTTTGTTATCAGGGAATTGTTCTATCTTTTTAATAACACACTTCCTTTAAATTTAATCACTGACTATTGCTTTTTCAACGAATTGACGGATTCAAAGTGGAAGTGTTTATCTTATACATTACATTTCACTCAAACAGATGACAATTTAATTCAAACCAGATATTATTTATATAATATGAAGCATAAAGGTTCAAATCTTGACATATTAATAACGTAAATGTGAAATTTGTCATGTTTTAAACTAAAAAACGCCATGTAAATATTGATTCAACTAGTTCTTGAAAGTATTTTTTCTATATTGATACGTCCGTTAAGATATCAGATTGCGATTATTCAACATCTTTCGCAAAATATAGCAAAATCTAGAGATATAAAAAGGAGATAAAATGACAAGAAACAAGTTCAGTACATTGTAGTTATGTCTTTAGAATCACCGAGATATTTAAAATAATTCCATAAACATTAAATAAAGCATGTGTAAATAAACAATAGTTTATCATTTGCTAAACTCAGCCAGTTGGATGTAATCGGAGGTCAAATATTCCGAGGCATTTTTCTGTCAGAAAAAAAAAACAATCGTCAAAAGAAGATATATATCCTTTATTCATGTACTTAAAGTCCCATTAGCTTTTTGCTATAGAAAAATATATGCAAAAACAAACAATTGCTGATATTATCCCAAGATAATTATTACCGACCAAACGAGCCCCATTTCTTCTTAAAACACTATTTTGAAACTTGAAATACGTAGAGCGCGTGACGTCACTAAATACGACGTGTGCATAACTTGACTGCGGGAAACACAGCTGTTCTATAAACAGTATTTATTTCAATGATATTGAAAAATATACGATACTGGTTTTGAAAACATTTTTTCTTTCTATTAAGAATGCAAGTGAGTAAAACACACCGGATTCCTCTGTTATAGGACTGACTGAAACTATTACGACCGATAAATGTATAACGTTGTTTAGTTGCTATGTTACCGACGTCAAACTGTAAAAAGAACTATATTTTCGTAAGCGCTGCTATTTCAGGTATAATTTCTCCAAATTTCATGCCATTCTAACAAACTTTCTTTTTTGCCGAGCATCACCGCGAACTACCTTAATAGATAATTAATGAGCACATTGAAGCTCCCCCTTTTTCATTTTTTGTATCTGTCTATCATTTATCAATGTTACTTAGATTTTTATTCCCGGTCTCAGGTAAGTGTTAGAATGGGCAATCAAAACCAATTTATCCCCCTCCTATAGTAGCTTTAAATATGTCAAAGTGGTATCTTACGGGAGGTAATGTGGTGTCCTCCATTTTCAATGATCCTTTTAGGATTTGTGATTTGTTGAT
The DNA here is from genome assembly GCA_964023205.1 of Lutraria lutraria. Taxonomy (NCBI): domain Eukaryota; kingdom Metazoa; phylum Mollusca; class Bivalvia; order Venerida; family Mactridae; genus Lutraria; species Lutraria lutraria. The sequence continues at coordinate 32,499,485 of OZ026843.1, forward strand.
AGCCTGAGGAAGGTTGGATGCAATGCAACCTCCTTACAACAGCAACCAATGGGAAAGACAAAAATCGACTGCTGTAAGGGGGTGCCTGTTGTTGAGACAGTGAAAATAGAGTAAACGTCAGTCTGGGTTGCTAGTATACTGGCTGTAACAGGGAAGTGGCTTTTGTTTGGAGATGACTGTTAATAGAGGCTACACTTGTATTTTGTATTCATTCTAAGAAAATCTTTCTTTTTTTATATCCAGTAATGTTTATGAGAATGGATATGTTGAAGTCATAACAATGTTTCCGTTTCGATGGGTTGACACCGTTTATCAACGATATCATACGTAATGACGGTACATCAACAAAAGACCTACCACGAAGTAGATTAATTTAAACACACATAACTTGCTATTATTGATAAATGATAATAGACTCAGATTAATATACAATGTACATGGATTTTCTTCTAAGATTTCTTTGCTTGTACTTTAAACATCAATGGAAATAATAAACAACGAAACATATATATCCATAGCATATTCATTTCATCTCCCAAGCAATTTAATTAAACAGAAAAAAATGAGAGAATTCTTATCTTTAATCGCCTTCTGTTGGAGTCCTTTGTATACGTAATTAAATATTTATCATTGGATCTCCTTTTGATTGAGTATTTGAATCTAAGTGATAGCATGAATTAATTTGCTCTCAATGATGCAATCTAAAGAAAATTAAACCCGTCCACTTTCGTGATATGCTAACACTCTGCCACACGAATATATGAATATATATATATTTGCATTGAATAAATGAAGTCTTTGTCTGGATTTAAAGGAATTAAAAATGGCTGTGGTTTAATACACTGAAGCTAGATATGTATAAATGTATATGTATTCAAATTACTGGACAGAAACGCGGTAACATGGCCCGACATGGCAGCAGATTTTCAACAGACAAAAATCTACTTTATAAGATGCAACATTCAGATACCTCCTTATAACCATCACGTGAAATACCGTTTAAATCAATCTGATAAGAATGTAGCATTAGGATTTGTGAGTTAAGCTCACCGTCCATCAATAGATCAAATCACTTTTTATGTAGATAAATGTTATGTTTTCTGCCTACGCCTTGTTTAAATACCCTCTTGAAGTGAACTTCCCTAGCTTGTTATATCTTGTAGTACATCAGCAGAATCAAGTGGAAAATAATATAAAAAAGTCATACAATAGATTATGTGTGTATAAAATGACTCATCATATTAGCAAGATATAGCTTACATTAAAATACATCCAAGACGTTCTTAATTGTTTGTATACATTGTGAAACTATTTAATTACGAGGATACGTATACACGAGGTGCTGGTGATTACTAGGAGTGGCTAAATCTACATACTGACGTCATACTTCGCAATATTCTGTCTACATTATATGTTAGAAAAGGATAAATATCTTTGTAGATAGTACTTTATTAGTGTTCTGTTATTTTCTTTAATGTAACAATAAGTCATTGACAACACAAACAAAATGTAATTGTCATTCTAATTTACCGATTTGTCTATGTGTGTCATAGATTACTTGTAGCTTTAGGTCTTATGGATATTTAGATGAATACATATTTGTCTGAGATGCCAGGAAACAAAATCGCAATGTTGCTGCATGTAGCTCTTGTCGAAGTATAGGACAATTTTCAATTCTTCTGACAATCCATATATTTAATGCACTCTTTTCATGTAAATTGCACCATTACGTTTCTCTCAATGCATCTAAAATACCATTCAGTCTGAGTTTGTTTGTTTCATCGCCAGATTAAATAGCACAAACGGAAGACGCCTTAACCACTCGATCACGATTGTGAAATGTATGATATAGACTTAGCGATGTTATTGATGTATCTAAATTATAGTCAAGTGACAACATATGACTTAGTGATATATATGAATAAATACTAAACAAAAACAACAATTGATTGATTTACGATAAAGTCAACGTAATATCAGTTTTCCATCCGACCTCTAGACTCCAAGTAGTTATTTGGTCAGATATTTACAATGTTAACGATACCTTGTTATCATTGATCATTTCATTAAGGCCAACATAGCAGTTGTATTTATTTCAGTATTTATCTTGATCTGCGTCTGACAGATGCTATTAATTTAAGCCATATTTCCTCCATTTAGTATCTACTTATTTATCTATGATCTCAATACAGTGTGGGTCTACGTATTTGGCACAATCAGCATCGACAACGTCATCAATCATAGAATAAACTCCGGAATCTGCAAGTTTTCAACATAAACAATAGAAGGATATATTCAAATCATTACAAAGATTAAAATGAATTGTTCTATTAACATGGTTTAAACATTACCGATGACAAACGTGGTACGGTGTACAGAAACAAATAAAGATTTTACTATATCATCAAACTTGACAGATAAAACTAAAATACAACAACAGCAGGAGGACTACATACTGTAAAAGTAACAACAGAATCATTATCACCATCACTAGTATCACCAACAGAAGCATCATCATTAACAACAGAATTTCAACAACATTAACCACTTTGAAAATCTTCACCATCAATGTCGTCAGCCGTTTCTTCTGCAGCATCAGTAGTAGCATCGTCATCAACAACACTATCAGTTTCATTAACATAAACACCAATAACAACATCAAAAGTACCATCATCATAATCGCCAATTGCAACTTCCAAAATATCATCATCAGCCACGCCATCAGTATGATCAACAAAACAACAACAACAGTAACACAATCATCGTTAGCAAGAACTTTATATGATCCGTCAACCATATCAGCCATTTCATCAATGTCATCATCATGAAGAACATAACCAAGTGTGTACCAAGTTTGTTAGTCTTGCTCTTTACTGTTAACTTATGATATCATGTATATATATATATATGTATTGTGATGATGTGCCATAGGAATAAATCCAAAATAAAGATTTATCTATCATAAAATAACTAGAGGAAAAAAGGTATTAGAAACAGCTGTTGAATGAAACGTAAACATGCTGAAACACAGAACGAAACAAAACACACAACAATGTTATAAAATTTAAGCGTGTGATAAATCTATAACTTTATACAAGCACGAGAATTAGTATTCTAAACACTCCAAATAGTGCAATGTACACGCTTCATGAAACAGAACAATGAATATTACAGAACAGAACGCAATACTTATTTTTGACTCATCATCTGGAATATTAAACAACCAGATCATACTGATATAAGTGTGGAAACACAACACACGTACAGACAAAAAAAATGAATCATTGGGATCTAAAACTCAGTCAGCTAACCATTGACAGTATTGTCTGGTACATACGTAACTTTGGTGTCAACAATTTCTGTTTCATCATCAATTCTAGAATCAGCAATTACACCAATACATCCGAAACTGACAAATCTCATCATCATAAAGACATTATCCATTAATACCTAATTCTTTATTTTGCAGACAGAGTGAACTTTGTATTGGCCTAGTCATGAAGTTAAGAGTGAGGACGCCTTACTGGTTTATATTTGTCATTGCCTTGTTCAATCGCCTGACAAGTTGCCTCGCACAACTCAATGGTAAGTAATGACTTTATTCTTTGCTGAATAAACTATTTATAATAGTTCGTACATGACAATTTTGTCTAATAAAAAATGTAGCTTAGTCGGAACTGAGTAAAATCTAATATCTAATCTTCGCGATAGAACCTCTTTGTTCTTATTGTATATATTCAGTTGAAAATCGACATGGTAATGAAATAAAAAAAGTCAAGCGGAAGAATGGCAAAACTTCAAAAACAAGCAAATCAAAATACATTCACCTTCCAATGTTTCACCTCTCTTTCTTTTGAGATTAATGCATTTGTTTGGAAAATTTAAATACTTTTTTATTAATTACAATGTGTGCAGAATACTGTTTGAATTATTATATCATCTTATTACAGTTAACTTTATTGATAAAAAGTTTAGCTGACCAGAATTATAGCACTTATGTCATTCTGGCATTGATGATTTTGTTTAAAGATTACAGCCAGACTGTTAAGTGCTTTTCTCTCTTGAATTCCGGTAAAAGCTTCTCTCCATTTTCTCTCCATCAGATAGCTCAGTTTTTATTGTTTACGTTTCCAAGTAGTAAACAAAGTTTTATATCATGGAGTTGTCTCGTTCTTATTTAGTACATTGTGGCGCATGCGCAGTGACGCCGATTAAAAAAAAACAAAGGACGCTTTACGAATTTGGTATGTCTCAAAAGTTTTTACAGAAATAATCGTTATTTCAAAACTATCGTCGAAACTTTATCATTTCCTCAAAGCAGTGATTTAAACAAAAGTAAAGTACAATCAAATGTTTCAAATGAAATCTACACTTGCGATTATATTTGTAATATTTCTGTTTTGAGTTATGGGTATGTTTGCCACAATACATCAATTAAACAGCATATCTCAAGAGTTCGATATAGTATCTAAAAATCAATAACATCGCGTGATAACGGGCGAATAATATCATTGTTTTTAAATATTATCTTTCCTCGGGGAATTTCAACACCGTGTTATTTCAGTATTTTACGTCATTTTGAAGATTATTTATGAGTTCACGGAAGTGTTGTTTTTGTAAATTTCATGTTTTATTTCGATTTTGATATTATTTACGATTTTCAACAATACGATCTTTTTGTATTTTATTTGAATTTTACTTTTGTTTACAGCATCTGAAGACACAATTTATGCCATAGAAGAGAGTGATTTTACGACAATCATTCCTGACGAACAAAGACTGTACGAGAATCTTATGGATGGTTACGAGAAGTCTGTTCGTCCAGTGAGGAACTCCTCCACAATTCTTCTGGTGAAGTTTGCGCTTCATCTTAATCAGATTATCGGCTTGGTATGTAGTTATATTCTATACAAATGTGATACATAGGGTACCTCAATGTTCGCCCTGCTTTTCTTGGACCTTTAAGATGTTCTTGATACCGGGGTTTTAATGTAGGTAAGGTTATCAAGTATCGCAAATACTGGCCGTTCTATATAATCACTATAACAACGTAACTTAGGCATGAGCGAGACAGTGACCCAGCAGTTCCTTTTTAATTGTTTACAATTGGAGTGATCAAATTATTTATCATAACAACAATCGGAATTGTCTTTCTAAAAGATTCAAGCGAAAAAAGATAGAGAGATATGATGACTACGTCACTGATAATGACTAGCATTGATCCTACGTAAATAGGCTGTAAAGTCAAGCTATAAGTCATTGAATTCTTTCTTTATCATATTTAAAACAACCTGATATTAATTAGCATGCTTTATATACATTGTATCACACGTTCTTTCTTTAAGAATTCAAACAGGAATTAGCGTTTATATTGAACAGAAATTCCGAAAGAATTTTTACACAGAAGGTAGAATAAAAAAGCAGCTTTTTAATCTAGTGTAAAGAGTTTCTGTAAAGAAAAGCAAAACACTTACGTAATGTGCAAAACATGACGACATTGGAAGACAATTATTTCTCTTCTAGAGTACAAAGCATTTAAGAGTACAATTATCATCTCGAAAAAGACATGAATACTCGAAGTAATTGACAAATCGGTCTGCATGGGTGTAGACTGGTTAATCCTGTGAGACTCCAAGTATATAACAGAAAACAAATGTACGCGTGCAGAACGTTCTCATATATTGTTAGATGAAATCTTGTCAAATATTGTTTGTCAACATGGCTGAATTTTACATCGAGTAATATGATTACACAACACCATAAAACATTGTATATTTTTATTGATTCGTTCTTTGTGACTGAGGGTACTGCTGAGGAGACCCTTCATCCGTCACTACTGGCGAAAAAGTTTGCAGTCATCTGAAGAGAACATGTTAGTACATGTACATGAAAACTGATTAAGCTAATTTCCCGTCGGGTCGGTAAAAAGGGCATATTGTATATTTTAAACATGGGTAAATCCGGAACAATAACTCCTCCCTTTACAAAACAACGTCTGTATCACAGGCAGAAGTAACGGACCTGTGATGGTAAAATTGTAATAAAATTCTACATAAAACACCGTAACTTAACCTATAATTACCTTAAATAAAAAAAATTGTCCTAAGATTCGACCCCGTTCAACTGTATATATTTTGAGACAATATTTTAAAGGTAATTAAATTTTCCATAATTAATTTGTGATTGTATTAAAGGTTGACACATTTTGCTTGCGCATACATGTTGCCGTCCAACTTTCATAGACTTCACTTCTTGGATAGCTTAGAATACTTTCAGCTTACTGGGGCGCAACAAGGGGCCATGAACTTTTATTCAAATGGTTGAACTATTGTCTTTTCATTGAGCACAGACAATATTAGGGCGAATATCTTACAAAATGTTCAATATTTTCATAACAATTAGATATTTAGCATGTTTGTATTCGAGCGAAAAGAGGCGGCTAGACCGACATCTCGTTGTTTGGCATTCTGCGTTACTGGAAAACAAAAGATTTTTTATTTTACTATCGTTTAACATTCGTACATGGATTATGTTTGCAGAAATTTGTTTTTATCTTTGGCAGTTTTATAGCTCACAAATACTTATATCCGATATACGGCCAGATAAGTAATATAAGTGTTTCTTCCTTGAGATTCAGATGTACGCATGTCAAAACTATCGATTTTAAGTGAAATGTTTAAAAGCGAGATTTCAGACGCTTAAAAAGCGTACGTGCAACATGTCGTCTGCCACTAGTACAAAATATCTCTTCGTACAATACGAAGCTTATAGAATCGTTATCAACAACCACAGACGACATAACGTCACTAGAAAGGCTCAGAGTGTGTGATTAGTGTCAATGAAACTATAGAATGAGGCTATGCGGAGACTAACAACAGACAACAAGACAATATCACTCTTCAATGATTGTAACGTATGTTTGATGTTGTTTTTCTTAACAACATGCCTTTTGAAAAGCCTCGAAATAAAGTGCATTTTAACAACAAGTTTAAATTGACACCTCAACGCATTTATCATGATCGTTGAACATTTATCCGACTCAGCAATAATCTGTAATTAAAACGCATGAAATTCCATGGAATTGCACAATAAATTACAATACTCATCATAGAGTCATATCCATAATATATCAATGTAAAACAATATCATCATGCTTTGTTGAATTAAAAGTAAGGCAATGTATAGGCAGTCCAAATGTCTCAATTTTAAACTTGACTGATGACCGGGGGTCTGCCAAGAACCATTACTCTATCTGCTTACAGAGACTAGGTTGTGTATTTTTTTGATACTACTATACTTGTTACAATATATGATACATGCATAACATTGATAAAGCACTGACCAGTTACTAGTTAAGTATCTATAATTTCTGTTCTACAATAAACCAAAACATGGTGCTTTTCTGTCATTATTATTTTGACGGAAAATTCGAATTTGATACAAAGAACATGTATTTCCGTATAATACTTTTCCTAAAAACCCGACTTTCACCAAGAATCTTTGCATAGCCTTTTACTGTATGTCGCCCAAGAGAGAGGATATTCTGTATAGCTTTGGTTTTGGAAATAGCGCGATGTATTCAGGTGATCTGTTATGAACACCGTAATAACCATTTAAGAGACAATAGACTTTACAGATACAATCTACCCAGCTGCTTAATTTCTCTGAGATAACCGAAATTTGTATGTGAGCTACTTGACATTTCTTTTAGCCTAAGGATGACATGTACAGTACTGGCAATCAAATTGGCAAATATTGAAGCATATCTTAGGGACGCCTGTGGTCGAGGGTTATGGTCTCTGTATCGATATTAATTATGTTTTTGTCAATGTACGTCTCCCCGTTAGGAGTACAAATCCCACCCGGGACCAAAATTCATGTGTGGGGAACCTATCTAGCTAGCTTACAGAAGTTCTTCCTCCCCTGTTACAGCTGAAAAGACTGACTTATCCGAAACATGAACTCATTATAAAACTAGTTTATTTACATTGTTTAATTCGATTGTGGTACTAATAAAAGATTTTGATGTACCATTTTAAACTTCATTAAAAAAACCTAATCAGATTTTATTCAAAATTCTGGTTTGTTACTGTTTATATCGTAGATAAAGTTCCAACATTGACGTACGTGATTCCGGGATGGAACGGAATCGGGTTATCTTTATATACTCTATATGCCATTTCTTCCTTTTCAATATAAAAAAGTTGTTATATTTCGTTAAAAGTAACGCATTAATTCTGAGAAAAGACGGCAAAATCTTAATAGAAAATGTCTTTACATTGTATTAAGCATGAACGTATCTCATTAGATTTTACAAAAAAAGACATTTCATTTGGCAAAGATATTTACAGAATGTGATAAACATCTTTTATCGAAGAGAAATAAACTATTTTATTTACATATATAAAGGGTTCGCCCGAAGCTCTCACACGAAACAACGCATTTGTTGTAGACCATATATGTAAATTTTTGCAATTAATGCGTTATAATACATTTAAGTAATATAAGAAAAGTCGTAATGAATGTTACACAATGAAAGAACCAGAATTACATATGTTTTGCATTAAACTGAGATAGAAAGATAATGTACACGATAATGGTTAGGGAAAATTATTTTCAAACCAGAATATTATACGACGAACCGACTTCCACAAGAACTTACAAGAATATCATATTTTCTCTTCCTGGAATCTTTTATCACAGAAGTCCATTAGTTCTGACATTAAATAATAATTTTCTACAGAAGCAAAATCAATGGTATGAAATGCATTATGGGTAATTGATGCATTTATGTAAAAGCGTTATGGTACTAGGAGTATATTGTTGTGTTGTACATTTAATAGCATGCCTATATGCATGAGATAAACAACTTTGGCCAGTATGAAGTTGACTCCAAGGGTTTACAATGTTCCAAGTAAAAACTAAAAATCATAAAAAAATCACTAAAGTAACACCTCGAATATCCGAATATGGTTTAACCGAAAAACCTGGTCCCGATTCTCCCCTATATATTTCAATGTAAAATAACCTCGAATATCCGAAACCATGGATTATCCAAAATAATATTTCGGTCCCGACGATTTCGGATAATCGAGCTTTTCATAGTGTCTATAATATAAGGCCTAATCACATCGTAAATAATAAATCCTTTTTACTGATGACGAGAAAATCTTAACGCAACTTTAAGGCTACAGATTTCCGATTATGGATTTAGTGTAACAGTAGCTAATTGTTATACAAAAAATATACTTTTTACATGCGTAAATATCATGAAATTGTTATTAAAATTATGACGTTTTAAGAATATTTTGCGTTTGGAAAACTTCAAGTAAATTAATTTTGACAAACGGGACTTTTTACTTGAAGATGAATGTCTAAAAATCGAATGCATTTATTTGTACTTCTATCCGTACGAAGTGTTAATGTATTACCAGCAATATCTCACAATGATAGATACCATTTGTTAGAATTACAATTCATGTTTCAGACTTTCTCTGATAATGCACATGAGAATGAATTTTATCTTCTACATCTATTGCATTTATCAAACTGATTTGGACAGAGATGATATTCATGTTACAAAACGAATTTGAAATTTCTTGAATTCATTTTTATTTCGAGAGAACGCATTTCCTTACCTTGATCTAAAGTATTTTTATTACATAATTATCTATATATCAATGCAATGTTTAAAGGGGGTCAGTTGCTTTCCTTTCTCAAATTTTGCATGTGAAGAAAAGAACTGACGAAAAAGTTGATTTGGACAATATCTAGCACATGCTGAAGTATTGCTATTAATTATGGAAGGAAACCTTTATTACTCGTTGTTGTATTGAAACCGAAAGGGTATCCTCGATCTATTTTTAGAAATGTGTACTTCCTATTTTGACTTGTATTTCTAATTATGTAAACAACGAAACATGTCAGACAGGCCGTGCACAGTAAGAAAAACGTGTTTTAATTAATCTTCTTTATCAATACGAGGTTTTAGTTAAGGTGGGTCACGGGTTTCATCCCGAAAAATTGCCACCACTACAAAGTTCGATCAAAACCTTTTAAGATTTAATGACAGCAAAATGAAGCTTTATTAACTTTTTCGGATTTGTAAATGATTCAGCATTGTGCACAGTAAATTTCATAGCTTAATATACATATGAAACATATTTGTAATACATATTGACCTTCTCCGAGCGTGATATAAAACGTTCGCCTTTTAATATATGAAGTACTCTTGTCTATTATTTACCATTAATTAGTATGCTACTTCCTTTGATTGTACAATCATATCTATACATGTATATTAATTTTACTGTTCGCCAATCTTATATTATGCATATTTGTATCCTTGTGGGCTTTTTAGCCTTTTGGAAAATAAAATGTTTCTCTCTCTCATATACAAAATTATCGGAGCAGTACAAGAAATAACGCGAAAATAAAAACAAAAGATATACAACATATCTCTCCACTAGGTGGCCGTTTTTTGAGCTGTTTCAATGGAAATATCATTTGAATACATCATTTCTGCTTTAGCCAATACTTTGAAGGATGTTAATTCCTGCAAAAAGACTTTCTTGTGCGTCGACTTCTAGAAACTGAACACTTTTCGGAAGGAAACCCGCGACCCACCTTAAGTATTAAAATATATTTGCCTTATTTATGTTTATTCAACACCACCATAACATGTAGTTTTCGTGCATTTACCTAGTTTTGAAAGCGAGGTTTAACTTTTGGCAGGGGTCTTAAAATAGTTCTATCTAGGGTGCGCACCCTAGTTAGGAAATACCTATTCAATAATGAAAAAAAGTGTTTTAAAATGGGTATTTTTCGGTTCTCCAAGTGAAATCCATATACTTCGAATTCAAAATAACGTATACAATTACTTTTTTAAAAGTTCTTTCTACTCAAATATTCTAACGTAAAACCTTTAAAGGCGGCAATATGTTTTGTGAAACCTTTCCAAAATGTACATTGCCAACAACTCAAATGAAAAAAACATGCGTATAGAAGTTATTTTGTCAAATGAATAGTTAATTCTAAGTTGGACCTTTTGTTAACATTGAACGAGAGAAAAGCACGGAGTGTAATAATTTAAATGCAAAACAATTATTTGTTTGTTATATTTTCGTGCGCTGGAACTGCGTACATTTAAATACATTATAAATGAGTGATAAATGATTTACATTTAAGCAATATACCATCATTTATTATTATTTAAAATACCCTTTGAACTGTGAATAGCTCGTCAGCCACTAGTAGCGCTATAAAATTGTATAAAACATTAAATGCGGTATTAATATCACCCCATGTAACGCTGATATAAACTATATTAATAAAATTTGATCTCTTATCTATCATGTGCCGTAAATGTGATTTACAGCCATTATTTTGTCATTAATACAAAGAACCCTTACAGTAATATGATCACGTTCTAAAGGGCTCCAGTAGAGGTACTAGTTGTTTTAATCATGAACATCATACCCCTGGTGTGTTTGGATGACGTAAAGCACACAAGGCATTCGGCATACCTCGATAGATTCTGTACCTACAACTAATCTCGGCTGTACTTGTTAGAAATATAGCGTATATCACAGTCGGTTTAAGCGTTTTCATCACCGAATTGTCATTCTAGACGTGTTGTCTTTGTTATTTACATGGTTTCAAACCATTAGAAATTTGTACAGAAAAAAAATCGAAAAAAGTTTCTTTCACGGCGACCGCCATATTTGTCGGTCTTATATCCAGTATATTCCAAGTACTTCCAACGTTTGCTTACCGATATATCCGAGGTCAGACGGAATCGACCTAGTAATGTTAACATTATTGACAAAATAGTTTCTAAAATAAAATTTGGCATTCCCGTTTATATATAAAAGATTCAACAATACTTCCCAACATGACGTAAGTATATAAATCTTTAGAATTTTTAGATTACATGCATATCGGCAAGAATATAAGAACTCGCTATATATTACCGCCATTATAATATTTCTCAGAGTAATTATAGACTTTGAGATACAAAAGAATGTTCAACTTTTTCAGGATGAAAGACATCAAGTTCTGACAACTAATGTATTCATCGACCAGGTACGTGTAAGATGTTCTTTTGATAATACATTAATTAATATCATATTTCACGAAGTGATGATTACTATTTTCATAACTTTTGACTTTATATGATACTTTCTCCCCTTTCCTCTTCTTGTCGCTTTATTCGGATACCACAGGGACAGGCATATTGTTTTGCAAATGGTAGACCTTATGTTTTGCATCAAAGTAAAATGTCATTTCTTTCAAATGTGAACTAAATGACTATATGCCATAATCTTAATCGTTTAAGTAAGAATGAATAAATATATATGCAGATTACAGTCGTCCTGTAAGCAAGAACATCAATAATAAGAATGACTTACGGAAAAGTTATTTATTTTTTTCCGATTCGATCAATAAGGAGTGCTTATTTAAGTAGCATTTTGGAGACAAATTGGCATACACCAAACGTATAGCCGTAAAAGCACAAATCCATAAATTGCTTAATCAAAACCAACAATAATAACAACAACACCAGAAAGAACAGCAACAACAAAAAACAGCTAGAATAAGATCAACATTTTTATTGTCCAGAATCACGAGAAACTAGGATTCTATAGAATTCTACTGGAGGGTTTATCATAAAATAAATTGCTATGTAGTCATTTGTACGTGTGTCGGTAGCATCAATCAATTCCATATCACGGTAGGATATCGCTATTTAACCCTTCCTTATACATAATTACATTTTCCATCTCGCTATCCGTTAATCAAGTGTTCCATTGACTGGTATTGATCCAAGTAAGTTATTTTGGGGCAATTTTTATACGGCTTGCCTCAATGATCAGTTTTGTAAGATTAGCACATTGTGATAATTACTTATCTTGGGAAAACATTTTACTAGAATCACCCTACGTAAGAATAATACGTCGTGAACATTACCTTTCGTAAGAAAATCATGTGGTGGAAATCAGTTGGGGTTTATTTTGTGTAGGACTTCTGAAAAATCAATATTGTGTAAGAATTGCCAATTTATAATCAAAGTGCTGAACGTACTCATGGAAACTGAACTTGCACAGTCTTGCACTGCAACATGGAACCGGAAGTAGTTTATTTTGCGTGGCAGCGGTAAGAAATCGTAATACTTTGGTCCGCATTAAAGTTCATGCTTGCCGAGCGAGTGACGGTTGTGAAAAACTGATCTATTGCTCAGTTTCCAAAAAGTACTTAATGTGCAAAATTAGGTTATAAATAAAAAATTCATACAGTTCCTCGATCGGGTTTCTAATCAAGTAGTCGGGCATTTCCCGTTGTCCGTATCATATGAGTTGTAAAACCCCCGCTGTATTTCATTAAAAGACAAAATATACATAAATAAGAATACAGATAATCAATTTTCCTTTTCGTGACACACCTAATTAACAAGAACTGTATAATTGGTATTTGGAAGAAATTTATTAGTAAAAAAACAGTAACCGATTGGATTGTTTATTATCTTACATCCTGGCAGACAACCCCAAGGGAAAATACAGAAACTGACAAGGTTTTGTTAATATCACGTACCAACTTCATTTACATAACATGATTTGATTTCCTTACCGAAGAAATGCGAGTCAAAATTTACATCTTTAGATACATGCATGCAAAAATGTATGGCTTAAATCAATTCACTGGTAAAAAGATTAAAAAAGTCAGCGTTAGGTAAAACACCAATATAGTTTGGTAGTCATGACAAACAACAACAACAAAGTTCAATAGTGACCTGTATACACAGGCGGCGCGGCTCGCTCCGGTTTAAATCCGGTTCCGAAAAGTGCAAGTTTTCAAATAAGAATTCATCTGCAAAAATCCCTTTATGACCAGTGGCATCATCATCATGTCCGTCTCTTTATGACGACCAAATATTTTTTTCAGATCTCTAGACTGGTTTCTGTTCCATGTTACAGGGCGCCAAAAGTCTCTGTAAAATCAGAGTCAATAGAAAACAGTTTCATAGTTTAATAAATCTCTAAAACAGAGTTGTCGGGTTCTCTCAAAAGACGCAATAGTGCAATGTAGTTCTAATAGAATTTAATTAGATTTTCCAATGGGTTGCTGAAAGTACTCGTCGCGTTTAAAGTAACTGAAACATACGAAGAGTTAATTTGGAACTTTGTGTAATTAAAACAAGTTAGTTTATTAGGTTCTATGGATGGAAACATTTGTCGGTTTAAAAAACGATGAATTTCAGGAACGTACTAAGTTTGCCTTTGTTTCATTGGCCAATCACATTCTCATTCGAATTCCATTGGCTGTGGAATGCTATCACCAATTATTGTTGTCATTTAGTTTGTATCATTTTTGTTTTAAGAGCATGTTTTTTTTGTCATTCCACAGAGAGATATTCATCACATAGATTTATATACCGTAACATAACATACATTTCATACCTAATGTTCAATCAATGTCTAATGAGTACTCTAATTATCGTACTGGAATATAGAGACTATATTTAAAGAGAAAGCCCAAAATTAAACGATCGTTTTAGTGAAATGGTCTGTCATGATAACAAGATGGTGTTTTTCTTAATTGATTTAAGACATGTCGTCTGATAGCTAAGATTTGCCAAGAAACAACAATCAGTATTGCTTTGTAAATGTGCATTACCGTTTTTGATATTGGTATTTCAGTTAGCTTTTTTTGTGTATATTTCAGCAATGGTTGGATGAAAGTTTATACTGGGAACCAGACGAATACAACAACATTAAATCCATTCGGATACCAGCCAGCAATGTTTGGTTACCTGACACTTTCATCTATAACAAGTAGGTTTCAAGTAGCTTATATCAATCAGACAAGCATTTGTTCGTCCTATATGACTCATAGCTCGTCCACTTAATTATAAATGTATGCAATTTTATTATACGATCTATAAATAGAGACATTTTAATTGGCTTAAAGCGTATAACATATATGTCATATTCATCGGTGTAACTAGATATTTAATGGAAATTTCGGAATTTCCCAATCTAAAAATAGAACTAAGGCTACGCCTCGGTCAATATGACATTATGCCGGTGAATATCACATTATATTAAATGACTCACTAGTCGATAACTGTATAATATACTCACCATTTAAACGAATGAAATTTCGATGTATCTAAATCTGGTATGTCAATTATATTTCTTAGAAAACGCTTTTTTCTGTATTTTCATTGGAACTCGTGATTGCTTACTTCCTATCAAAACTTGACATATGTTTGATGGTGGTAAATATCCTAGGAGTAACGGTATAATGAGAAATAGTTTTATAGGAATAGAAATCTAAAACTGGTCCACGGTCATAAAATGATATCATATTCCTCTTGCGGTACATATAAATGGTGGGAACACTGCTTTTATATTACAATCCTGTCTGTCTTAAGTGGTTTAAACGAATATATCGTTGATTCCTAAGTGGAACTTTATGAAGGATCCAAATCGTGTATGAATCATAATTATCTGTTTGCAGCCTTGATTCTAAACTGTATAAAAGAACATGTTTTCTCAAATATAAGTCAATATAGCATTCGTACTAGGGCTGTGGCGAGTATCCGAGTACTCGGGTATTCACGAATCAAATTGAAAATTCGAGTACGAATAATCGTCATTACTAAGATACGTGGCTCGCGATCTTGTTTTTTAACAAATCAAAAGTGTATTCTTTGTTCTTAAAAATCCCTTTTCTCTGAATAAATATTGTCTCATCATGGACTACTAGTACTTTGTTTGCCAAGATGCCCAATCGGTTCTTTAAATAACGATGCTGGTTAATCATTTAACTGGAAGAGAGTACGTATAAATTTAAGCCATAGAACAATTTATATTGATTTACTTCATTATTCCTAAAAATTGTTCAGCTGTCTTCGGGACTGCAATTTTGAAATTTAGATGGGTTACTTGGTAACAAAAGATTCGTGATTCGATTTGTGGATCGTAAGTGTTGAATCGTGGATTGGATCGGATCGCCACTTACCCAACGATCCACAGCCCTAAGTCGTAATTTCGTACTCTATTACACTTCCTAATCGTTATGGTACATGTATTGCATGTATTGTAAAATCATACATGTCAGCAGCGTTGTTATAGAGTTGAGGCCGTCGAGACAAACAAGAGTATCACAAGCGGTGCCAAACACTTCCCAAGTCATCGCCTCAGTGAGATCTATCCACCTGTAAAGTTTCATGTTGCTACCTCTGTTAGTTTTTGAGTTATGAGCTATATTAAAGTTTTTGCGCGGACGCCGCAGTGATCACTAAAGCTCGGTTTTTCCTTCGTTTCCTAGCTAATAATGTTTTCCCGGATTCTGCACTGTTCCATTATTAACATTGTTCCCCGCATGTAACTGATATCCCCACATGGAAGATCAGCGAAGGAGGGCAGCCGAAGACAACATTTTGCCGGCCTCAGTGTTCGAGCACACGAACCAGAGTTTCGCAAACCATGTGATAAGCCTATTGACTGAAACAAGTGTTGCCACAAATATCACCTACGTTGAATTCAAGATTGCCTTTAGAGATACAATAAAAAATATGGTTGTCAGACTTACTAAAAACATTTTTTGTTTCCCATTGCCCCATTGCCAAAATGCCCTGTCCATCATTTAAAGGAAATATTTTAAATTCAGTTGATCTCGTAAAATTTAATTATTACCGATATTATTGCTTTAACATGGCCATAACCTTTGAATATGACATAAGGCTTTTTAATTTTGAATCATTGGTTTTACCAAAGAACATACAATGTAGTTGTAATTTATAGCTTTGTTAAAGGTAAAAGATTATAGAGTCGAACATAACCAAAATTAATGAGAATGAACCAATACCAAGTATAGTTGTGTGGAATGGCGTATTCCGTATCCTGAAAATAATATTTAGTACCGTATGCATGCAGAAAGGTCTTTTCAGACATGTAACACAGTCCTCTGGGTCGTTTTCAGTCAAATTGTGTTCCTCGTGGAAAGATTGCATTGATGCACTGGGTCTGTTGTCATTGATCCTATCATTATCTTGTTTAATTTAACGATATTTCACTCGAAGAAGCACTGTGCCGTCTTTGGACGATAAAACTTCATTAAGACGAAATTTGTGCTAATCAAGACACAAGATTGGCTTGAAATTTATTGTAATTAGGTATTGACGATGGAATGTTGCATAATTTTCTTGGTAATTTCAATTTTATATGAGAAATATCTCAATAGAATTGTCATGTTTAGTTTGTGTTCTGCTCGCCAGAACAATCTCTATTCATGATGTATTTGTATCACCAACGATGGAAAATGTTCCAAAAAGATTTCTGACTTCAGAACGTCTTTAGATAAAGTTCAATGCTCTCTTGCGACAAAGGGTCTGGTATGTTAGCATTGTGGGTGAATTTACGAGAACCCTTAAAGGGAAAAGACTACAGATTTATCAGTATTTGTTTTCGTTTCTCTAATCTCGTATCAGACCTCTATACGCTTTTAGGTTTTAAATAGTGTATTTTATTTTACAACACAAATAATTATCTTCCGATATAAGACAACATGTCTGCAATGTCTAGAAAATTAAAATAAATTATACTACAGGTATACGTTTATATTCGTCATAGGGTACTCAAATTATTTTTCACGAATGACTTCAAAGACAATAAAGGGTCTTCATAAATATTCATTATAACTAAGATAAAAGTTAAAATGGTAAATATGAAAGTTTTTCTTTAAAGGCGGTCTTTATTGTCTGTCAATAATAGAAATAGAAAATGTAAGATGTATGTAGCACTTATGTAACTTTATTCTATGATTCTAATATAATCGAACCTGTCTACAAATATTTTGCAAATTAGTTGTCAGATGTGTAATGATATATTTTAAAGCTATCGTTCCTATTTATCTGAAAATCTAAATACGCTAAACGTTCATTTTACTGCTCGTATTGAAACAAGACGAAGCGAAGAATACATAGCCTTACATGTTTTTATCAGAAAAAAAACAAACGTTCGTTTCTGCTTCTTTCGACCGTACTTTTTATTCTTACAATTAATTATAGAGCTCACTAAAATTACGGTCTTTGAAATACGACGGTATTCATTTCAATATATATTTTCAAAGACTGTACCGAAACGCTTCCCATTACTTGGTACATATTTACGACAGACGGGGAACACATCCTTGGGTCATAAAATTGTTTGAACATTTCTTGAATGACTGTACGAATGGCGTGTTTCCTGACTGTTATATAAAGATTTAATATGACGTAAAATAAAACATGAACACAACTGCTTATTTAACGCCATGGAACAGGGAGACTCTTCTAAATTATCCGCTATTTTCGGATATCGTTGTCGTCTACATTGCAAGTGATGCCAGGCTTAGGTTTGAAAGTAGTAATTGACTTAGTCTGGCTTCATATTTTGACTGTAATACTATATAATTGTTAGACAGGCAAGCACCGACCTTGTGTTCATTATTCATTTATCTATTGTGTAATTAATTTCAGTGCCGATGGAGGTTCTACTGGGTTCATGAAGGGAACATATGTCTTAGTAAACTACAATGGGTCGGTTTTGTGGCCCGTCCCTGTGAAATTGAAGAGTTCCTGTAAAGTCGACATTACTTATTTTCCGTTCGATGACCAAATGTGTTTTCTAAGGTACGAACTTAATACTTTGGAGCCAAAGAGACAGGCAAATATGTCTCCAGAGATCTCTTGGCAAAAACAGTACCGTGTAACATCATATAAAACATAAAACTTAATAATTAAGATAGTATATAAAGGAAGGCTATCTTAATTATTAAGTTTTACTGTATACGACATTTCCTCTTTGATAAGCACTGTGATTGTTATGTTTAATGTTCCTGACCCTTAAAACCTTCTTTAATGATTATTCTAAAAGCCACAACAGAATCTTCATCCATGTATATTTAAAGTATTTCTCGATATGTCTATGTCTTCTATAGACTGGTTCCATTGACTTTGTCTGTACAAAACCCTTTGGTGCACTTCAACATGGAACGGGAACCAGTTTTTTATGTCTTCTACTATAAGCGGATAAAACTTCTTATCTGAACATTCATATCACGTTGTAATCCTGAATATAAGGATGTGGAGAAGTCGATTCTTTTATAGATCATGTTGAGCAGAAGCTAATACTTTTTCTACTGAGACAAATTAATGGTCACTTATTCAGCATTCAGCAACCTTTCCAAATTTGTGGAGCTATTTTTTTGCCGGTTTATAGAGGGCATTTCTTATTCACCTACGTCGTATAGGCAAACAGTATGGACGAATGTTATGTAATACGAAATTCAGAAAATAGTTTTTTTTATAATTGATTGATGACTGGTTCGCTTGGCGACCTCTTTGTTTCTAAGACTACAGCATTGCAACGACCACTTTTAACGCTAGATTTCTATATTTCCACATGATTTGTATCATGTGCCCAGCTTAATATCGCTATATTTACAGAAAAACCTGTGAACAATGGCCATATTTGGTAAAGATTTGTGGACAGGTTGACTTTATTCGGGGGTTGTTTTGTTATAAATGATCAATAACGTTTTTTTATCAAAATATGACCTTCATCTAAAAGGTGGTCTTCATTCGAAGGTGGTCGCTAACATATGTTCGACGGTAGTCCTTCTATAAAGGTTTTAATATATATATGTAACAGAAGTCAATGGTGTAAACTGTACTCTAATATTGTTTTGGCAACATACGGTTTGGGTCTGATAATGATTCTTCTAATCCTTACAGATTTGGCTCATGGATATACAGCGGTCTGTGGATGGATTATGACACCATGTATGGTGACAGGTCTATCGAATTATCTTCCTATGTAAACAACAGTGAATGGGACTTACTGTCTGTGGTCCTCAAGAAACAGAGCCGGACTCACACGTGTTGTATAGACTCTTATCCTGATCTCACGTATACACTTCATGTTAGACGAAAAACATTCTATTATATATTCAACATCATCGTACCGTGTATAATGTTGTCAATATTAACCTTGCTCACTTTCTGGTTACCACCAACTTCCGGTGAAAAGATCACACTCGGTCTGTCAGTCTTCCTGGCCTTCTCTATGTTTATGTTACTGATTGCAGAAGAAGTTCCGGCTACGTCTGAGGCTGTGCCACTTATAGGTAAATGCTTTAATAGTCTGTTATGAAAGCTTTAAACGTTTCAACGCTTTCATGTAATGGAGTATATAGAAGCATGTCTAGCATTATCCCATCTATCAATGTCATTATTTAATTTTTAATTTTGATGTTTGACTTATAGAAATGTCATCCAGTGCATTACAGAATTGGCAACTTTTAAAGGATAAGGATTCAGACAAATGTTCCTTTTCAAGAAAACATAAAGCCTGTGTACAAGTGCATTTAGTCATTTCACTTCTGCATCTATTTGCCGTTTGGCTGAATATTTCATAAACAGTAAAAGCAGCACTTGCGCTAATGTAAATTTTACGTTTTTGACTTGCAAATTCTGTGCTTAAAATTATCTTGACTTTCCTGAAGTTATTATTCTCTGAAGCATAACTTCACAAAATATTGATGTGATATTGAATTGGTACTTTCCAAAATGTTAGCAAGTTCCTGCCTATGATTAATTTCTTAGTACAACGACATTGTTAGGATTTGAGATTGGTAATTACCCGAATAGGCTATCGTGATCAAATCATGCTTCTCAGATGCTTAGACCAAATTACGTAGACACAGGGTGGATTTTGGGTCGGTAATACTTTGGGGAACGTATGTTTTTTTGTATGTACACTTGTATTTATCAATGACTTGTATTTCATAAAACATTGATATATAAACAAATTTTACCCTAAAGTAACTAATACATGTATATCTTTATAAGCTTAAGGTGTTAGAAATAAGAAACTATTTGCTATTGTTTCCTAACTTTTTCCTTGCAGGAATATATCTGTGTGTCGTCATGACTCTGACGTCATTGTCCGTCATTATGGCTGTAATGGTGATCAACCTTTATAATCGTGGTTCAAAAACTAGACGAGCTCCCATCTGGGTCCGTGTTTTAGTACTTAAGTGGATATCGTTTGTTCTGCGCATGCGTCATGACCTGGAACGAATAGTTGAGTCTATCAACTTGGTAAGCAACAAATTGTATTTTTTCTTCTAGTTGGATGAAACATGTATGATAAAATTATTAATACTAAATTGTATCATTATTCAAGGAAGGGAAGATTGCGATTGTTGTTCTAATATCCACGAAGTAGATGCGTTATTTACCGTTCAAGTGTGCCAAAAGAGTGGAACAAATTTGAACCATACAGTTATTTTCACTCTCAAAAGTAAAAAATGGATTTTAAAATATTTTCCAGGAAAACGATGCTGAAATAGATAACAGACGAAATTCCTCATTCAGAAACAGACGACAGACTTCTATGCGAAAAACACGCGAGACGGCTCTTTCTTCTATTCATGAGTACACTTTATCTCGACAAAACACCATACGTCGTCGCCATAGTAACAACGAATCAGGCGACGACACTAAAGATGCTACCGAAGAAGCTCCATTGAAAACAGGAGCGGAAGCAGCCGAGGAATCCGAAGTTATATGGATACGACGTGATGACGTATATCCGGAAACTTCTCAGCCTAAATCTTTTGACATTGAAGAAAACAAAAATCATAAACATGCAGACACAGCCCAAAGTTCACGAAAAGAGACAAAACGTAAAGAACGTTTCAGGTCAAGACCAAGACAGAACTTTAAGAAAGCAGAAAAGGAAAAACAATGCATACATTCAAACAACATCACTCCAAAGGAGGGAGATAAAAAGAGTGAAGTATATTACCGGAAGTTGATTGTTGCGGAGTGGCAGCGTGTAGCTGCGGTGATTGACAGGGTGCTGTTTTGGTTATATTTCATCGGGACCATCGCGTCCTATTTGGTCATACTGATTGTCATTCCAAGAGAGAACTATGCGCTCTGGGACGCTAAAATACAACAAGCACCTTATATCCGTTCAGATAATAGTAGATATACCATGTAGCACGAATACCTAACTAATATTTGGACTGGTACCTGTTTTCCGATTTAGTGCACCAAGTATTTCTACACGTACTTAATGCAAAAGCTGTACTTGTTTGGATTACCTGCCCCTGACATTACGTGATAAGTACCCAATAATCGAAGGAATATTAGGCGGGGAACCAGACTAAAGCAGTACCAGTTTGAATACAATAAGCTCAATTTTGGATACCTCGGTTCTTATCGTTACACAGATCCCGGTGAAAATGACCGAACTTACCCGATTGTTCCTTCGCAGTTGTCTCCCTTTAAAAAAACTGACCGTGAGGAGAAAAGCAATATGTCTTGTATTGCAGACTGGTTCTGCCTTGATTCTTAGATTTCGTTCAGATTTTAAAATGTGATATTAGTTTAAGTATTTGATTCTCTTCTAAGCACCTTGGTGGTAATTTAATTAATTGATAACACTGTACGATGAGGTTTGAAACTTGACGACTCGATTTCTGTACAGATCTCATTATTACTTCTATGGTAATTAATTATCTTGTTTTTTTAATCGATATAAACAATAGAACCTTTGCATTTACGATTCAAAATACGATACTATGCTCGTTTTAATAAGTTTTTTTTAAATATCTTACACTTTTATAACCAAAGCGGTTGAAACTCGAGGCTTGCTTTATCATAAGAAAGTATTATTTTGAGCACTTAATACTAATTCAAATAGTAGTCTCTATAAAGCGCTTGTTTTAAATTAAAGATCTGCTGAAATATGTTTACAATTCTATTGAAACAAACAACATGTTGGGCAGAAGACCAAGATAAAGCTCCTTGGCATTTTACGCACTTAATTTCGATTACCAATCATAAATTGATGGAATAATATAATGACAAACACTCACTAAATTCGTTTTACACCACTGGAAAGGTTATGGTAAATTGTTTCTGCTTTATGTTGGTTCTAGACGAACGTTTTATTACCATGTTAGATAGAATCGTTGTGGTAATTTTCCTTGGTGTATCTCCAATGTATTACATTGTATTTTGAATATTGAGAGAAACATTTATTTAAGTACAGACTATAAGAGTTTTCGTTTTCATGTAAAACGTGGTACGAAAGCTTTAAATAACTTTAAAGTGCTTATTTTACTGTATGTCTGTGCCGGTTAACCTTTCGATCTTTAATGTTTTAAAGTCAGGTTATGACCGTGATGAGTCATGAAGCATTAGAATAAACCATCCATTATTATCTAAATGTTAATTCGAATGGAGAACATATGATTAAATTTGGAGACTGTTTCGTTGTATTAACACCCTTTTGCTTAGAGGTTTTAAAACTGTGTTTTATTTTACCATTTATTTTTAGTTAAGAAACATTTCGTTTTATAATAATAGATATGTTGTGTTTTAATGTCTTTCATGTTGTATATACACCGTTGATTGAAACATTTTGCTATTAAGGAGGGTAATGAACTAGGTAGAATTGTATTTTCAATGTTTACTATTATTATATCAGTGCTATGTTATTTGTCAAGCAAAGATCGTATAAATTTAGGTCCGTTGTTTTTCATAAAAATCAAACTTCATCAAAACTAAACAATTTTATGTCGGTGTAGTATAACATCGCACCAACTGACAGGGTCATTTGTTGAGTTTTCCGGCTTTAACGATGTTGAACACCCAATGCGTACATCTTGGTAGAACCATCTTAGTTCCATCAACTGGTTGGATAGATTCCTCATATGTGAAATTTATCTGGTCTGGAGGGAGATTTTTTCGTGTTCCAGAATCAACTACTAGTATTTTTGTGGAACTATTGTAATTAACAATCACACTGACTTGACTTTGCAATAAACTCGGATAGATAACATGATGCCCACTTAAGAATCCAATCGTTTTATGGCTATAAATGTACATGTTGTACACTCATTACGCTCGGTTGTTTGTTAAATTTTGTGTCTTTTCTTAACACATAATTTATATGCTTTACTTGAAGATTTTCGAAAGTTCGTGTATTTCGTGCGATATATTGTTGCTCTAAAATAACATGATTGATTTGGGAAATTGGTATACTATGTATAAATGTGAAAACTGATGGCTGATTTCACGGAAATTAAGTATGAGTTTGTGAAACAGAAATACTTAAATCCATGTACATATTTGTATATTTAATGGTTGTATGAGATACATATATCATGTATATACTAGTAACAAGTCAACATTGCTAATATTTGGATATTTCTATGTTAATAAATTGGAATATAATTATGTTCGATTGTATTTTTTTTATGGATTCTTACTGTCAGATATTACTCTGCTCATAATGTTTGTCCAGCTGGTGATTAAATGCTACCAGAGAGACAATGGTATACGAAGCTAGACTCATTAGTCAAATGTTTATTTGTTGAATCATAGTCGAATTGAAGATAGTGAATGCATTAAATTGCAGTTCATCGTCAAAGTCACTTGTTTTTTTTAAAAGCTAACAGGTAAACGACTCAAACTTAGTCGTGTTCGTTTTCCTATTAAACGCATAAATTTCAATAAAACATGTATACAGTGCAATTATACTAAAATCTATCAATAAGACCTAAAATATACATTCAACAGGTGAAACGTGTCACTGAATATGTTGCCGATGTTTCACACTATACCCTTAATTTCAACGTTCCGGAAACCACGTTAAATGATCTGCTTCAATAGATGCATGAACAAGCGTCTTACGAGAAGACAATTTCATAACTAAAATGGTCAAAGTGACGAAATAAAAAAGATAAATTCAGTTATATTACCCAGATCTAGTTCAGTCATATCAATAGATGTGTAAAATACGATAACGCCTTGACTGGAAGTCATTCTTTTACACATCTATTGATATGATTGAACTAGAACTTGGTACTATAACTGAATTTATCTTTTTTATTGTTGTTGGGGAAGTTCTTAGAAATGTTTATTTGTTAATGTTTTAATAAATGTCATTAATCAAAACGCTTTTTGCCGTCATAACCTTTTACTCTTATTAAAATGAAGTTTTTAAAATCAAACAAAAAGAATATGATTAAACGTTACGTGTTCTCGAATATAGTTACTACACAAGGAGAATGAAACAAATGACGACAAATTCCACGAACTTTCTGACCAACCCTCGCGCGTGTATAAAATCTACCTACGATATTGAGCACTATAACCATTGCCAGCATCATTTAAGCTCAGCCCCTGAAAGAAACAAAGCGTGACTGCTGTAACAATGTGATGACTCAAGTACATAAAAAAGGTAGATCTAGATATGTACACTCAAACCAACTTATAAACCGCCACCTTATATTATTGGATATGAATTGATTGTTGAAAGTATAAAGCAAAAACTATTTTTATTTCTGTAATGATATTGAAAGTTTATTAAATGCTTGTAAACGTTAATTAGACATTTTTTTTACAAACAAATGATAATCGAAATTCATAATCGAAACATGGAGGAACGTATCTGTCTCAAAGGAACCCCGGACTCCCAATATTCCAACTGCTCTGCCTCTTTCTTCTACAGACATGGGAGTCATATTTTATATTTTTATGATAGCGTATAGAAAACCGAATCGATCGAAATATGCTGACCTAATTTTCATTGAATGCACGGGATTCACAAGCAATATAATCGATAACGAAGCATACGTTCCGCATGGGTAACTGTGCAAGAGAATATGCAATCAAATAGTATAAAAGTACGGGCAATTGAATGAAATTATTGTATGCAAAATTTCAGAAATCTCTGCCGCATAACTTCCGAGAAATTTCAATTTACGAACTGGCGGTTTATAAGTTGGTTTGAGTGTATGTATATTTTGTTCTAATACAGACGTTTAATAGATGGATAATATGACCTAAACGCATAATTATATGAATAATCGAATCATTACAATATACTGTTATAATTCAAATAAACATTTCAAAAATAGGAATGACATAATTCTTATTTTCCTCTACGACTTCGTCTTTTTAGTCTTAGCGAGTAAGTTTTCCCTAAGTGGTTTAGAAATCCTTTTTGAACGATTCATGGGAGGTAATTCAAATAGGAATATTATCATTACGATTCACAGTAGCCTCCCTTTGAAGGTAAAATTCAGTCTGAGGAGTGACTGTGAATACCTGGATAGATATACATGTAGATTGCTCTAATGTTCACCAGACTACGTCAGTAATTTGAACGACCATGGCTCAATACGAAGGTTTAACGTCACACAAGAAATCAGGGTAATTTGGTTACCTTTTCTGCTTTAATTTGTCTGGTCAAGGTGGGATTTGAACTCACGGCGATGATGGAGCTATAGTAATTACTTGCCAGAGATCAAGACGACCAAGGAGGCTCCGCTACTCTATTTATTAACAGTTCAATAATTATGTCGAGACCCGGACAAGACGTATGTGTTTATCTCCACGACAAATTGACGGATTGCATTCGTCCATGTGCGATGAATCACGCGAAGAATTGGTAAGTCACTGGTACTATTGAAAGAATGGGTATAAACGGTTATACTTGGCTTAAAACTATTAAAACAGGTTGCAAACATATTGAGGACATCTGAATCTAAACACCATTCCCAAGTTAACAGATTCGGATCAGAGCTCAAATGTCAATTTCATTCGCGAAATATTTCGATTGAAAACAAATTACTGTTTTACGTTTAAATACACAATGTCATTTATATCAGTTACGTTGACCGACTGATGTATGTTTAACATTAACTTGTTGACAAAAGACAAGATATGTGATTTGAGATTGGAGACAGATCTCAAGTTTTATAACATCAGACTCTGAAGTTGAGATATTGGTAATTTTTATCTGAAGAAATCTCGGACATCTGTTCTATCAGATATTGCATATAAGGATGATTAATTGATTGCCTGACTGCTCGTACATAAACCATTTTAATTGAAGTGAATGCTTCAATAACGCAATTTCATAACCACAACCTACTAAAAGACACGACGACATATTTGTATTCGTTACTTAAGTTTAAATACCCGGTAGGACTATTCAAAATAGACTGCATGCCTATTAATTTTTCTGAATATTTCTCTCAGCACCCAAGCTTGTCGATACTTCCGGGTTAAGAACTAGTTAACGCAGTATATTTAGGTTCATGTATAGTCAAGGTGGGATTTATTTCCACTACTGTCGGTGTTACCTTTCCGAGACTGAGGTCAGAGGTTAAAAGTTTTAACTTAAAACAGTTGAGCTCAAACATTATGTTTGTGTTTTCTGTATTCTAAGATCAATCAGAATAAGATTATATAACTTTTAAGGCACTGTTCTGAGTACGAGTCAATTAATTATCTTTTTATTCGCATAATTATTCGGCAAAAACATATTGGTATGAAAGAAGTTAAGAATAAAATTGAGATTTGAGTTTGGAGGCCATTCTCGAGTTTTATAACCTCTGACCCAGGGTGATATTTCCGCCATGATAGAATAATTGTAGCTAAAACGTGATAATATGGTATTGCTACTAGCTAGATAGTGTGACGTGTACTTGACAAATAATTAGGGTAGGATGGTTGATATATTTTTTTTTAAACATCTTTTTTAGGATACTCAGTACGATTTATTCCAAATAGTTTCATATATATTTGATTTTAAACATAGAAACTACAGGTTCAGTGCCCTACAAAGGGTCTGACAGACTATAAAACATAAATCAAGTTTTGTGGCGAGTTCTTTAATACAGTGATCTGATTGGTCGAGTCAGAGTTGAGCCTTGTTTTCATCCAATGAAAAGATTTTGAACAATCGAAAGTTTGTCTCAGAATCCCTTTTGAATCCAGGAGAAGATGATAACCACATAAAAATAAATTCATAACAAGTTAACGGCAAATCTAAAGCTGAGTATTCATGTAGATTACTATAGTAATATTAAATGTGAGGTTTTGAAAAACACGATATATTCTGATTTCGCAATACAAAACTGTCCCACGCTGTGCACGATTGTATTAAAAGACGGGAAAACCCTAAAATTATTTCAATTGGTATTAAGTTGAATGTACTATTTCTTACTGATGAATAGGTTATACTAAGAATTAATGACATGTTCAAAATATACGCTGGGTTAGTCTTCTCACATTCCTGTAAAGGATATATTATAATATTATCATTTTAAATAAGATATTATACTAATATTTTAAATGTTATATCAAGATTTAACGACCCGTGGAAGAATAAATATTTGGTTAAAAAGTGAATTTGAATTTTAAAAAACCCACGTATTTTCATACAACCCGGAAGACATTAAAAAACGATTGTGTAATATCACAGAATACTGTAAATATTTGCAGTACATTAAAATCGTTGAAAATTTGAATGCAAATTACACATAAGATGTTTAAAATTTGATTGATCGATTCAACCAGTGCCTTTGTCTACTCCTAGTCTTTCATGAAGAATCGACAACCTATCGAATTGTCCTTGTTAACCAGGGTCTATTCATATTTTTTATTTTTATTTAAACAAATACAATACTTACTGTATACCAATGTTTACGATATATCTGCGTTTATTTACATCTATGTCGAGCGTGATAGATGTCGGTTATACAATATTTCTCGGTTGACATATCCAAGCAGGAATTACATGGCTTAGTTTTTTTTCGGAATTTTGAATAAAATTTGAAAGTAAGGCTTGATTTACTCGAGTGACGACTCTTTCAAGTAATATTGTCAAACCTGTGAACAAAGGCCATTCTTGGGAAAAACAAATTGTGGCATTTTGTCGACGGGGCTCGTCCGGTTAGCTCAGTTGTTAAAGCGCTGGTCAACTGTGTTCGAACCCCGGGCGAGGCTTTCGCTGGCCGTGACAAATTTGACTGAATATATTACATCCTATGTTAAATTGTCCTCCACCTCTGAATTACGTGGAGTAGCTTGGTAGTAGCTTGCAGATAGAATGTGGTTAGTACTGGATAAGGTCTAAATGAAGTCCAGGCCGTAACCTGGTAAGGATAACTCCCGTCATGGTATAACTTAGAAAAGTTGAAAATGGCGTTAAATCCGATAAAATAAATAAATAGATAATTTTGTTGACAGGTGGTTTTTATTCGGATGTCATTTTGTTCTAAATAAACAACGATGCTTTTTTTAATGAATGGTCTTTATTCACGGGGTATTATCTATTCGGAGGTGACCGCAAATACAAGTTTGACTACATTAGGATAATGCAGATATTTAAAACCGTCAGGTGTTCACATCGGTTCAGCTTTTACTTTTAATCTAAAGATATGTATATATGTTTTATTCTCGGAGTTCTGCGTCATGAGTCATACTGTGTTATAATCGTGCAGTATTTGGACATTGTAAAGATGTGACCGAGTCTCTTCTTGTGTGAGATTCGCACCCATTTAGGACATACTAAGTCCTAACCGCAGCCATATATTCAAAGCTAGATCAATGCGTGAAGTATTTGCACATTGTTAACTAAACTCTGAGTTTGTGAATTCGAACCCTGGACGTACGACGTGTTTTGTATCAAGGCCATTCTTTCCCCATTGCTGATCATTTATGTGACAATTAATTGTGGAGAACATGGTTTGAATTGATACAGACTTCAGGACAGCTAGCTACTTTTAATATCCGGTGATATCTTAATGAAAGAATGTTAGAAACACAACACTTACATAATTATTTCAGTTTTTATTTCCTTCGTATAGTTATTTTTTAAAGCATAAACCCAGTTGAACAACTTCCGGGAAATCGATTTCGGCTTGACGATACATTTCTAGCTAAGCTAAGTGAACGGGCTAGAGCTATCGTGACGGATGCTAGTAACTCAGGAAAAAAAACCTTCCCAGACTTATTCGATGTGATAAATTTCTTTTAAATACGTCCATTATATTATATATACTAAAGTGTTTTTTATAATCACCAAAAATGATTTGTATGCAGAACTGTGCATGGCGGTTAATACCCTTTAACTCGAATAACAACTGTGCATAAGCCTAATAGACATCGGACATACCTATCTCATTCTTTGTCAAAATAGTGATAGACCCTTCATGCATGCTATCAATCAATCATGCAATAAAGAGGCATAAAGAGTTCATATTGATGCAATAAAGACTTAAAAAGAGTTGGCACACAAAAGAATTTCACATACATCTAAATATTATTATCACCTCGGTATAACGACTAAATATCAAACCGGTTTTGATACTTCCTCTTTGAATCAAATTGATCTTGATACAACTATTATCATAATTTAACCTTTATTCATCAGTCACCAACATGGCCCTGTTTTATTCTGGAAGGGAAGTCTTCTGTTGGGACTAGAGTATACACGAACCATGGTACGTAGCCATTTAATCTTTATATCAATTACTGCACGCACTACAAAGCATATTGTTCGATAGACAAAGGTAAATGTGAAATATATCTTAGTCATTATTATATGCTTGGACTGAAATCAAGTAATGTCACGACTAGGAAGTTACCTTAACCAGAATATATATCTACTCGTGTTCAGACCATGGTATGATTTGTTTAAAAACATTCACATTATTTGCGAGGACATTTGTACTTAAATTTATAGAATATTGTAAAACTGGAACATGGTCAAAATCGAAAGAAGACTCTCTTCGAAGCCCTTACTTATTTGAATTTATTTATTTAGCGGCCATTAATTATTTATAATGATCACGCATTCTTCTAAAAGACCACTCAATATTTTAATTCCGCGGCATAGAATATCCGTCTCCCGGCCGAGGGTTTGAAGTCAATCAGTGGTTAAAGGTCCAACATGCGATAAAAATTCCGTAAGAATGTAAACGCCATCTGATTCCTTGTTTAATGATTGTTTCGAATAGTTAAATTCTTACACACATATGTTTAAACATATATCCAATCTCTTTGTATATCATGATATTACATGATACTTTTCTGGTCAGTTGATGTTTGTGAAAGAAAACAAAAAGGACCTGTCGTGCTCAATAATTCAATCATTTGGAAATATACATACCAAGCGTGTGGGGGCGGGGAGGGTTGACAGGGGTCCGACCATCATTCTGAACAGAAATGTTATCATGAAGTCTTGAAGTCGCAATGAAGAAAGGTGTCAGAATCATCTTGATCCATTGATTCGAATTATGTATAAAGCACAGGAATACCTACTTGAACTACTTCAAATAATTCATGATTAGACTTTAATATAATTATATAACTAGTAAAACACTCGGACACATGTCATCTGTGATTCGAAGAATAGAATGATTGTCGTAGTTATTATAACTGGGTAAAGATACTGAATTTGCACTTCCTCGCAGACTGTTCTAAGTGAAAGATCCCTTTTGCATACAATATGACATTAAATAAAATAAAGAAAAAATGCTCATTTTGAGTTGGTTGTGAATACCGAATCAATTTTTGTCCGATGTTACAGATTACAAGGAAAGCATAATCTTCTTATTTTACGAACACAATCACACTATCGCGTCCATCGTTGTGTCTATGACCTTACACTGACTATTGTTTTCTTCTGGACTTCGACGACATGTACCCAAAACCAGGAGATGTCAAAGGATCCAGTGGTCCCTCTCCATCATTTGGACCTGTCATCCCCAGACGTCATGTGCGCTAAGCGGGATAACGCCTGTGCGAATTGACCTGTACCTGCCATTAAGACATGTACCTGCCATTAAGACCTGTACGTCTTTGCCCATGCCAGCTGACTTGGATTCCCACAGAGCGTCTTTCGTTTTGAAGTCCTTGTAGGCGTTAAGTTTTTTTGTTGTAGAGAAGTTCGTATCTTCTAGCCATGATGTAATGTCTTCTACTTAGCTGTAGTGAGATCTGTTACAGTGTTGGCTATCTTATGGACCTTGATGGGACTGTGGGACGTCCAGTTTGATTGAGTGCTCGCCTAGAGAAGCCTGCGACGGGGGTGACTCATCTCCCGGTTGATGAGGTGATGGCGGTGGACTGGCTTCTGATTGCGATGAGTATTTTTCTTTCTCTGCTCTCTCGACTTTCTACCTCTTTTACGGGCATGGTTTCAACTGTTCGTTAACAAAAATACAGCTGATGAAGATGTGTGTGTACACATCGTTAGTGGTATGTAGTGCAAACGAACTTCTTCTACACCGTGGAAGTACAGTGCACGCAGTGTAAGCGCTTTTAGGACAAAGATAATCGTGATGAAGAACGCCGTGGGAACGCAACAAAACGGTATGTGAGCTCAGTAGCAACGCCTTAATTGGTCGATGTAAGGACGCCGTGACATCTCCATTTTCACCAAAAAATCAGATTTTTGCCATCGATCCCACGGCGCGGTGGATAATTTAACAACGCCGTGTTAACACAGTGGAAAAGCATAGTGTGACAGTCACCATAAGGTTTAAGTAGAATTACGACCTTTTAAGTGCAAGTGGTCTTTATTCAGAGTTTCTTACGTGACAAGTGACCACTGTCCAATGGATAGCGTAGATAAAGTATTAATTTGTGATCTGTAATTGCAGTTGGACTGTAATTTATCTATTTATTTCACCGGATTTAACGTCATTTTCAACTTTTCTAAGTTATACCATGACGGGAGTTATCCTAACCAGGTTACGACCTGGACTTCATTTAGGCCTTCACCAGTACTAACCACATTCTATCCAAGCTACTCCACATAATTCAGAGGTGGGGGACAATTTAACATAAGATGTAATATCTCCTGTCAAATTTGTCACAGTCACGCAGGGGTTCGTACTTACAACCTCTTGATCAGTAGACTAACGCTCTTACCACTGATCAGGTGGGCGTTCGGTATCCAACGAAACGGAAATAAGCACAAAATGTCCACTGGGACATGCATGCTTACACTCTCATTGCGTGGTATTTTTATGGTGTACATATTACATGCTGGAATGGCAATTTTCTGATAAAAAGTTCAGTACTCTTCTGATAACGTCTGATTATATGTTAGCCATTTGTATATTAAATGACAATTATCAATAGCAGTATTGTTGTAATGTATTATAATTGTCATCAATTTTAAGATAGCTCAGGCATAAAGTGAGCTAACATAAAATTATCTAGATGCATGTTACATTATATGATTTGAAATAGTTGATAGTTACAATGTTTGATTCATACCAGACTAGAAATTTGTTAAATCGATTCAATGCAGACGTTTGATTACGTCCCATATAAGTTATTATATATATGTTGAATATTTCTTAACGCTCCGCTAATTTCTAATTGTTCATGGAATTTGTTCAAAAGAGTGAACCACCACACTAGCTAAATAAAAATCCACCCGTTTATCAGCCGACCAATCAAATTTTACTTCCTTCTCCAGCGGTAGAAAGGTTCCAAAAAAGTCGCTTAACGTCGCATTCGGAACCACTCCAGCCAGCTGAATGCGTTAATTACATTTAGTTAAACGTCTTTTAAATCTTGTGAATCATTTCGTACCCGATATGAATTAAGGAATATATCTTGAAGACTTGACGTTGATAAACCAGATGTGAAGGTTAGTCCACAAATACAGTTTTATTTATTGTTGAAGTTTACGTGATTGGACAAATCATGTTGTATTTAGATTGGTTTAAAGAGTCATATACTAGTATATGTAAATGGCGAACGAAATATTAATTTCTAAATTAACATAATTATTATAAAAACTTCTTCGTACAATAGTTTTACATTTCATGTATCTAAGTATTCAACGCATACAGTATGCAAATTGACTAAATATTCTTTACAAAATATTCATAATCACCAAAAAATCGTACACTAACTTAGCCGTCTATTGAAAATCTCGGATTTGCAACATGATACCTACTCTTCTACATAGTTGCATAAATACCCGTCTTCACAATAAACTGAAATATAAAACCAGTTATTATAACAATAGATTGACGATACGGCTGATAGCTCATGAACATTTTTTTCGAAATAATATATATTTTATAACGACTTAAAACGTAATGTTGTTACTGCATTGTATAAACTTTGTAAAGTAAAAATACTATTTGTTTTATTTACCGCGTGTTAAACAGAAGACTGACATCGAAGGCTCAGTTATGACTGGATATAAAGCTATTACAGTTACACCTCGTTATTAACATCGCCTTTGCGACAAAATAAACCAGCTGAATATTAGGGTGGTATATTTAGTGGATAGTCGGAAAAGTTGGTCATCATGAAGTAAGTGTCACCATCCTAACTACCAAGGCTAGGAATCACAAGTAAATTTAAAGGCGAGGCGCATATCGTTGCTTTACACAGGACATATGATAAAGAACCAAGAAAAACTATTGAAATAAGGACAGGTTTATATATGATCGGTACTCCTATATCTTCTCTCCTCTCACTCTGGGGCGCCTCTGAAAGGACCTATAAGCTATCAATTGAGCTGTTAAACAAAATATAAACGTATGCTTGTAGTACCTTGTTGTTATAATGACTTGACATTCAGAGGCGGATCCGGGATTTCAGGCTAAGGGGGGCGTGGGGGGGGGGGCGTAATATTTAGGAAAAAAGGCTACATTTCATTTCTATCCACGATTGGGTCTTTTAGGGGGCGCTAGTGTGGCCTTAATATCGGGGCACTTGATAAGTAAGATTCTACGGAACTATGTCGAAAAAACTTTATTTTTCATTAATTTGTATGTATAAATACACATTTCTATTGAGGTAAGGCACTTTAAGTCGTCTTGTCTGAGATAATGGATTGTGTGTTCGTAAGGGTATGCAAACTTTCATACAAACTAGTATTGCTAAACGAGAGGTATATAACACATAGTATTGAATTCCTCCAACACATGGTGCATACACACTATTGAATCAATTTCAATAGAAACAGTCGATTGAAACATAATTCATTGTAAAGGAATCATTTCTGAATACATGTTAACAAAACGGCGACAATTCAATTACATTGTATGTGCGGTTTTTTTTTTTTTTTTTTTTGGTAATAAGTAAAACAGGTTTTAACCATTGAATTGCAAAATTTAAATATTTCAATGTCGAAAATCATCCATAATAACAGAATTTATCAAGCGATATTCTTACGCGGAACTGAATGGATGACGTCAAAATCCAAGAATTTAAAATTTCAGGGTGTGGTCGGAAACATCGGAAAAGAAAATAGAAATATTTTGAGTGTAATTTATGACAGTAACTTTTGTATGAAGTCATGAAATTATTAGATTTTCATAAACTTAAAAATGACACTGATTAAAATAAATACCTATGTAAAAGCGTCGATCACGGTAATGTATGGTCAGTAATCAAACATCTTAATATGTATGTAAACTGACCAACCCGACCAAAGTTGCATTAATAAGCACAGACTGTTTGACTAA
This sequence comes from Lutraria lutraria, assembly GCA_964023205.1. NCBI lineage: Eukaryota > Metazoa > Mollusca > Bivalvia > Venerida > Mactridae > Lutraria > Lutraria lutraria. The sequence goes on from OZ026843.1 coordinate 32,534,849, forward strand.
ATGCTTAAGGACAGTAAAAGTCAATAAAAGGTGTATAAATGTACAGTGATCATACATAATATAACTTACCAAGCTTAAATAATGACGGACACATTCGTCGTATACAGAGTATTTATAAGGTTTCGATTTGTTGTTATTTATGTTTAGGATGTCGATCGAGTACGCGGTCCATCTGCATACGAAAGACCTGATCACGGGATTCACGTGAATACCGAGAGCGCGTAGCGCTGGAGGTGTTTCGAGATTCTCGTGATCAGGTCTTTTCTACACAGATTGGTCGAGGTACGAGGTTGGTATCTGACTTACACAACGTTCGACAGTCGTTAGATGGCTTTACATTTTTTGACATGTCCAATAGCAATACAGACGATATATTGTCTGCAAGGGCACTGACATAACAACGCCCGATAGGATGAACAGGTATATTTTAATGTTTTATACATAACCTAAATTTGACTGTAAAATTATCCTTGTCACCTTACTTAGAACTGTACGTGGAACTGGCTACCAATTACACCACCTTATGACGACGAGGTCATTGACTGTTTGTTAAGAGCTTGCTTTCTTATACTTGTTGCCGCGAATGTTACTGTCGGTTTGAAAAAAAAGGGAAAAATCAGTCCCAAATATGTTTTGAGATGATATACGTACAACGCCCATTTTGTAGTATCCTATTGGCAAATAATGATCTGTTGCAATGGACGAGTTCTTTTCATGCCCCGCCATTCTCAGTGGTTAGAGCGTTGGGATACTGATAAAGAAATTGTGAGTTCGAACCCTGAGCGAGGCTCACATTGTCCGTGACAAATTTGGCTTAAGATGTTACATCACATGTTGAATTGCCTATGGCCTCTGAACCATGTAGGGTAACTTGGTAGTAGCTTGTGGACAGAATGTGGTAAGTACTGGTTATGGCCACAGGTGGCTGTATCAGTGTTTGGTTCACCAAAAAGAAAACCCGTCACTGAGCTTATACATACTATCAAGGTCAAAAGCCTACTATATGTCTATATGCCAAACAATGTGGAACATCGCATCTCGTTGTTTCAGCATTAAAGATGTGCGCTGAAGGAAAATTGCTACACATGACATTCAAATAAACTGTAAGATATTAATTCCTATCGAAAATCTCATTCAATTACATCAAGGACTTATATACATACATGGATTCGCAACTTCCGTATTAACAGTTTAAAGTAATCAAATCCCGCGCTAATAAGACGTGAATCAACGGGAATACATGCTATTGTTTACAAAAGCGTAAATACGAAAATATCCGTGGTAATCCGAATGTTAATAACAGCGAAAATATCCGTGGTATTCCGAATGTTTATTCTCGGAGACGAAAGGATTATAATAGATGTCCGCCATCTTGGAATTTAAAATGTTCGACTGATGCCGTTTTCAATGCTTATACTTAGACTTTGTGGATTATAAATGTATCTCAATATCTTTAAGGATTTTGTTGCATCCTTTACCAATTTCCCGTGCCCAATTGCCAGAGTTGTTTAGTATAATAAAATTCGGTTACAAACACCCAATTACAGCTGTCGGACATTGCCGAGTATATAGCAATGCATTGTGGGATCGTCGAACGATATCGTTTGAGCTATTTTTAGCAGTTGCGAATCCATGTATGTATATAAGTCCTTGATTACATCTAATAACCGAAACGGTAAAATTGTGTTCCTTTCGTTATTTAACTTCGCTGCAAGCCATGTTGAGTCAAGCGCGTGTGATGTATCAAGCGATCTGATTGGTCGGCATGAAATGAACAGTCTATTGTACACACATATCCGACCAATCAGATCGCTTGATACATGTGTAGCTATTTTCCTTCAGCGCACGTATTTCATGCTGAAATGTTCCACATTGTTTGGTGTATAGACATATAGTAGGCTTTTTACCTTGATAGTAATATAAGTTCAGTGACGGGATTTTTGTGTGTGTGGCCCGAACACTGATACAGCCACCTGTGATTATGGCCTGAATGAAATCCATGGTAGCTGGTTAGGATGACTGCCCACCACGATATAACTGAAACCATGTTGAAAATAACGTTAAATTAAATTCGATAAAAACATAATGATTTTATATTTTACATGAAGGTGTGTAAGAATAAATTATAGGTCAACTTCGATTTCCGTCCAAAACAAAGATTTTCACAGGAGTTATGTCCTCTTAATTTTGACTTAGCGCTTAGAGGAGGAGGGTGCATTCATGTCTAGTCTTGTATTGCTATTATTTCAACTAGAAGCGGAAGTTTCACATGTTCTCAAACATTTTTCTTTTTTAGAACCGACACATATCATATTTAGCAAAAAAGGAAATGCATTGCGCTTTCGTCAGTCTTGTATCATTGTATGTGTCGTTGTGGTATGGTTACAAAGTAAATGATCTAACGGTTTGTTATTATATATGACACATATAAGGTATCTGTCCTCTTTCCAATTTGTAATTGTTTAATCATGCTTGTATAACCATGAAGCAGTCACAATATATATATAAATAATAGTACACGTGTGTAGGTCTAGCTTATTTCGATTATAGACCAGGTCACGTGCATACAACAGACTCGTGTACGAAATTCTTTTGGTAATACTGGTCTTTCTAAAGGATATGGACCTATCACAAACAAAAAGTAGGTGTGTAAGCTAAGTTCACACAGTCGTGCGATCTTGAAACGACACGATTGGTCTTTCATATTTGATCGTGGAATGTTTTTTAAAATACATGTTTGATTGCGCTACGATGCGATCCGGTCACGATTTGACAATTTCATGAGTCACGATCTGTTAAGGTTTGGTATCCCGTTCAGATGCGGTCACATCCGTTTCGATAGCATTGTTTTGATAGAGCCCACGACTTAGTCTCGACCTGTGACGATCATCACACAATCTGGGCATTTTGACAGGTCTCATAATGGTGAAGGGAAAAAATACAAGTTCCATATTTAACGAGGTCTTTCAACTATACTATTGACTCTTGTAACCCTTTCTATTACATTTTTTCATAGTAAACTATACGTAACTCGACTTACTAAGATGATATAAAATTATTAGCTGTCATTGGCTACTTTAAGAGATGTTCCAGAAGATCGTGAACTTGTGTTATGAAATGGATTTGTCAATGAATTAAATGAATCTAATTATATATATTAGCACTTGCTAATCAGTGAGTGAAAGTCTGTCATAAGTAAGTATACTAGTAGCTGATAAAAATCAAATAAAGTTCAATGTGCTACATATAACACTTGAAGCAAGTTTGTGAAATATACTGCCCTGACTCGGACGTAGTAACCAACAGATGTACGAACGGACATGCAAACGGGCGGAGAGACGAACGAACGGACAAAAGAACAGGCAGACAGAGGGAAAGACGCACAGACAGAAACGGAAGAACGAACATGCAGACGAACAGATCGGCATGCTGAAGGAAAGACGTACAGACGGACGACCAGACAGGCAGACGGACGGAGAGACGAACAAACGGATAGGGGGGGGGGGGGGGCGGACGGAGATTCGTACAGACGGACAAACGGATAGACGGACAGGTAGATGGATTGAGAGACAACTGATGGACGAACGGATAGCCAGCTGGACTGAGAGAGAACCAACGGGCGAAAGATATAATGTCTAGAATAATTACCATGCTGCATGATGTGACCTGTGTAAGATATACTTCAAACGTATGAACTTCTGTTACCTGATGTGTAACTTTTTAATTAAGAGAAATGAGGTTATACGAAGTTACTAACAACACTTAATATACTTTTTTTTGTTCAGTGGCCTTGTTCCATAAATACACTAGCCTGATTTTTTTTTAATAAATGTAGCAATTTTACGTAATCATAGAATTTTCTCGAATGAAATGTTTACATTCTATCTGCGTTTCATCAAACCAAAATGAAATACGAATACTTTTTTCCGTCGCCGTACAATAATACGAAAATAACGTTGGAAAATACGACATAACACAAAAGGCAAATACATCTAAATTAAGTTTGCTAGTATTAAATTTCCGTTTATTTTAGTATACATAGAATAAAGGATAGTCGTTTTCTGGCGTTGTTGCCGGATACTGTACGCATTTACTTTGAACAAATCTATCGGGTGAGAATATCAACATTGAATGGTGTTATAATGACGTAAAACATTTTATTACTCGTGTGAATGGCAGTATCTAGCGTTAATGAAAATCATTGCTTAAAATATAGAATGGTAACCATCTTAGTACTACGTCACAGTGACATTTTATGTTTCATGTAACGGAGGTTAGTTCACTTAATCAATCTCTTTATTTTGTTACTATTTTACTTACCCGTATCAAGGTTTAAGCGTTTAATTATTTTATTTACATTCACGCCGGATTCGTTTTTTTTTCAACTTTTTATTTCGCGTTCGAACATTTCATTATCTGTTTTGACTCTTCTATGGGTTATTTATAAAATCAAAATTAAGTCTAGGTGTGTCTGCTACTGGTGTCTATTTGTTTGTAGTTTTTCTCTGTATGGTAAGTAACACATACATGAAATCATTGTATCACTAGTATGCCAACTTTGAACTTTTTATAGAGCAATTATATATTATCCCTGACTTGTCTGAAATCAAATGTCGGGTAATAACAATCTGTCACTTATTGCAAATTGTATTTTTTGGCAATATCCCCCAACAACCTTTAAGGACAATCTACGAAGGATGATTATGTGTAATTTGTGATTGAAATATAACTAATTATATATATAAGTTTCTATCAAAAGAAAAGTTTTATTTTGAGAAATAGTTTTGAAGTTTGAATTTTCGCGTCAAGTATTACAAAATTGGCTTTAGACGTCTTCTGACAGATTTAGTCTGACATTTACATGTTTTATTGTGTAATATTAACACTAAATGTCGATAGTATTATCATTGATTCCCTTTGCTATTATACAGAGGTCCAAAGTTTACGAGTACGTTGTGTATATGTTATTCATACCATGTATATGTTATGCAATATATGTATATGTTACTCATACCATGTATATGTTATGCATTATATGTATATGTTATTCATACTACAGAAATGTTCTTATTATTATGTGCATGTATACTTATGTTATTTATACAACATGTCATGCATATGTTATTCAAACTATCTGTATTCTATGCATACCATGTACGAACTATTCATGTTATGTATATGTTATTCAAAAATGTATATGTTATGAATACTATATAATTTAGTATAGTTTAATGCTACATATATATTATTCAGGTATTATATAAGTTGCTCATACTATATTCATCTTATTCGTATATTAATATAATTATATATAATTCTGAGTATACATTTTTTTTCATACTGTACTATCTAACGAGTATTCATACTTTGACACGATGAGGAATCAGGAAAAATATTCCAAATAAGATATAAATGCTTGATTCTTCTGCAGTATCCTCTCTCTCTCTCTCTCCATGGGGTGACTCTGAAAAGATCATAGCTGTCGAATAGTCCGTTAAACAACAGATACACTGATTATTTTACTTTAATTAAGTGTTAGCTAGTAATCTGTGTTATGTTTAATAACATGATCTAACATTTTACACGTAGATGATGGTTTGATACAGTTAGAGTTGGAGACACACAGAACAGATATCAGAATGGAGATGACACAACACTTGGACAATGACATGTCCCGGATGGACGATCTGTCCGTGGATAACATACAAAGATGTTTGAAATCAAGATATGATCGGGATTTGATTTATGTAAGTTTATTGATTGATGCAAGTTTATTTATTTATGTAACTTCAAATAATTTATTTCAGTTTGTTTGATTTTACTCAGGTTTGTTGATGTATGTAACATTCAGTTGATTTGTCTAATTTTAGTTGGTCAATAATAATATGTTATTACACCATTAACGCCAGTTTTATTAATATGCCAGTTTATATGACAGTTTATTTTATACATTAAAGTTTGTGTGATTCATGTTACAGTGAAACATGTGAACAAAGCCGCCCTTGGGAAAGTCATAAAGTGGCCTCTATTGATAGGTGACCTTTATTTGAAGGTCATTTTGTTCGAAATAATCAATGACGGTTATCAAAAGAATGATCTTTATTCACGGGGTGGCCTTTATTCGGAAGTGGCCATACACACATGTTTGACTGTATTCATATTTAAGTTAGTTTCAAACCGTTTGTTTGCCGTCATATTATTGATGCTACTTCCAAAGTTTGATTAGTTCATAATGATTCGTACATTATTACAAACTTTAATGTAGTTTCGTCTTTCAAATTTAATGTTGTAGGATACAATTTGTATTTCACGCTGATTCATGTTACATGAAATCATTGGTATACATAGAAGTTTTTGTGCATTTTCTTCGAAACAGCCGAATGAGTGTTTAATATGTCTAATATTTCGACTCGTTTCACAGAAAGCATTTTAATTACCATGCATCCTAGGCCAGATTTATTTTATACAAGGCCATCCTTAAAAAACGTTGTTTTCCGGTTATGCGACGCAAGCTTTTCAAAACGAGTAGGTATAGGTGGGCTTTTTTATTTACTACTGTTTTACAATGAAAATAGAAAGGTGGAATGAATAAAACAAAACATTACAGTGTTTGTCAATTTGAGCGTTACACATATTTTAGTTCCGAGAAGTCTTTGGGTGAGATGGTCGCATATCTTTAAAGTTTAAACCAATACTAGTAATATGTTAAGGAATGCCTAACTTTTGGGACTTTATTCATGTTTAACTTTATTGTGGCCATAATAACACAAAATGAATTTATTTTCCTCAAAATGGTTTCCTCTACGAATTATTTCATCCCGCGTTTTCAAACCTAGAGAATTTCATCAATTCTAAATTTGTACCTCCCTAAAAGATGGTCGTATTTCTTAAATAAAACGTTTCCTTGGTCAAGAATATATTCTCCGAAGAAGAAGCGTTTACTCCTACGTTATTTTATAGGCACTCATCATACAAACATTTAAACACCAGACACTCTATATTTGTCTTCCGAGGTTTGACGTATTGTAATATTGTAATTGTTAGATTAAGCCGTACGTAAAATGAGTAAAGTCATATCCTTATAACGTACTTGATTTCAAAGAAAATAATACCCGCAGACAGTAATGAATTGAATCCAAAAATAGCTGTACGTTTTATGTCAGTCACTTTCTGAAAATAAATTATTTACGCATCTGGTCAACCTTTTTGTTTGTTATAATAAAATACCGGATGTGTATAAATCAAGCTTGCCTTCTCATTGTACTTGCATTTTATAAAGTATTATCTAAATGAATTTAAACATCGACCGACCATCTTAAAAGTACTTAGCTCGTTGCGAGATTAACAATTTGTACCAATAAAAATGAAAAATGTCAGATAGTCTTTTGAAAAAAATTGTTTTCATTCATGACTACTCTATTGTTGGTATTTCAATATATAGCACCACTAAAATCTAAATGTTATACATATATTGTGTTTCAAGTATTCTGATGATTGCTTATACCTGTTTCCACCATGATAACTTGGGTATTTAGGTTCAGGAATAAGTTCTGCTCATCTTCTCTAGCAGAGCTTTGATTTGACCCTTTAAAGTTCAAATGATTAAATTAAGGATTCTGAGTCTTGAGAATTTCTACGAATGGTACAATAACTAGTAAGAAATCTCTTTATTCTTTACTTGTAATAATGTCTTATGTTGCCATGGCAACATCCTCTCTACCAAGTACTCTAATATTCTCTAGATACAGAATAAGGACTCCTCTTGCATATAAAACATAACTTTTATCAGCATTTATTTTTTGAATTTGAATTTTGTTGTTGTTATATTGTTACTATTCGGAAATTTTCGAAAAAAATGAAATCTGTCTGGACACTCAAACCCTTTTAATTAATAGGCGAACAAATCTGCACTGATTGGTAAATATTTTAATGATCAAACCTTTTTGAATGAGTCATTATTTCTAAGAACAATACCTGTCTAATGTCTACCCCTGTAATCATAATTTAGAGAAAATTAGTGGAGATATTGAAGATTAAGAGAAATAAAATGCTAATATATGTTTTACGTTTGTTTACAAATAAAACTTACACATATGGTACCACAGACTAATTCCATTATTGGTGGGCTTAAATAGTATGATATAATAAAAGTATTTACTGTTAACAAAAAATGGAAATAGTTCTCCGGCTCTAATTTGCCACAAGTAGGCAGTGTTATCATTTCCAACCCAACATAAGTCACGTTCAGCCCGGAAGGTGCATGCGCACGAATTAATTAATCAAGGAAGTGTAGAATGTTCCTTGTATCTTGCCATAATTACCGGCAGCAATTGAGTCTTGGGTTTGAACAACGGCAGTGACAGTTTGTTAAGCTGAAGTTGTAGTCTGTGAGCGCTAAACGGGTTTATCCTAGTGCAGACAAAAAAAGTTCCAAGGTGAATTTGCTGGTGCAAGTCTTAACTAAAACGGCCATAAGTCCGTGGCATATGTTTGAGAATGATATTTTACAAATTAAAAATGGTGTGCGTAAAACATACAACATGTTATATTATGTAGACTCAACTAGGGTAACTTGCACTTACTCAATTGATATCAATATGTCGTATACTAAGGAGAACACGGTTTAATTTATATTAGACATAACTCGTCAATATTTAGGAGTCATGGCTTTGGTTCTTGTGTATTTTCTACTTTACTTCAACTCATTGTCAGTTAGTTGTATTCAAAGTTTTAAGTAAATATTATTTTGAGAAGAAATATGAAAGGAGGCACGCACATACATTCCAAATCCATTACTACATCCGCTTTGCCTTTCTGGTGGGTTTAGGGGCGTAATGTAGTTATTTAGAAAGAATGTTTCATTTATATTGAATAGATTTGTTATATGTGGTAAAGATATAACAATGATAAATCAGTTATGCGCTCGACATATTTTGTCAGCACATCCAGCTTTTAGTTGTATGTTGTTCGATCTTTATGGTTGTACTCAACATCTAAACACCAGCCCCTCACCGCTACGAGTACGAATCCCACCTGGGGCGCCAGAAATAATTCACGAAGAAGCTGACCAGCTGACTTAAAGAAATCTGATGGTTCTGTTCATGTGCACGCCTGGTGTCTCTCTCTTCAACGTTAAAGCAGGACTGACTGAAAGTCGCCAAAAGGAACCGGAGCCTGCTTTTTGGTGCGACGTTAAACATCCGAATTACTGATACTTTATTCATTGCTTTTAAGGGAAACAATTAACTGTTGTTGATTGACCAAAAGCATATTCGTCAGTTCATATCATTTCTGTTAATACTATACACTGGGCTGAGTTTCTAAACGTCAAGTTTGACATTTATACTACTGAGATAGAAACATTAGTTTAAACTTTATTTTCGAATTATATTTTTCAAACATACACACATACATATATATTTTTTTTATTTTATGATTTGTGAAATTTACTAAAATATGATATTTTGGATCGGAAAATAAGGATTACAGAATTCCTCTCCGTTACCGATAGAAACATTGAACACACTCAAATTTGATAACAATTAAGGATGTCTTTTGATATAAGTTATCTAGCATTTACTTTGAATACTCAATTTCTTTACGTAGATTTATTGTAAGAACATTTTTGTAAAACGTAAGACTTAATTCACATCATGTAGTTTGGTTCTACCAAGAATCGAGTATTATAAGGTAGATATTTAGAAATTCGACTCAGTGTATATTATATAAATATCACATCCCACATAGGGTGATAGAACGTAATGTTCACCCGAGACAAGTAATGTCGACCGAGGCGTTAGCCGAGGTTGACATTACTTTGTCAAGGGTGAGCATTACGTTCTATCACCCTATGTGGGATGTGATATTTATTTTATTATACCGAACAAAACAATAATTAAGAAAGACACTAAATGCAACAAACATGTTAACAAATATAACGAAAACTATCAAAGAAATTAAAACGAAGCTTCTTTCTGACACCATAGTTACTTTTGCTGTCAAAATGTCAACTGCAAAACCGGATGTCAAACTACAATTATATTCTACTAAATGCCTAAAGTGTCTAGACAAGGATAGAATTCGATACGACAGAGATTGAATAAAACCCGACACCCGGTAATATCGCTTGAGCGCGCGAGGGCAGTTTCGTTGTGGCAAGCGGGCCGAAATGTAATGTCAGAGGGTAACATTACGAATTGTCACCCTCTGACGTCACATAAGACTATAGAGTAAGTAAATCACGTGAGGTATAATAAAATACTTTATTGTATTTGCATTATTGATAAGAAACTGAATCCCAAGAAGAAATGCACTTGTAACAGATGCACACCATACTGTATGTGCATTACATAAACATTTTATAACCATTAAAATACGCATAAATCTAATTATTGACGGTAGTGTGATTTTAACCGCACCCATCGATATTAAACCCAGACGTAAACATGGGAAAAAATGTAGATGCTATACACTTAAAATGCAAATAGTGTGACTTGATATGTCTTTAATCTATTTATGGTGTTTACTTATGCTAAGAAAATGATACCATGGAAAAGTTTGAAATACATAATTATGCACGTTATAACTGGATGATACTCAGCTATGTAGCTCAAAAAAATTATTTCTTAGTATTTTGTTACTTCCTAGTCAAGCTACATAATATACAACCATGTACACTTTAACTAAAATTTGAAGCATTGTCAACTAACTAGTAAATACGCATCTCATTTAACTTTGAACTATTTAAAGTAAAAACACTTAATAACGTTCACAATAACCAAGTGAAGCTAAAATTGTGAATGTAATTACGTGTGTCAACATAAGATAAGTATGGTTAGAATCTCATCAAAGATATCTAAAATCGAAGCTTTCCATTAATTTTCAGACTTTTTTCTAAATTACCTTATCAGTGAACTTAATCATGGACGTGAATGTTTTGTTATATTTATTATTAGGATAGGCTGAAAACTGTTAACCAGAACGAGGATAAAACTAACATTGTAATGTGACGTGAAGTTGTAAAGGTAGTTTTAACAAGAAAAGATATGAGCCATTTCATTTTTGAAGAACATCAAGAGCAGTTGGTAGACTGGGCACGATGTTCTGAATTCTGCAATTTTAGTCGGTGTAACGCTTTTAATTATGAAATAAACGAAACACACGTTTGAAAGACTGTTGTATATAAAATAATAAGTACAAGTATACCAAACAAACAACTTCGATAGAAGACTTCCAAACATTTTTGTGTGTTGTCATAGGCCAAACATTCAAAAAGCGATGATTTACTTAATTTAGATGATAAAGGAGGTACAAGTAATTCTATCAGCAGAATTCGAATGTAAAGCGAGATAATTACAAGCTCTAAATATGGATGTATTTGGAGATAATTCCCATCGCAAACGACTGATGTTAAGGGAGATAATTCCTAGGAAAAAAATATCAAAATGAAGTTAGACAACTCCAAGCTTGGAATATGACTTAACGTGAGAGCATAGGTATGCATGTAGATAACTCCCAACTCTAAACATGAGTGTAAAGGGAGATAAATCCAAACGCCGGGTGTTGGTATACAGGTAGATAACTCCCAACTCTGAATATGAGTGTAAAGAGAGATAAATCCAAATACGGAGAAGGGGTTTACAGGTAGATAACTCCCAACCCTGAATATGAGTGTAAAGGGAGATAAATCTAAACACGGAGAAGGGGTATACAGGTAGATAACTCCCAGCTCTGAATATGAGTGTAAAGGGAGATAAATATAAATCTAAACACGGAGAAGGGGTATACAGGTAGATAACTCTATGCTTCGCGGGTTCGAAGATAAATCCTGATATTTTATTGTGTAGCTACAATAAAGTGTAACCTCCATGACCAGTCACCTCCGATCTACAGCCACCTCCTTGTTACAGTCAGTAAAATAGCAACCCAAATTGACGTTTTACTCTAATTTCACTCTCTCAACAACAGTCACCCCCATACAGCAGCCATTTTGTGTTAACTGTGAAGCATTAGCAATTATGGATGTTATGACTTGATGGATTCGGATACTCATTTTTAATAATTTGTTGATTTATAGTAACGTACGAATACTGTTCTTTAAGTGTGTAGACTTTTCTCATATATCTGGTAATTTCTGATGTACAAAAAATATATAACTGAAATCTTCCTTGAGCTATGATGCGAATTTAATTTGTGCATTTGGGTGACTTGATATTAGTTAAATGAGACTCAATTACTACGGACACGCGAGTTAAGTCCTATCAAAATTCATTTGCTATTCAATTAAATATACTATTTTGAATAAAAACAGAAATTATTTTAACCACCAGTGACAATCTTAATGAAATATAATGTAGATAAAGGCGTCAAATGTCTGTCTAAAATGCATCTGCTACATTTTGACAAGTTAGTACTAAAACGTTGATAAAATCAAATCTTTTCGTCTAAATATCTACTTAACAAAGTACTCATTCTACAGTTTAGTGGTGATGAATGTAGCAGCAGCAGCAGCAGCAGCAGAAACAACAGCAACAACACCATTTTCATCAATAATTACAGCAACAATAATGATGTTGCTTAACATGCTATCATCAACACTAGAAATGTTCATTTTAACAACTTCAATGCAGTTAATAAGACCATCATTAATATTAGTTTCGACATTCCGTGCAACAGTGGTTTCAACATCAGTTGCATTAATACCATCACTTGAACAGTCTTCTTAATTGTATCTTAAATTTTTGATGATCTTAAATACTTCCTTTATTACTCAGCATAAACTCATATCATCATGTCCATTAGCGCGTGAATTTTAAAAAGTAATTAATAAAAGCAAAGAGTAGCGCAAATAGCAACAGGTAACGCTGTGTAGATATCAAGTTATCAAACCCAGTTAATACCGAGTTCTTTCGAACCCTAACAACAATAATTAATAAAAGGAGGTCAGATACACAACCTTAACACACAGTCGGCCTTCATTCAATTGATATATATATACAATGTATGTGTATATTATCTGATAAGTCCATTAATATGCGTTTGGTCGAGGTCCATTATAGCCTTTGTTCACAGCTGTTATTCACCTTTGACCATGACTTGATATCGCCGTTATTCACAAATGACCATTGGTTAAGACAGTCGTCATTCACTGATGTCCATAAATTAACATAGCCCGGTTATTCACAGATGCTTATTAATTAAGATATCCTTTATTTATATATATTACGACCATGTATTAATTAAGATATCCGTTATCTAAATGTGACCATTGATTAAGATATCCGTTATCTATTCAATTATGTGACCATTACTTAAGATATCCGTTATTTATATGTGACCACTACTTAAGATATCCGTTATATATATGTGACCATTACTTAAGATATCCGTTATTTATATGTGACCGTTACTTAAGATATCCGTTATATATATGTGACCATTACTTAAGATATCCGTTATCTATATGTGACCGTTACTTAAGATATCCGTTATCTATATGTGATCATTGATTAAGATATCCGTTATTTATATGTGACCATTTATTAAGATATCCATTATTTACATGTGACTTGTAATAATTGATTAAGATGGCTTATATTATAGGTGACCATTAATTAAGATGGCTTATATTATATGTAACAATTAATTAAGATATCCGTATTCTAAATGTGACCATTGATTAAGATGGCCGGTATTATAGGTGACCATTACTTAGGATATCCGTTATATATATGTGACCATTACTTAAGATATCCGTTATTTATATGTGACCATTACTTAAGATATCCGTTATATATATGTGACCATTACTTAAGATATCCGTTATTTATATGTGACCATTACTTAGGATATCCGTTATCTATATGTGACCATTGATTAAGATATCCGTTATTTATATGTGACCATTAATTAAGATATCTGTTATTTATGTGTGACCATTGATTAAGATATCCGTTATTTATGTGTGACCGTTGATTAAGATATCCGTTATTTATGTGTGACCATTGATTAAGATATCCGTTATTTATGTGTGACCATTGATTAAGATATCCGTTATTTATGTGTGACCATTGATTAAGATATCCGTTATTTATGTGTAACCATTGATTAAGATATCCGTTATTTATGTGTGACCATTGATTAAGATATCCGTTATTTATGTGTAACCATTGATTAAGATATCCGTTATTTATGTGTGACCATTGATTAAGATATCTGTTATTTATGTGTAACCATTGATTAAGATATCCGTTATTTATGTGTGACCATTGATTAAGATGGCCGGTATTATAGGTGACAATTAATTAAGATATCCGTTATCTAAATGTGACCATTGATTAAGATGGCCGGTATTATAGGTGACCATTAATTATGATATCCATTATCTAAATGTGACCATTGATTAAGATGGCTTATATTATAGGTGACCATTACTTAAGATATCCGTTAGCATTTTTTTCAAAGATGACCAATGTTCAGATATTTGATAAATATTTTTATCGATAAATACTGATAAATACTACTAAATAAATAATAAATACAAGTCTTGTTAAAGACCGGCCGCTGTCACGTGATGATGTTTTTTGTTAATTCAGGTTTAGACTGTGTCTTCTGTAACAAAAATAATGCTCATGACGAAATATTGATTACAGATTTTGATATACATAATAATGTTTTCAGTCATAAATGCATATTATGAGGAACTGCATTCCATAAATATAATAAACCGTTCTGTTTACATTAAATCAGAGACGTATAATACAATTCTAGGCCGGTCATAACATCAAAACTGTAGTCGCTAAAACTTGAGAACCGATCGTTTGATTTCTTTAATTTCAGTATTTTAGACTGTGATAATCTGTAATTGATGGTTGCCAGCAGTTTCAACACTTAAATGAGGATATTTGTCTCGGAATTCAAATTTAAAATGGTTAATTACCCTTTAAAGAATGAAAGTGAAATTCAATGCCAAATAACAACATCCGTCTAGAAACCTGTAGCTGCTAAAATTTGAGAACTGTTAGGCTGGTGTTAGCTTGATTTCTCTAATTCCAGTATTTTAGACTGCGATAATCATATTTCTTTTCAGACAGTGAGACTTTGCGAAAAGGTAAAACATGTCTGACAATTAAGCTTGAAACTTCCGTCAGGGAAAAGAAATCTGTCATAAAACACACACACACACACACAGTATAGAAATATATCAATATATTTTGTCTGTTTTAATGTATATTCTTTGAAATATTTAATTTTAGCCCTTGAAACTAAAAAAATGTGTTTATTCTATACAAGAAAAGTTAAATATATATATTTCATTCTACTGATTTATTTGACACCTGTAGTTTTTCAAGTAAACTTCGTGATTTATTGGGTATTTCTTTTTCGCAAACACATTGTTTTTTTTAAATAACTGATTTTTCATTCTTGAATGTTATCTGATTGTACACATATATTAGTCTTGAAGTGTCACACATGTCAGCTGTAATAAACAATGCATGACCATAAAACTTTTGGTGACACATGTTTCTGATGATATCTATGGACCCATACTGTTCTGTGACCAGTAATTCCCTTGATTGCATAATCCCTAATATGGTAAACAAAACAAATTTTCACACAAGATAACCACTTGATGTTAACTTCAAAGGCCTACAAAATGTATGACATTGAAAAAAAACTACCGGGGGTAAAATCATATTTGTTAGTATTTTTTTTCAATATGGTTCATGTTGATATTAATAATATTATGCGATGACATATTAATAGGTAAGCAACGCGCCGAACATCTATATGCAGCATTAGTAACAAAATTCCACAAAAAAATAAGAAAATCCATAGATCTGTCATCTTTAAGATGATTCAGTCATACATGTTTTTTTGGTGACATTGTCAGTTTCCAACTGTTGTTTGTTGGAAACAGATTAATTGTTTCCATAATCGGTATATTCACCAAAAGTAATCTTAAATCTAGACATTCGTCATGCCATGAGAGAAAGTCTGAGGAAGACGTGATGTAAGTACTAGTGTTACTCAGAAAATAAATTACAGAGACAGAGAAAAAATATAATTGGCAACTGCATGTCGTGTTTATATAGGGACAATATACCAACTTCACACCTTCAAAAGTAAGTGAGAGGTGTTGACTGATGAACAATGAATGAGGTCTATAAATTTCATTTTTTTAAGGAAATTATTTTATGTCGCTAAACAGAATAATCCACATTGTACACAAGCATCAATAAAAAATCGGTCATATTGTATAGTCGAAAACAGCATAGATATATTAAAGACCCTAAATTCTGACAGCTATGGATCAACGTCTCTATTATATTAAATATTATTATAAGTCTTTTTGTTTTCGATAATGTCACTCGCATGCCCTTTCCGAATTGCCATTATTTATATATACTGTATAATCGACAACACTATCCGGACTCGTACCGTGTAGACGTACTATATACCGAACTGAGCGATCACGCTAAATATCGCGATTGACATACGAGATATTGGGAGATTTCGCGTAGTTGCCTATCTCTTGTATTATACGTCTCTGATTAAATATATGACGGAGATGACAATTTGTTTGTGAAAATATATAAAATTGATAACCACATATTTCACACACGTAGTGTGAAAGACACATGATGTTTATGAATTAATTTTATACTGACAGGTGTAAAAGAAAATATTTCAAAATAAGCTGTAAGAATTGTGCGTAATCTATAAATTCACTTCATGAAACTTCTGTTGTCAGGTAATGTGGTGATGAAAATGTTAACAGAAATATCTAATGATGATAGTTTGCATATTCATGATAATTTGGACAAAATGATAAAATTGTTATAAGAATGATAATTAGTCAAACCTGTGAACAAAGGTCACCTTTCCGAAAGAAAATATGGCTTTTATTGATACAATGTAGTTACTGTCGAAGAAAGCCATATTTTGTCATTCCAAACTGTTTGCTTTTACTCGGAGGTCATTTTAATAATCAGAGCTGGTTTTTAAAACAATGGCCTTTTTGGCGGGTTTTACTGTGTTTAGCAACGATAATGATAACATAATTAAATAATTATCATATTGATGAGAATGACAGTAAAAAAATGAAGTAGATAATGATGACAATGAAGAAACACTTACAGGGTATAATACTATCTAGTGGATATCTTTTGATTACATTATCATTGTGTATACTTTTTTTCAGACAAACATCAGTGACATTTTGATAGCCGTCAATCCCTGCAAGCCGCTTCCAATCTACGATAGTACGGTAAGTTAAGTGGTTCATTTTAAAGTTATTCAACTCGACCGTCGCTTGGGACTTACATGTCAATTAGAATTATTTTAATCTGTCTGTGATATTAAAATGAACTTAGATCTCTGAATACGGAATGCTTGTCCATTGCATGTTCTTGCATAATTAAGATTGCAATTTTATCTGTGTGCTAAAACGAACCAATCATATACTAGAATATGAGACAGCTGATTTGTATTTTAAACAAAACTTTCATTCGGTCAATCCATCTTAAAACTATCCATCGATTGACTGATTTTAGAACTCTTTATACAGCATTGTATACAGCATTGGTTAATTAATGGATTTGGTCTTGAGTTGCCAATCAATTGCCTCAATCTTGATAAGTATAAGAGATTTTGAAAACAATCTCTCGTTGGTCAATTTATTCAACGTGTGATCAGAACGAACTGATTACAGTTGTCAGAGGGTTACAATAAACTGGTTCCCGTTTCATGTTGCAGTGCACCAAAGTACACACAAGTCAACGGAAACCAGTTTACAGTTTAAACTAAGGGAGATTATTCTTGACAAACTTCTTGGATTCTTTCACATGCCTATACGGATGGAGTATGAGTTTGTCATTATGATACTTCAATAGACAGATATATTTTACCGCTGATACCGCACGTGTACAGCTCATCTTGCATCTCTACGTCATGTCAACCATAAGAATTTTGTGGACTATGTCATCGAAGTTTGAGATACATATTGAATTATTATACGCCTAGTAATCAATTACGCTTAATAACTGAGTCTCCGATCATTTGATTGAACACATTTTTCAACATACAAAATACATATTCAATACGATGTACCGTGAATAAAAAAAGTAAAAACAGATGAAAATACACAAATATACCGTGACTTCAGAATGTACACTGTACATATAGTGTAGCTAGTAGCGAGTTGATCAATTATACAGAGTTAGTCGCGAGAAAATAACCACGAATAAATCGATTTGCTTAACGCATGCATGTCTGTGTCATGGCTCATTAAACTGCACTTTTTGACAAGTGCATTTTGCTATCAAGAAGTTATATATAGGCCTATAATTAAATCATAATGATATCATTATATCATAATAATGATAATATCTATGTATAACAATATTTACGGACATATTTTTCTTATACGCATGGTGGCGGCAAAATTTGAAGATCTTTTTGGACAGATTTGCGTTGTCTGGTGAGTTTGTTAAACAAGACGTCATTAAAAAGACAAGCGCGAAGTTTCTTTGATCTTATTAACACTGTTGAAACCAAAAGTATGATTTCTATTAAATTTATAGACCACTTAACCAAAGACCTATATGTATGTATAGGTCTTTGACTTAACTAGCAGTCCAAATAGGTCACGCATTAAAATGTCGATCAGTTAAATAAATTACGCATGTAGTCATATACATCGGTTTATTACCGTTTTGACCGCATAAGAATACATTTTCATACACTTTCAAAGTTTTTCATTTTGCAATTTTTACAACATTAAAGCCCCATAAGCTTTTTGCTATAAAAAAATAAATGCAAAAATCAAACAATTCAAGATAATTATTACCGACGAAACAAGCCATTTTTCTTCTAAAAACACTCATTTCATATGTAGAGCGCGTGACGTCACTTTACTACGTGTGCATAGCATGACTGCGGGAAAACTCAGGTGTTCTATAAATAGTATTCATTTCAATGATATTGAAAAAAAAACGATAGTAGTTTCGGAAACATTTTTTTCTTGCTATAAAGTATGCACGGGAGGAAAACGCACCGGATTCCTCTGTTATAGAACAAACAGAAACTATTAGGACCAATACATTAATTTATAAGCTTATGGGACTTTAAACAGACTTGTTATAAAGTTAGCATGGTCAAAATTTTCTACGCCCGAATTTCTTCTGAATAATTAATACGTCAGGCCAAGAAATAGCTTTTAAAGACACTGCGTCTGCAGTATATTGGTAGACCAAAGTTAAACTGGTTCTCGTTCCGTGTTGCGGTGTACCAAAAGGTTTATGACAAAGTCAACGGTAAACTGGTTCCCGTTGACTTGTGTGTACAAAGCCTTTGGTGCACTGCAACTTGGAACGGGAACCAGTTTACGTCAACGGAAACCAGTTTACTCTCTTGGTTATACGAGTTGTGTCCCATTGATTGTCTGACGCCATTTTCTTTCCGTTTTGTTGAACCGTTTTGTTTCTTGGAAAATGTATTTGACTACGCGCATTCAAAGTTAATTTTAGATCTTTACTTTATTTCTTTTATATAACCTGCATTTAAACATAAGAGGATCAAATACAACAGGTAGTTTTATAGACTACCTCTAAATCAAACTACACAATAAAGGTATCCGTTTCTTTCAATTTTAAAACGGTTTAAAATAGTATTGCGCAGACGAATTTGAGTATCTACAAAAAGTACGAAGGATATCATTATGCCTTATACACATAATTGTTTGTCATTTCCTTTACCACAGTTTGCTAAAATGTCTTCAAAATCATATTGTAATCAAAGTACTGAAAGTACTCATGGAAACTGAACAGTTTAACAGTTGCATGACTAATGTAGAAACACATTTTTCTTAAGATCTGCATTAAAATTCATGCATGCCGAGCAAGTGAAAGCTATCGAGAGCTGAAATATTCGCTCAGATTCAGACTTATTAGAACTTTCTCTGTGGTGGAAAACTTGCTTTGTGTAATAATCAACATTTTACTTTCAGGCTCACAATGAATACAGACCAGACAACTACAGCACTGACCAACAGCCTCACATCTTCCAGGTGGCTACTGCTGCATACAAACGTATGTGGGAAACTGACACAAATCAGGTAAATCTTGTCAAGGCTTAACTTACTGTGGTATTGAAAACATTTCTAAAAAATAAAATGCATTTTTGTTGGTTTTGTTAGACCTCAGTCTCTTTCTGATTTTTCTATGCATTATAATATATAATAATACCTTAAGTAGCCATTGCAATACCCTTGACCCCTGAAAATATATGTTGTATTCAGAACATGTATCTAAGATATCAAAGTATTCATTAAAAAAAATACGGATTTTTTTTTCATAATCCTTGTTATTGAATGGGATATCATGACCCTTAGGTACATTCACTTTCCTACTGTAGAGAGCTCCCTCTGAATTGAATATATCAAGCATCCTGACCCTTATATCAATTAATGTATGGAACTATTCCAGGTTATTATTGTGTCTGGTGAAAGTGGAGCCGGTAAAACTGAGAGTACTAAATACATGGTAAAACATATGGTACAAATGTGCCACAAAGGACACCCTGAACTTCATGACAAAATTGTAGAAGTAAGTGATGTTAAAAATTGATTTATTGTCATTTGTTAAGACATAATTCATTGCAAACATTCTGTAACAGTATGGTATTATTGTATTTATATTGAATTGGCTGGGATATTCACCAGCCCCATTAACTCAGTTGATGGAGCATCTGACTTGCAAGCAGGAGGTTGCGGGTTCGAGTCCCACTTCAAGTACATTATTTTCCTCCCCCTATCTATTACATTTGGTGCTTTGAGTGTGTGTCACTAGCCTTGGAATATTAGAGCTAGGGTGAAGCAAAGGCTGGGTTAGTCTAAAGAGCCTGTGGTTGTCGGGATTACATTGAATAAAAAGGAAGGAGGAATGTAGCAGTGTTTTATATAGTATTTGTATTTATAAATCTGACTAGGAGCTCCAAATCTGGTACATTATTTTCCTCTCCTATTACAGTTGCAAACATTCTAAAGTCTACTGATTTTTTTATCTTTTGTATACTATTTCATGACATTTATTCACTTGAAAATCTTAACTCGGTCAAGGTTATCAAATGATAGGTCATAATACAATGAATGCGTACATTATAAGAAATATGTACAAATTAATGTTTTTCTTAATTTTAGATTAATCCATTGTTAGAGGCATTTGGTAATGCCAAGACCACAATGAATGAGAACTCAAGTAGATATGCAAAGTATCTGGAACTTAGCTTTAAAGAAAATGAAGAGCTTGCTGGAGGTATTGTCTTCACAAACTTTTCACTACACTAATTTGAAACAGCTTCGGGGAAGAAATTTCAGAGTTTGTGAAAATTAATACAATTACTTCAGGGTATATACAATAGGGTGCTAACACATTGAGGGGATGGTGTATAATGGTTATTTAAAGCCTTAAATGGCAACATGGACTAAAAACACATTTATCATGTACGTTGTATTCAAGGGTTACAACTTCCAAAATGGCATGTCTCCGCACTTAGTTTGGTTAACACCTTTTCAAGAATCACTTAAATTTCTGATAATTGGTGTCAACAAAATTTGCAATAGCTAACATAATTATGATACTACTATATTTCATAAGTTGAAGCAACTAGATAATTAATGATTCTGATTATTAGGGCTATCTTTGTTGAAAAAATTATTGATTATTTTTATTTAAAATTGTTATGAGTAAGGTATAATGGTACCTCTGTAGACTTAAACAGTTGTATTACTTGGCATTGATTGGTTTAGTGATCTTTAATCTATTGATCTTTGGTGAGAAGCCAATTCAAACTAGTACTTCCTGATTGATTCATAATTTCACACTAGCACTGTTGGACTGAAAACTGAACAAAATATAGGGGAATCTTTTGTTAAAAATATTCTTACTTCCATACAGTGAATAATCAATATCTTCATGATATTCAACGCTTTTGTATGCATGTAATTTAACACTATAGATAAAATAGTATTTTCCCCATGGTATGTTTTATATTATGTGCCAACATACAATTGGTCAATTGTGGTCTCAAGTTATTTGCTGGTTGCATACATACATAATGCTAAGGTCATTAAATTTGAATAAGTGCCAAGTGGTAGTGTTTATTCTTATGCATGTGACAATGAATTCTTAATATAGTCCAAGTTTAAACATGTGTCTTATAATAGTCCTTCTTAATACATTATATCGTAAAACAAACCTGTAAAATTGAACTTGAATTCTTGAAATACTAGACTAGTGTACTTAAAGTTTTCATAGTTATGCTTTGTGAGGGCACTTGGGTATACAGTTTATCAAAGACAAACTTAATGGAACATGGTGACAGTAGCATTTACACCATTTTAAATCTGTTATAATATATAACTTTGGTGCAGCACTTTACGGTGGTGATTATTGGTTAAATGGTAACATGCTGGAATACTAAACGAAAGGTCGTGGGTTCAAATCATGGCTTAACCCTTTGGTATTTCAGGGACACTTTTTCTGTGTCCAAATCCAAACTACTGAGCCAAGTACTGTGTTAAGAAAATCACAGGAAAGGGTGAGGCACATATCAGTGCTTTACATGATAAAGAACCCAAGAAAAAATATTCTAAAAAAGTCGGGATATAAATGCCTGGTTCTCCTGTATCACCTCTCCCGTCTCTCTTGGGCGGCTCTGATTATCACCATAGCGGTCAAATGGACCGTTAAACAGTAGATGAATTTATCAGACATGTTACCATCATGTTCTACCCACCCAGAAAGTTTGCTAGGATGGTATTATGTATAAACTTAGTGCATTTGGTTGATTATAAATTTCTTAGATTTATATTTATCAGTGAAGTCTATCCTTTCAGTTTGTTATGTTGTATTTCCATGTGAAAGTTCAAATGAATTTAGTTGCAATTCTAAATGTGTTATAATATTCGCTCCAAAAATCTGAATAAAGTCATAAATATAATTAAAATTCCTATGAAATTCAATGTTGCTGCAAAAAATGTATTTTGCCTCATTTTTGATATCTTCATGGTTGTTATGGTAATTTCTTGTTATCCGTTTAACGTTTAATGACTGCATGACAGTAAGCAATTTTTTATGCATTCAAGGAGGAAGATGTAACATAAAGATTTCTTTTGATATATGATTTATTGACTATCTCACAACTGACAACTGATTATAAATATCCTGAGCACCTTAAATAAGCGGGATGGGGAAAATGATACTGAATATATTTTTTTAAAGGGAAGCCAATGCTGTGTATCTTGACCCACCCAGTGTTTGCGTAAAATGTTAAATATGAAGCTTTGAGCATGCATCAGTTTGACATAAATAGATTAATCATTATTATAAATTTAATTTCTCTAATATATTTTCAATGCTGTATTTCATGTAGTGCTTTTCACAATTTATGTAAATTAATAATGTAACACAGTTATTACTGTTTACATCTGGCACAATATGTATATTTATTATGCAAGAAAATTACAGGTGTCTTTCAGGGAAAAAGGAGACACTAGCTGGTAACAGGGGTAATAATTGCACAAGAAAAACAATTTAGAAATGTTCACATTTCTTATAAAATATTAATTAAAAAAAACTTATTTTCTGAGAGGTAGGGGCTCATTAATTTGTCAGTGTCACATTCTTAGTAAAAAAAAACCTGAAATATATTCCTGTGTTTACATGTAGCTTGACAAAACACATACAATGGATTGACTCTAGTAACATGTAGTTTATCAGTATTGTCTACCAACCAGGAAAAATTGAACATAACAATCAACAGCACATGTGATGCAGTGCGAAGGTCAAGATAATCCAGCAACGTTTTGTAGTTTCTTATTGATAATCAGTTCTGGATCTGGGGTTATAAAACTTGAGAGCAGTCTCTGAGCTCAAATCTCATAGCTCATCTTTAAATGTTTCTAGGGTAATAATCATCTGACAATAATGATATTATTGATACATTTACCTGATAGCATAATTGATCTGAATATGCATGTAAACATTATAATTAGATCTATATCTTTTCATCCTTAATACTTTGAGAATGAAATTGAGATTTGAGCTCAGACTCGGTTCTCAAGTTTTATAACCTATGGGTCTGGTCGTTGATTGAAATCTGTTAAAATGACTCATTCAAACATTTAATGATTCTAGAAAAAACTATATCTGGTATATACTTAAATCTATTAAGTTTCCTCTTTTATTTGAGCCATGAGTAATTAAAATTCATGTATTTATTTCAGCCGTGGTTAGAGATTATATGCTGGAGAAAGCTAGAATAGTACATCAGAATGAGGGAGAAGGTATTTTCCATTTCTTTTATGCCCTTTTTGCTGGCTGCCCTAAGGACATGATGAATGATTTGTTTCTGGTAGAGCCACCACAAAACTACAGGTAATTTTTTATTGCTTAGTTTCACAAAATTATACTAACCATAACATATTTATCATTTCATTGTCTTTTGAAAGCAAAACATTTTAATTTTACATTAAAATTTCTGATCTTGTAATTCATACAGTCCAAACTGTGTATGCAGCTACCTCCAAATAAAGGCCACCCTGTGAATTCAGGTCACCCTGCGAATAAATTCAGGCCACCCTGTGAATAAAGGCCACCCTGTGAATTAAGGTCACCCTGTGAATAAAGGCCACCCTGTGAATAAAGGCCATATTCTATTAGAAACCTTCATTGATTGTTTGGAACAAAATTACCTTCAGATACAGGCCATCATTCTGTTTCATCTTTCCCAAGGATGGCCCTTGTTCACAGGTTTGACTGTACTGTTTAACTCAGCAAAATGACCACCTTTTGAAACAAAAATTGGTAATATCAAGGTGGCCTCATTGAAAAATTTGTCTTACTTTTGATGCGATCTATAACTTTATGGTTTGCTCTGTTGTTTAAATTATAATTACCCATTTATTATATGCTATGATAAGTTAAAAATAGCTGTTTATTTTTCAATATTCATTAACTGTCTAGAAAAGGAACATTTTGTAAATGAGTCCAAAATTAGGCCAAATAATAATAATAATTGTCAAGAAATAGTAATCACTCGAGTATAGGACACACCTGGGTATAAGATGCAGGTAAAAAAACAGCGGAAATCTAGGGATTTTTTTTCATGTATGAAAATAACATAAAAGATATTTTAATTGTTAAAAAAAGCATACATCCAATGAATGAAAATTATGCTCAGACAAATTAAAATAGAAAAGTTCAATGACTTACAATGCATACTGACCCTATTTTTTTGTCCCCTAAACAGCCTGTCCGGCCTTAATGGGATTTCCTGATGTAAATCAGGAGTGAAGTCCATTTTAGAATCTGGGAATCTGTTAGTTATACATGAGTGGGATTCATAGGATAAACAGTGTGAAAATCAGGAATATGTGGCTGTTCTAATGAAACAATTAATTAACAGCCACTTAGACCACTATGTTCATTACAGCCACTCATTATAAGTCAAGTTTTTAATGGCCATGTTTGTCCCTTTTTTGGAGGGCTTTGTTTAAAGACAAGCTTTATTTAAGGGCCATGTTGGTCCCTTTTTTGAGGGGTATGTTTAAAGACAAGCTATATTTAAGAACCATACTTGTCCCTTTTTTGGAGGGCTTTGTTTAAAGACAAGCTTTATTTAAGGACCATATTTGTCCCCTTTTTGGAGGGGTATGTTTAAGGACCAGCTTATTTTAAGGGCAATATAGTGTCCCTTTTTTAAGAGGACTGTGTTTAATGACCATATATGGTTATTACAAGGACCATATTTTGTCTCATCCTTTAGAGGGCTGTATTCACAGGTTTGAGTAACCTTGATTTGTATCATTGTAGAATCATGCAGAGTGATCACCAGAGTTTGTCTTCAACTGACAAATACAGACAAATGTATAATGAGAGTATGGGTATATTGCAGAAACTGGATATTGTAAGTTTGAATCTTCTAAATAATAAAAATAGGAATAAGAAAAAACAAAATTATTTTTAGTGCTTTGAGTGAGGGCCCACTGATGGTCATATTGGAGACTTTTAGTTATAAAAAAACGTAAAAGAATCAAGTTCCTTAGTTTGTACTTTGTACCATAATTTCATATATTACCTAAGTTAGTTTGTTGTTTTAGTGAACTTAACAGCCTGATGTAAAGGTCAATAATGTATAAAGGTCGAGTAGATGCAAAGGTCAATTAGATGTAAAGGTCAATAACATGTAACAGTCAAGTAGATGTAAAGGTCAGCAAGATGTACAGGTCAATTAAATGCAAAGGTCAAATAGGTTTAAAGGTTGATAAGTGATAAAGGTCAAATAGAATTATACATAATGTGTTGAAAATCTGTTTGACAGAAACAGGCATATAGGGGGGGGGGGGGGGGGGGAGAGAATCTGCTATAGATTAGAAACTGGTTTGTAAGAAAAGTGACATCATTTCTGTTACATCTTAATACCAAGGGATAAATTATTTTGTGTTTTAGGACAGGGAGATACTACATGCGATGTTAGCAGCAGTTATACTGATAACAGAGATAGATTTTGATGAGAACCAGCGAGGTGCCGCAGAAATCACAGAAAAATCCATAGCTCCCTACCAACATGGTATAATCATAATTTTTTACAATGAATATTGAATGTATTCTTTGCACTCAGAAAGAAGAGTGCCCCCATCAAGTGATATTGTCATATATTACTTTAAACCCGGAAAATAAATTGTATTCCTGAATCTGGAAAAGTAGAATGTATTTTTGGAACCAAAATTGGAAGTATTATGGACCCAGGAAGTGAGACGTCACAGGTTATCAATCCTTACATTTTGTCCAGAATTTTTTTTTTGGACCAAGGACGAAATGGAATATTTTCTTTCCCTTAAGATCATACAACCCTGAAAAAAAAACAGAATTTACACTATCAGCTTTATGATGATGGGTCATGTTCTACATAATTATGTCAGCTTTATGATGATGGGTCATGTTCTACATATGTCAGCTATATGATGATGGGTCATGTTCTACATAATTATGTCAGCTTTATGATGATGGGTCATGCTCTACATATGTCAGCTATATGATGATGGGTCATGCTCTACATAATTATGTCAGCTTTATGATGATGGGTCATGCTCTACATATGTCAGCTTTATGATGATAAGTCATGTTCTACATAAATACTAACATAAATGTCTACATAAACAAATATACATAGATCTACATTCATATATTTCAGCTGCAATGCTCCTTAATCTGGATGCGGTGGAGTTTGGTGAAGCCCTTGTTGCAAGCACAACAGTAGTCAGAGGTACATACAATGTGTTTTATCAGAGGTTCAGTATGTGACCCGGATGATAAAACCAGTGCACTTTATAACTTGTAAAATGAAATGACAATACTGTTAGCGTAAATATTGTATAAAGGAAGAAATTCATAGTATTAATTCATTGGTTGGGGTTCGTATCTAAGATGAACTGTACCAGTTTTCTACAGGCAATGTATTTTGAGAGTATTGGCTGAAATATTGCTGTAGCTGCAGAAATTCTTTATTTCCCCCATTTTATGCACATAAAACATTAAAATCCAATGATTCTTCTGATAACCTATTAATACCCTTAATGCAGGTATCGAAATGAAACAAACATTTCCTGCATGCATTGACTGTTGTTGATTTTCTTTATGTCTCTACCCAGATAATACCATAGCAACATGGAAGACAGTCAGTCAAGCTAAGGATGGCCGTGATGCTCTAGCCAAAATGTTGTATGAGAGGATGTTTGGATGGTTAGTAAGATCCATCAATTCTGATTTACATCCAAACAGACAAGGGTAAGTTGTCCATTCATGAATTGTACTTTTTGATATTTGAATTTTAACACAAAATTTCCTACTGAATGGTACTGATGAACTTTAACAATTAAAATTGCTGATGCAGTTATGACGTAATTTTACTATTACAACATTTCACTGAATATAAGTACATATTTATATTTTTGATGGAGTTTTATCATGGACATTCACAACTGAAATATTGTTTTGATTCCAAATTTGTTGCATTGTCTTTATTGATTCTTTTTTTTCACTTAAACTGATACACCCAATTGATGTACCCATCATTTATGAATTCTTAGCTTGTCCATCTTTTATCATAAATTATGTTGTAAATTTTCTTTTACATGCATACCTTGCCTTATGTGCCTCCTATACTTTATCTCTTGACAGAACCAATCCTCATGCTAGTATAGGCATTTTGGACATTGCTGGATTTGAGAAACTCAGACATAACAGTTTTGAACAAATGTGTATCAATCTGGTGAATGAGAAACTACAAAACTTTATGAATGTTAAGATATTCAAACTGGAAATGGACATTTACCAGCAAGAAGGAATTAAACTTGAAGGAATTGAGTTCAGAAATAATGAGCCATTGCTTGAGATGTTTGAGAAGGTAAAGCATTGTTTTAAAAATTGTTATTTTAGCCAAAGTATGTCTATTAAAATATTATGTTCCCATGGTTTGTTAAGGTAATATTAATTAATGCATTTATATTCATCCTCCATGAAATTAATATTGCTGTTCAGTACCAATGAAAGTGTATCTGTTTTTACACAAACATTGATGCGCAAGTTTCTTGTGATATTTCAGACTGCTCAAAATGTCATTTCTTACATTTGCCAGATTATTGATGATGCCAAATTTTTTCACCCAAAAATCACAACAATGTGTATGTAAATAAATGTTATCCCCACCACTAAATTCGCTTCAATTTATATGTAAACAAGTGATATACCACCATTTGGTTCACTGCAATTTGTATGTAAAATAATTTCCCGTATTGTTACAGCCCAAGGTAGGAATCTGGGCAATTCTTGATGAAAATTCGAAACTGCAGCATGGATCCGATGAAGGATTTGTTGATCATTTAAAGAGAAACTATGGAGGTAGTCCATTATTTACCGAGACACAAGGAAACAGACCAGAATTCTTCATCACCCATTTTGCAGCAAATGTAAGCTCATAGATATATAGATACATCAGGATTTATTGTACCCTAATAATAAATGCACACAAGGTGCACTATTTAATAAATTAATTTGGATGTATCATTAATTGCTTCAACAATTTTGGATGCATTGATTGCATGTTATCCATTGACAGATATAAAAGCAAGTTTGAAATTCTGATTAAATAAGAAAGTGTTTTTAGATCAAACCGTTTTTTTAAATGAATGAACAAAAAAAACAAACAGAAGCATTTAAGGAACAGTTTCTTTATTAGCAAGAATATCACTACATGAACAAAATGCCTATTTCAAACATTTACACGATTTCAGCCATTTTTGTTTGTTCTGTGGACATAATATACAAAAACTTGTTCAACAAAGCCATGTTTTTCAGGTGATGTACAGTGCTGTTGGGTTTGTTGAAAAGAATCGTGATAGATTAAATGAAGAGCTCATAAATGTGATGAGAAAAAGTTCCAATGATTTCATAAATGATCTGTTCACCATTAAAAGGGGACCAACTGGGACAATTTCTATGTAAGTGACTACTACATGTATATACTATGATTACATCTCTAAATATGGTGAATGATGTCTTGCTGTTACAGTCTTTTGTACATTCGTCAACTTCAGAATGAAAGTGTAATTTCATGGGCAGTGAATGATATATATCTGACTTAGATTTGGTCTTATTGACTTTTAGATTTTATGGTCGTGAGTGATTGATAAAATTTATATTTATTAAGATGTATTATATCATTCTGAAGTGGTAATTACAAACTGCTTATTTCTATTCAATTATTGAAGTAGATTAAGCACAACCCTTCCTGTTTGTTCATTTAGTCATTTATTTTTTATCACCTTTGCTGATAAGCATTGTTTTTGCTCTTAAAGATATGCATGTCATTTCTGATGACAATCCTACGGTAATTAGAAATATTAAGTGATATAAATATGACCTTTATTATAATTTTCAATTGCAATTTCACTTGTCACAAACTGGTATCCTGTCTCATGAAAATTTATACTGATTAATGTTATGTTGCTCATTTTGATAGGGAAACAAATTTTCAAATAAGAAAGTCACGTCGTGGAAAAGGAGTAGCAGTCATGCTAGAGGGCGAACATAAACTAAAGCCGACCCCTCGTGGGGCTGAATTAGCTGCACAGCTTGGAAAGAGCCTAAATGTCAAGTTTCATAATGTGTTCAAGCCAACACATCAGCCAATAGCAGAAGCAAACAAACAGACCCTGGTCTCATGTTTCAATGTAAGTTTCAACTTTTTTACAGTGCTTCAGAGTTAAATGTTTAACCCCTGGTAATGAAATTTCAATTTATTTTGCCCAAAATTATGTTTTGGATGCATGATAGTCTGCTTGAACCAATGACTTGATGTCAGATTGAATAAGTTATTGATCAATTCATGTTATTAATTTTTAGCTTACCAGAGCACAGTGTGCTCAATTAACAATCTGAACAGTGTTCATGCATTTTAAGCAATGCTCATCTTTCTACATGATTAGTTATAAATTTCAGGCATCTTTACGTATGTTACTTGAAAAGCTTGGAGACGGAAACCCATTCTTTGTAAGGTAAGATATCAATCAGTCAATTGATCGATCCATTGATTGATTGGTCGATCTGTCCATCAGTCAGTCAGTCAGTCAGTCAGTCAATAAATAAATAAATAAATATAAAAGTTCAATATTTGAATAAATATGTGTTTAAGACCAGTCGAGGTTTATATGGTTTAAATGATAGGGATTGTTAATGCCGGTTTTGTGCAGTATTTAATGCATACATAAATATGTACATGTATTGGTATATTTCGAAAAACTCGTTTACAGCAATTAAACATCGTCCTAGCTCAAGAAAAAGAATATGAAAAAAATCGAAATCCCTCTTAGAATTGGCGTTTATATTTAAATAATGCATTCATGTTCAGTGCATTGACAAAAGGTTATACATAATTGTGTATATCTTACAGATGTATTAAAGCCAACGCTTCGTTACAACCGAACATGTTTGATGATACAGTTGTCACGGATCAGTTAATGTATAATGGTTTGGCGGAAATGGCTAAAATCAGAAAAATGGGATTTGATGTACGAAAAGGAAAAAAGGAATTTTTCAAGCGGTAAGAGTATATTGGCAAATGTTAACTTTGTTCTTGTTTGTTAAAAAAAGCTTTACTGGATAATAATAGTTTTATTAAAAAAATTGTTGCTCCATTTTCCTCTTTCTTTTATATGATTTGAAAAAACTGACATTGTTTGAGATAATAAAAATGGAAATTAACTTATTCTTGTTGAATGTATGTAGAATTGGGTAATTTAATCCAATATTTGGTAAAGGGACAATATTTCATGCTCATTAAGGCAATTAAGTCTTATCATTACTAGCACTCAAGGTTTCACCTGTGTCTGAAATTCTATACTATTAATGCGACAGTTTTAACAAAGACTTCTGGGTCGATTATCCAAAAATCGACGGCACCGAAATATCATTTCGGATAATCCACGGTTTTGGATAACACGGTTCGGATAATCGAGTTGTACATTATAATCATTGTACATTGACATAATATAGGAGAAAAAAATCGGGACCGAAAATTCATTTCGGATAACACCAGGTTTTCGGATAATCCGAGTTCGGATAATCGAGGTTTTACTGTGTATACATTTAACATCTAATTCTTGAAGGTATGGATTCTTATTTGTGGCAGATCCACCCCGTATGGATCCTACCCAGAAAATAGTCAGACAAACTCCATCATATTATCATCAAGCATTCCGCTGTGGAAAAAACAAGGTAGTTTTTTATCATAAACTTTTGTTATATTTTGTTCTAACAAAATGTATGAAGTTGATATTACCCTCAGATCAGAAAATAAGATAAAGAATCTACACATTTTTTTTCAGATCACAGGTACTTGACAACAAAATATTTTTTTCATTCTATTATAGATACTATGCAGAAATATAAAAAAAAATTGTATCAAGTACCTGTGTTACAGAATGATGAAGGGTACATTTCAGTAGACTACAGATTAATTATTAAATACATTATTAAATTAACTTTATTGAACAATATTATTAAATAATTCATCAAAATTTCAGATTTTCCTGACCGGGGAGCTTCATTCTTGGTTTGAAAAATTATTGATCTGTCGTAGAAAGGCAGCTGCTCGGAAAATCACTGGGGTTATAGATAAAGTAGGTCAGATCAAACGTCAAGAGAAAATTGAAGCAGAGCGAAGAAGGCTAGAAGAATTGAAAAGAAAAGAAGAAAGGAAGAAAGCCATGGAAGCTTCTCTGAGTCGGCCTGGTGTACAAGGAGATACTTATGTAAGCATGTACTGATTACTTTATTAAAATATCTGAAATGTAGATAGACCATCAGTATCATAATAAATTAGATACTTTAAACAATAGACAATTTTTGATAAGTACATGTAATCTAAATAGCGCATTACAATAAGAATTGGTCATAACTCCATTTACTGTTTGGGATAATATCACACATACGTACATACCACTTCATGAAATTACGTCTTTATTGTTGACAAATTTAAATAGAAATAAGAGAAAGAGTTCCAAGATATTTTCTCTAAACATAAACTACTAAAGGGGAAAATATGGTTACACTTTGCTCAGTTGATCTTCATTTGGAGATTAATGAGGTCTAGTTTGTGTTGAAATGTATGATAAAAGACACCCCAGTTCACAAGCAGCCATTACATACAGGTTAACATTAATTCAAGTACATGTGACTGTATTTCCACATTCAGTGTTTCATATTTTTTTGTCTTAGTTTAGTTTTTAGTTAACAGATCAGCCCGTGAGTGCTTGTCATGGATCAGTCTGGGTCAGTGTTGTAAATAATCATAGGATTTTCTTCCTTTAATCAGACTTTATTATGTAACATTGTTTATATTGATACTTCTACTGTATTTAGGATGGATGGGATTCACCACAACCTAGTACTTCAACCGACAGCACTGACTCCACACCTGGATCTAGTGGTGATTTCAATGAAAAATTTACTATTAATTCGGTAAGTTATATGTCGTCTTGTGGAAATCTTGAAAAAGTTGACATTAGTTCGTGTTTATTATAAAACCTGTTAACAAAGGGTGACAATAAAAAATAAAATGTGGAATTTATACACGGTTGGTCTTTATTCTAAGGTAATAGTGTTCTTTTTATCAGTAAGTGTATGCTGTAGTACGTCCCCTGCTTACAGATGACTTTTATAACCTGAATGATAAATAAGTAAAGTTTGGCCATAATTTTTATATATTGTTTCTTAGGTGATTTCTGGTCTAACTTGGTTTAGGTGGTATTAAATTCAAACATAGAAATGTCCTGGTCAAAATGAAAGTAAAAATAAAGTGCTTGGTCTACGGCTATTCTGTTTCCGAGAAAAAGTCCAGCTATTGTGATCAGTTCAGCGTCTGCATCTGCACTGTGCAGACGAATAACTCAGAAACTGTAAGAGGTAGCAACATGAAACTTAATTCATGGGTCCATGGATTGATCTAAATGAAGCGGTGCTCTTGTTTTTAATTCAGTGGGCATATATTGTGTTAACGAATTTATAATTCAATCTACATAATATGTGTAAAACTGAAGGAAATTTACTGAAAGCAATGTAAAACTCTATGAATACTTTTTTGCAGAGTATAGTGTTCCATGGGGCAATTAGTGTTTAAAATTGTTTATAATCATCCAACCATGTGTTGAATTCCAGATTAATTCTTAATAAAAGTGCAAAATTCAATATACATACACCGGTAGTGATTTGAAGTCAGCAACCTTAACCACTCGACCTGCATGGAGATGGATTAGTGAAAAAAAAAGTATTTATAAAAGGCACTTTCAATGAGCAAAATCAATATGGCAATCTTAAGAAATGAATTATTTAAAAATTGTCCGTTTAAATATTTCAGCTTCGTGATACTGTACCTCGTCCCAATATAGAAGAACGACCACCATCTCCAGTGTCACACATTGACAGTGATCGATTTCCTAACAATGAAAACAATCAAGACTCTGGGAATGAAAAAGAACGTAAAAAGATGGAAACAGCGTAAGTTTACATGACTTTGTATATAAAATGTGTTATTTGCCATGTCCAAATAAAGGCCACTGTTTAAGAAAAGGCCATTCTTTTTAAAACATTGATTATATCAAACAAAATGATGTCCTGAACAAGGCCACATGTTGTCTTTTCCAAGGGTGGACTTTGTTCACAGGTTTGATTGTAATTGTGTATAAGAGAATGTGAGAGCCAAGACGAACTATTTAAACATAAGAATTTACCTTAACCACTGCATGAAGTCAGCTTCTATAATGTAAATCTATTTTGACATTATAAAAGATTATCTATACTGGCAGGTTTGATTTTATCTTAAATAAAAAAGATATTTTTGATTTGTTATCAATATTTCCATGATATTATTATCAAATTTAATTTGTCTTCAATAATTTCTTTGTGGCTGAGTGGTTTTAATCTCAGACTTGTATTTACTATAGTCCCTCACCACTGTTAGTTTGAATGCCACCCAGGTCCAAACTTGATATGTAAGGAAACTTTACTGCTAGCCTTACAGGTTGGGGGTTCTACCAAGGTCCAAGCTTTGAGTCTTTCTTCACCATTAAAGCTTAAACCGTCATCAGCTGACCCAGGCTGTAAGT
Organism: Lutraria lutraria; assembly: GCA_964023205.1. Taxonomy (NCBI): domain Eukaryota; kingdom Metazoa; phylum Mollusca; class Bivalvia; order Venerida; family Mactridae; genus Lutraria; species Lutraria lutraria. The sequence continues at coordinate 32,569,572 of OZ026843.1, forward strand.
GTTGCATTATACGCCAGTGAAAAAATTATATTCTTAATTCCCCACTAAAGGAAAAGTACTACATTGACGATTATCAATAAAGAAAAAAGATTTTTTAAAATATTTTCATGTGTTTATACATATTTTTTCTAGTGATTTTTTGTCAAAAAAGTATTTTAGTCAGAACAAGAAATGTAACTGTTTCAGAGAAGACAGCTTAACTTGTTAATGCTAATTTTTGGACTATGTATGTATATATAGGTTTGACATGATTATTTCTCAGCAAGTTTGTACACTAACTTCTGCACTGAATATCAATGGTTCATTGTTCAACTCTGTGTCCACTTCAAGTTTGCCATTTCATTTTCCCATTTCATCTCAATATGCATGGTTTTATTATTATTTGAAATTGGTTTCAGATTTTGGGATGTTTGTCAGATCATAGCACGTGAACGGAAAATCCGCGATGTTGATGAGGATCGAGGTCTACAAGTGATCAAAGTTCTGACATACTTCCTGTTCTTCTGCATCTTGTTCTTTTGCGCTGTTGCTCAGAAAATCAGCTTAGTTCTGCTGGTTAAAATTCCATTTGATCGTACAAGCAATAGAACAGAGAGCGACCGAGATGTGAGTAATAAATACATGTGATATACTATACATGAATATGCATATTAATTCCAAACATTCTATAACAAATATTAAACTTTTTTCTTATAACGGAGTTCATGTTTGCTCAAAACTTCTTATATTTACTAAAAAATCATTGGACAACATCAGTTTGAGAGGGGTGTTTGTCATGGAATCTCTGCGACATGTTATGAATTGGTGTTAATCTTATGTTTTGTGCCTAAGTGGATAGGGGATGGGAATTTAGTTTTACAACTTCACCATTTTATCTTTTGTCTATAATTTTATACACCCATCTCAATATTGTTTGTGAAAAAAAAATACCAATGATACAGTCTTCACAAAAAACTTTTTAAAGCACTGGACTTCGGTCCAGGGAAAATGCAAACTTTGCTGCACTAAATGAAATTTTAATGGACCAAAATGGGTACTCACAAAAATTTATGTAATTTGACTAAACAAACATATTTTTGAGTGATTAAGTTATTTCAATTTTTCTTCTGAAACATGGTAAAATTATCACTGAAAAATATACTGGACCATCGGACCACCGACCTTATCAAATCTACTAGACTGATGGTTATTTCTTTGGATTTGGTCCAAGGTCCGGAGCTAAATTCAAAGACTGAAGATATGTACATTGTGTGCTTTCAATGTTCATAGTTGAAACTCAGATTCACATGACTATTATTAGGGTATAGCCATTTCAATGAAGTCAACAATTGGCTTATTCTGATCTTGATCAAAATTACAAGAGTATTTTTCTTTATAAAGCTTCAGAATAAACTATTTAACAAACACTGCTTGAATCATATTGTAAAATGCTTTTAAATGTATTTTTCTATCATGGGTAAAACAGATATTATTTCATGTGTATTCTTTGTCTTTTCATTGTTTACAGGAACATGCGCTAGTGTCTGCTGCAAGGCACGTGCTGATCACTATTGCAATGGTTATACCTTACTGCTTAATATTCCTTACTAGTGTTTTCAAATGGATGTTCGGTAGTTTCCATTTTCCAAATCTTTCCACCATAGTCTGGGTAAGTCAAGTAAAATCTTATTTTGTATCAACGTTACCTTAGAACCACTTCTTTATAATGATTACTTTCTTCAGATCAGCTTTCTGTACAGTGCAACCCCTCCAAAGCAACACCCTTTGAGAGTAGCAAAATTATGTTGTCGTTGAGAGGTTGTTGCTCTGGAGAGGTAAGATTAATAGATAAATTGTGCAGAGGGAAAAATCATGCTGTCACTGAAGGGTGTTGAAGGGAAGTTGTTACTCAAGAGAGGACATCTGTAGAAATTGTAGAGTATGTAATTAAATCTCTATACCTTGCTCAACTTCAATAATCTGTCACCACAATGTTTAAAAAGTTTACAAATACATGACAATATCTTAAGTTATCAATTAATTGATTTGTTACGATTAATTACTTACAGATGAAATGTAAATTGCCGTCAAAGTTTACGTACATACACTTTATGTAACAAAAATCAGTGCTGAGTACCTACGGGCAATGTACATAGATAAAGTGACATACTACACTTTATGTGCTAAGTATATTGAGTAAAGCAATTGATGGTTATATATTCATGAAGTGAGGATATCTATAAGGGAGAGAAAAACATGGTTGTAATTCTTAGTTAACCTTTATTCAGAGGTCAATTATTATTTATATATTAGGGTCAGACCTGTATTAGCAACCACCTCTGAATAAAGGCCATTAGTTAAAACACCATTATTAATCATTTAGAACAAAATGACTTCTGAATAAAGGCCATATTTCATCTTTCCCAAGGATGGCCTTTGTTCACAGGTTTGACTGTATTCTTTGTCCATAGGTGACTGTTTACTCAGGGTTTGTATTACATATAATAAAAATTTCATGCAAAATTATGATGTCTTTGTATTGTCTTGAAGAAAGGCATGGCATTTTGATGTACATTTGTACTTCATAGCAATTAAGAAGCTATGTGTACATGTATACTGATATATACGGTAGTATACATGTTTCTTGCTTAATGTAAGAGTTCAGAGGAATAAAATTATCATATTCATATCTAACGCACGTTCAAGCCATGTTTAAAAAAGCCAAGAAGAAAACGTTTCGAACTCGGATTGAGCTTTTGAGCCCTGTACCATTTAATCATATATAGGGGCATCTTCCACTTGAATCCATTACCTATGGGTTTTTAATAAACTTTTAATTGATCATCCAGTTATTATTGATTATCCAATTTTAATGTATAAGTATCTTTTGCAAACTTACATTGTTCTGATTTTCAGTGTGTGTTTGCTGAGGTATTACATTCCATCGGGCTGGGTATGTTATGTTTCCTAGTACTACCAGAGCTTGAGATGATTAGTGCCATATTTCTGCTGAATGGTACAGCCATTATCCCCGCCCTTATATTCCCAGTATGTGCATCAGAGGTAAAACATTCTGGGGGTGCAAGGTCCAGCAGGGGACATAAAGCTCTTGTGCATGGAATCAACATTCTAGTTCTACTCCTTCAGTTTGGCTACATTCCAATTGTACTTTTTACCGATCACTTCTTTTATGAAAGCAGTATGGATACTGAAATTCATTTTATTGTAATGTTTGTACTAGCCATGATTTTTGTATCATTTTCATGGTGGGAAAATTTTGTTGATGACCGTTTTTGTGGGAAGACTTATTCAAACAGCTTCTGGAAGCGGGCCGTGCTTAAGACCAAGTTTGACTTGCAGGAGTCCAGACCTGTGGTGTCTTCCTTAACAAGTTTGATTAAAATAGGAGTGACCCTACTTATGGCTTACTTAGTAAAAGAATTTCTTCCTACTAATGTTGCACCAAATCAGAAACATATAAAATCTATTACATTGGATGAAGCTTTTGAAAAACTTGGAGAAATGGACTTGAAGGAGAACACATCAGTTCTTGTTCTTACCCTCTGTGCCTTTGTTGGACATTACATTGGTTCCACAGCCTGCAAACTGAAACTACAGCTTTGCTCCTTCAATATACCATTGATGTTGTCCACACCAGTTGCTGTTGTCATCATTTTGGCTGAGCAGAATGCAGGGGGTCTTCTTGGTATTTTCACTGATGAATATCTAGATGAAAATTCAGATTATGACGTTTTGCATATCGTATATGGGATACTTGTATGGTTTTCTTTATACTGGCTTTGTAGACATATTTTCTATCCAAACATAGAAAGACTGGCCAAAACAGAAAGGTAAGAACCGTTTTTCCATTACACAACATATTTATCATCAAACTTACATGGATATAAAAATAAATAACTTGTCTGATTTCTTTAAAAGTAGATTACTGATTTTGTTGCCATCACATGTGAATAAAGACTACATTGATAGATAACCCATATAAACCTCTGAATAAAGATCAGCTATGCATTTAGGGGATATTTTACTGCCCTTTGTTCTTATATTTTATTGTAGAATGCTTTTTCGTTGACACTTCATACAAATTCTAAAGTTTGCTTTCTGCTATTCTCCATTTTTATACTTGGCCAGAAAAAATTCTCTGGTTACAAGACTGACCCCTTTTTCTAACACTGACCCTTTTCCTAACACTGACTCTTAAGTTTCTAAATATGGCAATAACTCAAGGTATTATGAAATGTTAAGCTAACCATACCTCAAAGTTATGAATATATGCCGGGAAAAAAACATAAAAGGAGGTTTTCATAATTATGTTTTGTTTTAAATAATATTAACTTGTTATCTTAGGTTATTTGTTTTTCAGATTGTTTATGAATCCATACTATTGTGGAATTCTATTTGAGCAACATATGATCATGAACAGACGCCGACATACAAGAAAGATTTACAAAGAAATAAGGGATAACTCTACAATATACAGGTATAGCTAAAAGTTGTCATTTTTCAGAAACTTATTTGCCATTTCAATTTGCCGGTAGTTTAATACCATATTTTATGGCATAAATCGTAAATTCCAAGGCTTGTTACACAGGTTTCAATACCTTTCAGACTCTCTGAGTACAACTCCAAGGTGACAATAGAAGGTGAAGAGGAAGATGATAAATCTGATGATGGTAATAAAAAGGAAGATGTGAATGCAGACAGTTACAGAAATCCAAAGTTCCGACAGATTCCAATGATCTATGCTTGTGCAACAATGTGGCACGAGACAAAATATGAAATGCTTCAGTTGATGAAATCAATTTATCGGTACTGAATGAATTTGCATTAATTAGTTACCAAATACATTAATATTCATTAAAACTTCAGTCATCAATTAACAATGTATTGATATTCAATATTAAGTTCCAAAAATTATTTGCCAGCATATCATTGATATTCAATATTTTTTTCATAATTAATTTCAATAAATTGACATACAATAAAAAAATCTTGAATTAGTTATCAATTAATTGATATTCAATAAAATTGTAATAATTTATCTCTCATTATATATTGATATCAAATAAATTTCAATTAGTGTGTCATTATCAAATAAAGATCAACTCAAAATAGCACAGTATTGGTGTTGAAATAAATTCAGAAAATTTAATGTTGCATAATTAAGTTTCTTTAATCATTATGTTGTATCTAATGAAGTTTCATTAATTTACTATCCAGATGTCTGTTTTAAAAAAGTCAGATGATACTTCATGACATTGTGGTTTGGGTTCAAAGTATTTGAAGTTTTAATCATTTCAGTATGGATCGTGATCAATATATACGGAAGACAGCTGAGGAGCTTTTTGGCAAAGAGGACAAAGATTTCTATGACTTTGAAGGTAAACATATAACAGATGTGTTGTTAAAGAAGTTATAGATTTGATTCCACATTTTAACCCTTTGTAAGACAAAGATAAGAGTTCATATGTATGAGAATTAAAATGTGCCCAATATGTTTTTTTTATTTTGTAAATGGCAAAGATTGTTTCATTTGGGATGTACGGTAGATAAAAGGACTTGCCTTAGTGTTTATATCTAATGAAATATTGGGCGAATGAACAAATTAATGTCTTAACCAATTCAATATAGCATGATTCTTTAATGATAAGACTAAACAAATAAGACTTTGACTTTTGATGTTACAGTAGCATCTGGCATATACTCATATTTGTATTTTATAAATTAAATAAGGATTATGTGCTGTAAGATATAATTAATTAAACAAATTTAAGCAAGAAAAGGAAGTTACAACTGACTAAATTTCATTTACTGTTCACATAGTGATCGTAAGTAGTTTGTACTGTACTTGACTGATGAAACCTCTTCACAATTTTAGCCCATATTCTCTTCGATGATGCGATGACCCTGAACGATGATGAAGAAATGATACCCAATGATTTTGTAATGACTCTGGTCAACATCATGAATGAAGCTGCAAGGTTTGTGAAATAAATGTAAACCGTCAGATTTTTGTTCCAAAAATACCTTACATTCCTCAATAAACACACCTTTCCTTATTATAGGACTGCCTTATTTTAAGGAAAACAACAAAAATTATAAATGCTTTATGACATAATGTCCAATGAAGTGGCTAACTAGGTTATAACAAGTGGAAAACATCATTGGGTTTGTTTCTTTAAATCTTTATCACTAGCATTCAAAATAGTGACAGGGAAGTCATTGTGATTATTGCATAATTTATGTACCAGATGTCAGGAGATGTTACTCTTAATGAAACATAAGATTGAATATAGAAGCTCTTTACTTGGTATCAGCTGATTCTCCCACATGGGATTACCGAAGTGTAGTGGGTAAACAAACTTAAGAAACTAATCAGTTGACCAGCCAGAAGCTAGCTGGAGGTAGGAAAGATATAAGACATACACATTTTATAATTTGTTTGTTATAGCTACTTACAGATAGTGTTTTTATTGTGATTATCTTAAGTTATTTTTTTGACAGCTGCGTGTATGGCAAATTGATGACACTGAAAGATCCATACAAAGTACCCACACCATATGGTGGACAATTGATCTTCACCTTGCCTGGAGAGAACTTCATGTTTGTACATATGAAAGACAAGGCAAAGATTCGTCACAGAAAGAGATGGTCACAGGTTGGTATGCAGTAGACTAGTGACTTAGTTGACTTCATACCCTGGTTGAGTTCAGAACTCATCACTCAAATATTTTAACTTGGTTTATTGCTATGGTTTCATATTGTGCCTCTTTGTAATAACTTAAATCTTAGATAGTTTTTAAACCAAAAGTTTCTGCAACTTTTCAGTATGGTTTTATAAAGATACTGGATTTTTCTTTAAACTTACTTGTGTAAATCTTTACATACTACATTGTAATTTTTCAAATTAAAAAAAAAATTGACTTGGAACCAGGCAACATTATATTAATTTCTTTGAGATTAGGTGATAATATACCTATAAACTGAAGCCACTGTTTTCAGGTGATGTACATGTACTACCTGCTAGGATTCCGTATTGTTAGAATGTGTCAAGAAACTGTGACCACTGCTTTGAGTGAGGGTAGGATTAATGCTCTGTCCAACTGGGAAGGGGATGACAGTGGACGTGTTTTCAAGAGCCATATATTCCGAGCTTTTGATGATACAATGATACAAAAGGTAGGAAATATGTTTCAGTGAACCATGTATTCTTTACACCTTTACACAGGATTGTTTAGAGTGTCTTACCTATTTACCCCCCCCCCCCTGTTTTGAAGTAAAGGGTTATATGGCTCTGCACATATTGGTTGGTCGGTCTGTCGGTCCATACGTCCATAACCAAACCTTGTCCGACCAATTACTAGAGAACAATTCGGCCTCAGTTCCTCAGACTTAGGCCGCATGTTGTCATCAAATGCAGATGACCCCTGTTGATTGTTAGGTCAGTAGGTCAAAAGTACAGAACACGGTGACCTTCAGCACAAAACCTTGTCCAACAAATAACTAGAGAAAGATTTGGCCTTAGGTCCCCAGATTTGGATCAGAGGCTGATACTATCCAGTTGGCCTTCAGGGGGCATCCGTGTTTCACAAACACCTGATTTCCATATCAGTCATAACAAGTGTTATGTTGACTTTGTTCTTCTATTCTTATTTCAAGGCCAGTAATACATTCCTGTTAGCTTTGGACGGTGATGTAGATTTTTCACCTGGTGCTGTTCGCTTGTTGTTGGACAGGATGAGAAAGAGTGAGAAAGTTGGTGCAGCCTGTGGTAGAATCCATCCTATTGGAACAGGTAAAACAAAAAAACATTCCTGCTATTCATAGAATTTGGGCTGCTGAAACCTAAGTTAATAGGAATTAATTACTCTTAGATAAATGTCCTTTCTTTTATTACATACTGTACCACTCCAATACTTTGAGACAAGCTAAAAAATGTTGGCAGTCAGAAATGGATTATCAATCCTTCATATTGTATATACTGCATCGAAAAAAACATAATAACAAATAAGTGATAACATGTAAATGGAAATAACAAAATCTTGCTACCTCTCTCTGAAGAGATGTCGTGAGAAAGCCACTTTTGTTCAATATTTCCAATAGTTCCTTTTCTGTATAAAGCCCTCCCAAAATGTAGGGACTTGAATGAAATTTCAAAAAGTAAGATAAATCTTCCCAAATTACCTTGTCTCTGTAAATATTGTATGATAATATGGCCATTTAAGTAATTTTGAATGCAAAGTCATGTAAACTATGTTCTTTTATTTTCTTTCATAATTTTGAATGAAAACCAAATTTTTTTTTCCAGGTCCCGTTGTATGGTTCCAGAAGTTTGAGTATGCCATAGCTCATTGGCTGCAGAAAGCTACTGAACATGTTCTAGGCTGCGTGTTGTGCAGTCCAGGTTGCTTCTCAATGTTCAGGGGCTCTGCTCTTATGGATGACAACGTAATGAAGAAGTACACCATTCTACCTACTGAGGCTGCTCACCATCTCATGTATGATCAAGGTTTGTGATAATAATTATTTTACTAATTTAACCTACAAATCTGCAGGAGGCTCTACAAAGACCTTATCTGTTGTTGATATCTCATTGTCAATGGTTTTTGATGTTTTTTTTTGCTTTTGTTGATTTTCAATTGAAAACACAAAAAAATAATCATGAATAAAAAATCAACATCTACAAGCGTGTATTCCTCTCTGACTTCGTTGAAAACATTTGCCATAAGGGGTTTGTACAGTTACTGTGCATAAATATGCTCAAAGTTGCACACTCTACACAGTCTCTTACCACCAATTAACAGTTGCTTGATCAGAGGCTTCCTGAAGGTAACCAAGTTTAACTGTACTTACAATTTCACCTGGTGCTATCAGACCAATAAATGAGGAATGACCATAAAATTGCATCAAACCAATGGAAGATAAACTAACTGACATCTGTAGACTATTTAACCTGTTTTTTACTCAATATTTATTTGTCATCTTAAGAAATTAAAATAAAATTCAGATACATAAATTTGAAATTAAAAATAACATGAACAGTCAAAAGGAGAGATGAAAAGGGGACTTTATGAACAGTTGGCCATCATTCAGAGGTTTATTTGTTCTATCTTATCAATATAAGTATGTATTGAATTGTGAGTATAGTTCATAACTTGTGAATTTTTATACCCCCGCAAATGAAGTTTGAGAGGGGGAATATTGCAGTCACTCTGTCGGTCGGTCCATCCGTCCATCCGTCCACATGAAATATCAAAAGTTTGTGGAGCGAAATACTTTCACATTCTTTAAGCAATTGCTATGAAACTTGATATGTATTATCAATATAAAATGTAGATGTGCAAGACACAATTTTCATGCCCAGTGATCCACTCATTGCAGAGTTATGTCCCCTTGAACTAAGCTGTAAAGTGTACTATCACATTCTTAGTGTCAATGCGGCGGCGGGGTATTATAGCGAACTACCTTCATATTCTTTAAGCAATTGCAATGAAACTTGAAATATGTTATCACCATGAAGTGTAGATGTGCAAGACACAATTTTCATTCCCAGCGATTCACTTATTCAAGAGTTATGTCCCCTTGAACTTAGCCATATAGTGTAGATTGGCAGTCTTAGTTTGTGGAGTGAACTACTTCCACATTTTTCAAAGGATAGATTTGAAACTTGAAATGTATTATCAATATAAAATGTAGATGTGCTAGACACAATTTTCATGCCCAGTGATCCACTCATTGCAGAGTTATGTCCCCTTGAATTAAGCCGTTAAGTGTACTATCACATTCTTTGTGTCAATGCAGCGGCGGGGTTATTAGTCACCTCTGTGACAGCTCTAGTTTTATCTCATTCGCTAATGTATTTGTACGTACTTCAGCTTTTGTACCTAGTAAATCTTATTTTAGGTGAAGATAGATGGCTGTGTACTCTACTGCTGCAACAAGGATACAGGGTAGACTATGCTGCGGGTTCCGATGCCTTCACCTACGCTCCTGAAGGTTTTGCTGAGTTCTTCAACCAGCGTAGGCGCTGGATGCCTTCAACAGTGTTTAATATCATTGACCTGTTGGCTGACTACAAAAACACAGTCTTTGTGAACACCAACATCAGTATGTTGTACATTCTCTACCAAGGAGCTCTTCTTATGTCAACTGTTGTAGGACCGGCTACAGTACTGATGATGATCGCTACAGCCAATACTGTTGTATTCAAGGTGTCAATAATATGGGGATATGTCATAGCTTTGGCTCCAGCTACATTGTATTTCATCCTATGTTTTTATGTGAAACCGAAAGTGCAGATTCAAATTGCAGAGATTTTGACAGGTTTCTATGCCTTTGTGATGATGATTGTATTTGTGGGAACCATTGTTGTTGCAGCACAAACCAGTCCATTGCATCCAAGTGTTGTATTCTTGGTATTCCTGATTCTAGCTTTCAGTTTTTCTGCAATTTTGCACCCTCAGGAATGGTCATGTATCATATTTGGAGCTCTTTACTTCCTCCTTATTCCAACAGGTTTTTTATTGCTGAATATCTACTCTTTGTGTAATCTGCATGTTGTTTCCTGGGGAACAAGAGAAGTGCCTAAGAAGAAGACCAAAGCAGAACAGGAGGAAGCTAAAAGACTGGAAGAGGAGAAGAAGAAGCAAAAAAAGGAGAGAGGATTTTTTGGAAGATTTTTTCCTCAATTTCAATCCAAGGATTTGAAGGACATGTTCTCCAAGCTCATTGAAAACCAAGGTCAAAATCAAAAAAATAATATGGATTCAAGTGAGACGACTAAATTGTTGAAAGAAATGAATGAACATTTGAAAGGCCTTGTCGACAAAAAGAGCACATCTCCCACACAACTGCCTGCCCCTGATGTTAAACAACCAGAAACAGTTGTTCAGATAGAAACTCAGCCAGAAGTAGTGAAAAGGAAAGGAATTCTGAAAACTACACACTCTGAGCATAAGCGCGGATCAGTTGGTATTGCTGATAATGTAAAAATTATTGATGAAGACCGTGATGAGATTATATATGATAGGGTGAAGAGAGGACGTGATGACTTGGTTAACCCAGCATGGGCAGAATGTAAGGAACTTGGAAATGGAAAGATTATACAACTCGCTGGCGAAGAATTGAAATTTTGGCAAGGATTGCTGAAAAAGTAAGTGAATTTAATTGTTTTATAGTTCTAGAACAAAACACAGAAGTGCTGTTTTATACCATCAAAATGATGTTGTACAGTATACCAATCCATTTTTCAAATTTTTAACCAGGCATGATATCTTTTCAATCAAACCATGCACATACTGTATACCAGGAAACTTTCAATTTCCTGGTTTACAGTAATCATTTTACTGGATGACTCTCAGTGTGCATTCCTCATCCCAATATCCAGGAAGATATCTTGTCTGTTTGAAGAAACTTAAATTTAGCAAATGTTGCATACAAAAATTTTTAAATAATATTTGTGAGTTAGAATATGCATGCGTGTCATCTAGCTGCTGTATGGTACTGTTTACTAAGATCCATACATTCTGAGTAGCATGTCCCTGGCTTACATAAAGTGACTGCAAAAGGAAACAAATTGACTCAGAAAAATGTTGAATGAATCCTTAAATGTAAATATTTAGGTTATAAATGATAAGTTGTTGACACTGATGCTGTAGTCCACCTGGAATACTATCCTAAATTATTTAATCTATGAGGTCAGTAGGACTGGGGCAAGTATCTTAGTACTATGATGATCAGGAATTAAATAGAAAAATCTAGTATGAATAATCGTCTTTGCTGAGATTTGTGGATTGCAATTTTGTTTGTTTACAATAAGTATATGATCTCTTTTCTGTGAATGCATGCTCATAAATTGTCTGGTCTGAGTCTGCTCTGTTTGCCAAGAGGTCTAACAGGATCTTTAAAGTATTGGTCATGAGCCTTAACCAGAAAACAATGCTGGTACATATACATTGTAAATCTATTAACTGGAAAGGGGTAAATTTAAGCAATATAGAATCAGTTTACCAGTATATGGATTTATTTTATTATTCCTTAAAGAAAATTAAATTTAACTGTCTCCATGCAGAACTGCAATGATAAGTTTTAGATGAGTTACTTAATAACAAAACGTTTGCGATTTGTTTTGGGGATTGTAAGTGCTGAACCGTGGAATCGATCGCCTCTTACCCAATCATCTACAGTCTTAGAGGGCAATGTATTTGAAATTGTTTGTATTTATTCTGCTGCAGGTATCTTGAACCTTTGGTATTGTCAGATGAAAAGAAGAAAAATGATGCTAAGGCATTGATTGAACTTCGTAATAACATCGCACTCGGTATGGCTATGATTAACCTACTGTGGATTGCCATCAATTTCATGTTTCAGCTTGAAAGTCCAACAGCTATCAAAATACCTTTATCAGCTGTGAGTATTTTAAGTCGTTTCTAAATTATAGTGTTTCATCGACAAAAGGCTGAAATAAAATTATATAAAAACTTGCAATAAATCTGAAGTCTAGTCTCTAAAGTGATGAGTTTTACAAGTTTAGTAAATTAATTAAAATTCGTCTTTTTTAGGGCTCTGAAAGTCAGTCAGAAGGTCCGGAAGATCTTGAAGAGAACCAGAGTGATGCTGAAAAAGAATCTGAGTCTGCTGACAACATACTGAAAGTAGATATACTAGGACTGATGTTTATCTTCTTTTACTTGGCCATTCTGTTGCTACAGTTTTTTGGTATGCTTATACATCGTTGGGGAACTTTACTCCACTTGGTGTCTGTGACAAAGCTGAAGAACCCATTTCATAAATTGGTATGTATTTCAGAATTTATAGCAATTTTGTGGATAATGTTTTGTACCCCTAAACTTTCTGCAACTTATTGACAGAAGATGGACATTTAATTTTTCGAAGGTTTGTACTCATTAGTATAACTATTTTTTATCTTGAGCACAAATGCAAAAGTCAGTATGCAATGTGCAGTTTAAACAAAATCTGTGTCTGTCCGTAGCTCAGGTACAAGATTCCATTGAAACATAACAAATCAATAATTTAATAAATCTGTTGGTGCAGTATAACATGCAGACACTGCTACTGACCATGTCTCTTTATGTGAGAAAGTAGGCAGTTGCTTATGTAAGATGGGAGTCTAGTACTGGTTCTGGAATTGTCCAGCTCATATGACTGTACTGACTGTTTAAATGGGGCTTAAAACTCTGTAAACACTGCTGTTAAGGTTAAAACTTAAATCCATGTGATGCATTGATAATTTCAAGCATTTGGTCATTATTTGACAGTCAACTTACTAGATAAAGAAAATATCTCTCTTAGCAACCACCTCAATTATTATTACTCATAGTATTAATTAGCAATTATAATCTGTTACAGTGTGGCACAAGAAAACATGAAAGAAATGCAAAAGTAATTGTATAATTCTGTGAATATTGCCACTCTTTACTTTTAACTACATGTAGTTATATGTTCCTGGTTGCTTTTCACAAAATTGCTTGCTGAATGCAAAGACCCTATGTATTGGCTTTGCTGAATGTAAAATGCAACTCCATGCTGAATGAACTTTTTATGATACTTCGTGGAAAACATACATTTAAAGGTGGGGTAGAATGTAACATACATGTAATGTACAATTAATTAAGGCTACATGCAGTGACTGTTTCATTA